>OU974071.1:18734469-19056969 GCA_918843875.1 Diadumene lineata | reverse complement strand
TCTGAGATGCTGGCAGAGACCCTGTGACCCCTTCCTGTCACCTTAATGTTCTAGGATGTGCATACTCCCCAACTATAATATAATTTGAACTCAGTGACACATCATGATACTGATAGCTGTGATCTACTCACCACTTCAGCCTTCTTGCCATATTCAATCCATCTTTCAGATGCAAAGTTGGTTGATTCAGCACAGTTAAAGCCATGGTTGAACCCACAGTGGTAGCCATATGGGAAAGTGACCATAAACTCACCAGCTTCTTGGGTAATCTATCAAACACAGTAAGACAATAATCATCATGATTGCGATTGTATTAAGAATATGAAGGTTACGATTGTGATCTGGTTTATGATGGTGATCACGATGATCAGTAATAACAATGGAATTTATAATGGAGGTGGTAATGATGATGAGTAAACACACTTGTCTAATGATACAGATGACAATCAATAAATGTACTAAGTAACAATAACAGCAATGATTTTAATCTTCAAATGATTAATCATTTCATGATATAGTGAGACCCTGTTATACCGGACCCTCAATACACTGACATTCGTTTTGGTTCCAAATTTAAGTTTTTCCTATACATGATGTATTCCTCCCCTTCCCTCTCCTCCCCCTCTCTCCCCCCCCCCCCCCCCATAACGCTATATATCCACTATAACTCATTTGTAGTGTGTATGTACACTGGATTGCTGACTTTGCAATTTAAGTTAAGTTGAGTTAAAAACTAATAACTAATCAAATTAGATTAATAACAAGGAATTGTGTGTTATTGTAGTGATGAGAAACATTAGTACAACAGATTATAGATGTTCAGCTATTGATAACAAAGAATTCGTGTCAGTTTATTTTGCACAATGGAACACAGTGCTGTCAGATTTACAAATCGAACATAGATTTTCATTGTGTGTCTTGTTATTGATCATAGATGACGTCAAAAAATGTTCAAAACTCAAGTGGAACCACAAGCGTAGCGAAAAGCGAAAAGATTGCTATGATGAAACTGAATGACACTCAATTGTTAATGATAATGATGATGATGACAATGATGATGACGATGATAACCATGGCTACACATTACAGTCTGTCTGGCCAGACAGAAATATTTCAGGAATGTTTTCTTATCCAATCAGAATTGATCGGTTATCCTGTGCTGTCTGCTATTGGCCACAGAATAACAACATTTCTGAAATATTTCCCTGTGACCATGGTTTTGGATGCACACTGTAATTGGTTTAAAATTCTACCTTGTCAAATGGAATGGAGAATTTTTTCAGTACTTGTGGTGATATAATGGTCATTTTGTGACGTAGGAATTTTGCACAGCTTTGCTGACTTCCAGGAAAGAAACCTACAAGAACAATACACAGTACATATAAAATAAGTGAGCAATTGAGCAAGCAAGGACATATAAAGGAAGCAAGCAAGTTACATGTAGGAAGGAAGCAAGGGAGCAAGCAACATTTTAATTATTCGACTAAATTGCAGTTTGTGTCCTTAATCAACCAATCAAATTATAAATGTGTCAGTTGGCTGTAATGATAAGTAAGTAATTAAGTACCATAAGTAAGTAAGTAAGCAAATAAGTAAGTAAGTAATTACTTAATTAAGTACCATAAGTAAGTAAGTAAGTAAGTAAGTAAGTAAGTAAGTAAGTAAGGTAAGTAAGTATGTAAGTAATCAAACAAGCTTGTAACCAAATAAGACAGCAAGTCTACTAAGTCTGGCTGTCCAAATGATGACTTAATGTATTGCATACACCCTAGATTAAAGCGATGGGGAAGTAAGCTCTTGCTCATTGTCAATATAACCAACCTACCAGCAGCCAGACGTTCAAGTCTTTGACCATGTTCAGGAGGAATGGCATACCTGAAAATCAATTTATGACAAAGTTTCAGCTGTAACAATAACTTGACATTTTTTGAAAATCTACATAATTTATAAGAAGTAGAACTAGAATGAAAGTAATAGACAACAGCAAGATATAAATTTTAAATAAATTGATATAGATAAATTAATAGATTAATATAAATTATACAAATATAGGCAATACTATGAAATTACAACTGTATGTTGTTCAGTACCCGGTCATCACTCCATCATCGACTATCATATTGAGCTGTCTCAAATTGAATCCCTTACCATGTCTTAGGAGCACCAAAGTGTAAGAAGTTAATACTATACAAATCCATGTCTTCTGTATGCCAAGCAAATGTAGCCTTCCACATACCAAAATACAGATATGGTGTATTCACACCTTAAATAATAATAAAAAAATGAATAATAAATCTTTTTACAGTAGCATTACTTACACTTATAAAATTCAGAATACTTAATGAACCCAGAACAACAGAAAATCACTTGACCCTTGAAGTCATCTGTATATCTGATACAGAAATCATCCTGACATTGCCATGCTGATTCAGGCCATACAGAATGAGATTTGACTTTTGGTCATTTAATTTAATTTTTTTTTTAAATTTAATTTAATCCATTTACACTGCATAGTAACATAAACAATACAACTACACATATTAAAAATAATAATAATTGAAAAGGACAACGTTGCAAAGAAAAAAAAAATACAATGACTAGAAAGTGCAGTGGGGAAGGACTAGAAGGGAACATACGAACCATTCAAAGCTAGTCCACCCAATAAATAATACAATGACAAAAAAGAAAAATAATAATATTAATAATGATTAGATAAAAATAATAATAAGTTAAGATTAGCAATCATGTTGCCCATGTAACATATGGGCGGTCAGGGTCAAAGTGAATTGTTTTATAATGTTCAATGCAGTGTTTTTTGAAGGATGATAAGGTGAAATTAGATGTTCTTAGTTGATCAGGCAGATTGTTCCATAAATATGGTAGTCTATTGAAAAAAGTTCCTTTGAATAATTGAGTTTTTACAGAATTAATCTTTAACTTGTTACTAGAGTATGATCTTAATCTTGTATCGGAGCAAAATTCAAAATAATCATCAAATGAGTAATTATAATAACCAGACTTGAGTTTGTAAAATGTTATTAAATCTTTAACTTCTCTTCGATATACCAATGGTAGAAGATTGAGTTTCTGAAGTCGCTCGATGTATGTAAGGTCGGGCAAGAGAAACCGCGTAGCACGCCGTTGGACACTTTCAATCAACTTAATCAAGGTGACAGACTTTGGGCTCCAAATCTCAGAGGCATACTCCAAATGAGAACGCACAAGGGCCAAGTAAAGTGATCTAAATGTTGGCAGAAACTGGTCACTTCTACTGCTGATTGTACGACGAATAAAACCCAGCATCTTATTAGCCTTATTCACCTGGGTATAGACATGCTCATTGAAGCGAGCATCACAAGTAATGAGGACTCCAAGGTCACGCTGAGCTTCTACTCTCTTCAGTGTCTCACCTCTTAGGCTGTAGTTGAAAATTAAGACAGACATTGCCGTGCTGGTTCAGGCCAATTACAGAATGAGATTTGACACTTGGTCATATAGACAGACATTGCCGTGCTGGTTCAGGCAAAACAGAAGGACTTTTGACACTTGGTCATTTAGACAGACATTGCCGTGCTGGTTCAGGCCATACAGAATGACATTTGACACTTGGTCATTTAGACAGACATTGCCGTGCTGGTTCAGGCCATACAGAATGAGATTTGACTTTTGGTCATTTAGACAGACATTGCCGTGCTGGTTCAGGCAAAACAGAAGGACTTTTGACACTTGGTCATTTAGACAGCCTTTCCCTGTGTGGCCCACCAACTGAGTCATTAGGTACATAATATATATTGGTTTTTCATCTCTACATTTACATGTATTACTCAATCCACAAAATGCTGTTGCTGTTGAGTATTAATTTTTACCTTCAATTTTAACTTCATATTCTTTCTGTATTAAGTCTAGTATAGTATTAAGCTTGCTGACATTCCATTCTTTTACATCTTTGTCAAATAATGACCCTGAAATATCAGCAGCATAGGTTGGGGCATTGAAGGTCAGGTTTTTCCAGTATTTTCTCTCGAGTTCATCAAAGTCTCCTTTTGGTGGTTGATAACTAGAAATTAAACAAGATTAAAGGAATGGTTAGAAAAACAGGATCAAAGGATAACTGCAAAAACAGGATTGAAGGAATGGTTGATAACTGGAAAAACAGGATTGAATGAATGGTTGATAACTGGAAAAACAGGATTGAAGGAATGGTTGATAACTGCAAAAACAGGTTTGTGTGAATGGTTGATAACTGGAAAAACAGGATTGAATGAATGGTTGATAACTGGAAAAACAGGATTGAAGGAATGGTTGATAACTAGGGAAACAGGATCGAAGGAATGGCTCATAACTAGAATTAATAAATAAATGGATGGATGTACAGATGGATGAATGAGTGGATGATGAATAAACTGTCTGATCGACTTAATGAATGAATGGAAAGAAAAGGCAGTTAGGAAATAGGCTAGGCTGTTGAAACGAACAGAACAAATTAATGAATATTGTGAATGCATGAACAAGAAAAAGAATAGATGTACAAATGAATGAATGAAAGAATGGATAAGTAGATGAATTAGTGATAATGAAATAGATGTTTGATCACACACTAAAATGTCTCACCTTTCACTGTTAGCCATAGCCTTGAATTCCTTGTAAGACAGTTTCTTCTTCTGGACATTGAAAAGTTGAAAAAGACCTGTTGAAGACAATGAGCAATTTTCACATAAAAAAACATGAATGAATCCCACAAAATAATTGTTCATACTATTCACAATGTTTAGGGTGCACAAAGAGTCATACATCAGTTGGTTCTTGCTGTCCATTAGCAGGTTTTATCACTAGCTTTTATGGTAATTCAGACATGTTACTGTCATACAATCATCCTATTGTAATGGCATATTTACACAAGAGATAAGACGACATCAAAACCATGTGCTTACAGGCTGCACTCAGAAATAACTAACATGGACTGAACAAAAACTCTCATTTTTAACATTTTTTTCATCTTAGATTCTTTTTTAAAACTTGTTAAATACAGCTTAACATAATAGTATTATAATACGTCACAGGAAAAAAATTGTGATTCACAGAATGTTTTTTTTTTGGTTTTTGTTGCATTTTCCCAACAATAACCCAAAATAAACCCATTTTGGAAATCCCAAACTTGAACCCAATGTTGGATTTTGTAGCATTTTCCCAAACATAACCCCCCCTCCCCCCCCAAAAAAAAAAAAATTGGGGAATCACAATTTTTTTCCTGTGTACCTCATTACATTTCACTAATGGATATACATTGTCTAATTCTTTGTTTACTTTTTCTTATATACCTACTACACTTTAGTCATCACACTTTATTTCTTTCACTTCATTCATTTCACTGTATTTCATTAACACTTTTTTTATGACACTTTAATTCAATGGTTTCTGAAAACTACTTCAAAGTAAAAAATACTATCATTACTGCTATTGTTTGCAGTAAATTGCTGTCGGTGGGTTTCATATTTGTAACACAATCTTTGTTTCTACCAAAGTTTCGGAGAGTGTCCTCCATCATCAGGGTTTGAAAAATAATAAAAATCGAGAGCGAGATGAATTCAAACTTATAGAACGCTGTAACTAAGATGCTATTATAAGTATTATTTTTTATTGTTACATTACTGACAATTATCCTGTTAGTATCGTGCCACAGTGTATAATGAAATTGAAAATAAGAATGCAGTCATCAATCACAATTATTTCAGAGAAATCAATTTGAGATTAAATTAATAAAAAATAATTTCACAAAACATATTGAAGCAAGGCTGTTGTTACAAAAGGATCTCAACTATCTATTTAAAACCACAATAATGTTTGGACATAATCAACAAATTTTTGAGGTTTTGGGTAAGGAAATGCCAAAAGATCATCAAAGAAATTATGTACACTAATGAAGTCACGTCTTGCATGAAAAGAAAGGGCCATTCTTTGCTCAAATTAAGTTGCTATTATTGCTAAAGATTTTTGAAGATCGATAGCTTTCAGCAATTACATTAAGTTATTCAAAAGTTTTCCTAGAAACCTTTAGCATCATTTTAACTTAGGGTTAAAGTTAAATTGAAAGATGAAAAGCTCACAAGATTTAGAAAAGATAATTTATCCTGCAGTAACATAAACACAATGGCTTTGTTTGTTTATCTCTGAAAAATAATTTGAGTGTGCATTTCAACTTCACATTAAGCGTACGTCTAAAAATTCAAAATAACACGTTTAAAATCCACTGTCATCATTACCAAATGAACTAAATTTTTCTTGGAAAACACATTAAAATCAAAATCAAAATATCTCATAAAACCTTTGAGGAGAGAAATGAAATCTTCAGAACCACATGTGAATTTGTAGTGGATTTCGTGTGTACAGATTTTATATACCTTGAGTCCCAGTAATAACTTGATGAATTGGAGCAGGAATTTCAACATCTACGGTACTATAATTTCGTCTGGCTGTCCATCCCTTTGGAGGAATAATCTAAGAAAAGAAGCAAGAAAAGTTCGTAGAGTTTGTAAGTAGGTTACTACTGACATGACGTTTCGTGTCGTGACAATCTCGTCACACCTCACACACTAACAACAAATTTCACTTCCAACACATAAAATCACAAGAAAGTATTGTAAAATAATCATCCCAAAGTATCATTACCTTCGCAATTCCTGCTTTATGTGCTCCTTGAGACTCCATTTTATGGATATAAGCAGAAAAGTTAGCGAATTCTGCTCTGGTGGGACGGAAAACCATGATTTTTACATCACTGCTAGACATGTCGACGGTTAAATTTCTGCACTTATTAAACGCTCCGAAACTGACTAAATTTCTTAATTCATCAAAGAAAGTTTTGTTTTCATATTACGAGGGAAATTTTAAAGCTTAAAAACCTTGTTTTTAGAACCATTCTGAGGCAAAGAATTGACATTTTGTGTTCAGATATTTTGCAGTTGCACGGAGTAGTGTAGGTTTTCTTTGTTGGAAAGCCAGTCCAGTGTTGTGACAGGTGATTGACAGCTCTTGCCACGCCACGCCCCGCCAAACTTAGCTTAGATAAAATTCGACATAAAAATAAATAAAAAATAAATAAATAAATAAATAAATAAAAAAATAAATAAATAAATAAATAAATAAATAAATAAATAAATAAATAAATAAATAAATAAATAAATAAATAAATAAATAAATAAATAAATAAATAAATAAATAAATAAATAAATAAATAAATAAATAAATAAATAAATAAATAAATAAATAAATAAATAAATAAATAAATAAATAAATAAATAAACAAATAAATAAATAAATAAGTAAATAAATAAATAAATAAATAAATAAATAAATAAATAAATAAATAAATAAATAAATAAATAAATGAATAAATGAATGAATGAATAAATGAATAAATAAATAAATAAATAAATACATAAATAGATAAATAGATAAATAAATAAATAAATAAATAAATAAATGAATAAATAAATAAATAAAATAAATAAATACATAAATAGATAAATACATAAATAAATAAATAAATGAATGAATAAATAAATAAATACATAAATAAATAAATAAATAAATGAATGAATCAATCAATCAATCAATCAATCAATCAATCAATCAATAGATAAATGAATAAATAAATAGGTAAAAATATGTGAATCAACAAATAAATGAATGAATGAATGAATGAACGAACGAATGAATGAATGAATGAATCAATGAATGAATCAATGAATCAGTGAATGAATGTAAGAATAAATATTGCTTGTTTTCACGTTTTATTTTTATACAGTGCCATATAGGGATAGTCCCCTATAGGGATAGTCCCCTATATTTGCTATGCGGGTATGTGCTGCCCTATAGGGTATGTTGTTTTGGCTTTTAGGTCCTAGATAGTGTATAGTTTTTTACCTTTACCTGGTATAGGGTATGGCTTTTGACTTGCCTAGGGTGACGATTCATTTTAGTCTGGGAGAGGTACGGTTTTGCCGTTTTAGTGTTAAATAGACTACGCTTTCTGCGGGCACAACAACAAAGTCAATTCCATTAAAAAGTCTAGTTTTTTAGCCTGGGATAGGTTATGAGAATGAAAATCTTTAGGTCTGTGATAGAGTTAGGGTTTTGAGGCCCCAGCAGCACACCCCCACTCAAGTTGGATCGTAGTGCCCCTCTCCCCTAGGGCAGTAATTCTGTAATGTGTTGTAGTGCAATTGGGGATTATCAAATACACCTAGCAGATTTTTTTTTTGTGTGTGTGCGGAGTCGCCCTAAATGTCGTGGGTCGTGGGTCGTGGGTAAAAAGTCGTGGGTCGTGGGTCGTGGGTAAAGTCGTGGGTAAAAAAAAATCACGAAAATTGTAAAAAAACGAAATAAAGAATAAATAGATAAATTAAACAAAGATATAACAAGCAAAATAATATGATTATACTTTAAAGTTCAATAAAAAAGGCTTACATCTGGGTACACGTACAAGCCGTTTTCACTAGCAGTAATTGATAATTTACTACTATCAATCTTGAACAGTTTTGGAAGATTTTGGAATATTTGCGGATATTTACTCTATTAAACCATAACACTCTTGACTGAATTAACTCGTACCATAATACTATTAATTAGCATATCTTGTCGAACAAAAACTTAGTATCTGCGTACATGAACTACATTATAGGTAGACTTGCGACAAGTCGGACTCTCTCTTTGGATACTATAAACGAACGCAAATCGTTTTTTTTTTTTTTTTTTTTGAGCGCGAAGCGCAAAAAAAAAAAGCGACCGCGGAGCGAGAGAGTCCTTGTGCGGGAGCTAAAAGGAGGTCAGACTTTGTAATTTGAGGTCTCAGAATGTTTTCAGTAAAGAACTAGCTCTTTCATTTCCAAGACTGATATCCTAAGATCTATCAGTAATTATAGTAAAAGTCAAAAATGGAGATGATACTTTCAAAGATGTAAATGTAAGACAACAAAAAGTGTGTACTGCCTTGATGTGGTAAGTACAAAACAATCCTCATTATCCTTTAAATAGATTTACAAGCATTGAACAATTTATCACGTGTACGAAGCGAACTTTATCCCTGATATCACGCGAATGTCGTGAGTGTCGTGTAACGCCAGGTATGAGAGATGAGCGGAAAACCTCTGATCAGACACCAAAGTGAAGCTAGCCTGAGATTCGCAGCCTGAGATTCAGATAGCCTGAGATTCACATTCAAATCCGGGGGAGGTCAACAAGGTCAAATACTAAATACTCATTTTACTTAGAAAAAAATTATAAGAATTTATAATGCTACGCAAATATATTATCCACGACACGTTTCATTTGAATAAATATGATTTTTTAGGGGAAATTGCCATTTTCTAGCCAAAAACTTTAATAATTCTACTTAGCCTGAGATTCGGAATTCCAGCCTGAGATTCGGAGTTCCAGCCTGAGATTCAATCACGAATATTTTGGTCTAAGATTGAAGAAAAGCATACGACTATCACATTTTCGGTCATACTTAATGTTCTTGTAAAAGGGAAACAATTTATTTTGTAGAGGAAAGTTGACAATTTAACCAAAAAACTCCAACAACTCAACTCAGCCTGAGATTCGAAATTTCAGCCTGAGATTCAATCACGAATATTTTGGTCTAAGATTGACTCAAAGCATACGGCTAACACATTTTCGGTCAACAATTAATGTTCTTGTAAAAGGGAAACAATTTATTTTGTAGAGGAAAGTTGACAATTTAACCAAAAAACTCCAACAACTCAACTCAGCCTGAGATTCGAAATTTCAGCCTGAGATTCAATCACGAATATTTTGGTCTAAGATTGACTCAAAGCATACGGCTAACACATTTTCGGTCAACAATTAATGTTCTTGTAAAAGGGAAACAATTTATTTTGTATGTAGAGGAAAGTTGACAATTTAACCAAAAAACTCCAACAACTCAACTCAGCCTGAGATTCGAAATTTCAGCCTGAGATTCAATCACGAATATTTTGGTCTATTAAGATTGACTCAAAGCATACGGCTAACTCCTTTTCGGTCAACAATTAATGTTCTTGTAAAAGGGAAACAATTTATTTTGTAGCCGGGAAAGTCGACAATTTAACAAAAAAACTCCAACAACTCAACTCAGCCTGAGATTCGAAATTTCAGCCTGAGATTCAATCACGAATATTTTGGTCTAAGATTGACTCAAAGCATACGGCTAACTCCTTTTCGGTTAACAATTAATGTTCTTGTAAAAGGGAAACAATTTATTTTGTAGCCGGGAAAGTCGACAATTTAACAAAAAAACTCCAACAACTCAACTCAGCCTGAGATTCGAAATTTCAGCCTGAGATTCAATCACGAATATTTTGGTCTAAGATTGACTTAAAGCATACGGCTAACTCCTTTTCGGTCAACAATTAATGTTCTTGTACAAAAAAAAAAAAAAATAAAAAAAAAAAAAAAAAATACAATTTATTTTGTAGCCGGGAAAGTTGACAATTTAACAAAAAACTGCAACAACTCAACTAAGCCTGAGATTCGAAATTTCAGCCTGAGATTCAATCACGAATATTTTGGTCTAAGATTGACTTAAAGCATACGGCTAACTCCTTTTCGGTCAACAATTAATGTTCTTGTACAAAAAAAAAAAAAAAAAAAAAAAAAAAAAAAAATACAATTTATTTTGTAGCCGGGAAAGTTGACAATTTAACAAAAAACTGCAACAACTCAACTAAGCCTGAGATTCGAAATTTCAGCCTGAGATTCAATCACGAATATTTTGGTCGAAGATTGAATAAAAGCATACGGCTAACACATTTTCGGTGAACAATTAATGTTCTTGTATAAGGGAAACAATTTATTTTGTAGAGGAAAGTTGACAATTTAACTAAAAACTACAATAACTCAACTCACTGAGATTCGAAATTTCAGCCTCATATACGATTACGATTTTTCTTTCAATTATAAAACACAAATGATTTTCTTCGGAATTCTTTTCAAATTGAACACATTTCCCGAAACACAACGTAATGTATTTACTTAAAATAACTAGCATTTTTAAGTACACATTCGCTTTTTTAATGGGAAAGATTCGACTTTTCAGCTCAGCATGATATTTGCAACTCCTCGGCCCAACAATCCAACACATTCTAGAATACCACAAATGCTTCAAATACTATGATAACAAAGAAATGCGTATGACATCATGGAATTGGAACCTTTGTTGTAAAATTCATAAGTCGCGTGATAACAATATTTTACTTGTGATCAATCAAAATACCACGTTAAACATATTCTCATAGCATTAAGTACTATGCTTTTTTTTAGCAAAGAAATTATCGTTTATGCTAGTTTAAGTTTAAAGTGTATTGGGGCTGCAACGGAGGTGACATGTTGGAGGTTGACGGATAACTAATACATTTAGTTAGGAATGTTTAAAATTACCGTTTAAATTCACCAAACTGTCTGTGCAACGTGCATATTTTACAAGAACATTAATTGTTGACCGAAAATGTGTTAGCCGTATGCTTTTAGTCAATCTTAGACCAAAATATTCGTGATTGAATCTCAGGCTGAAATTTCGAATCTCAGGCTGAGTTGAGTTGTTGGAGTTTTTGATTAAATTGTCAACTTTCCTCTACAAAATAATTTTTTTCTTTTTACAAGGACATTAATTGTTGACCGAAAATGTGTTAGCCGTATGCTTTTAGTCAATCTTAGACCAAAATATTCGTGATTGAATCTCAGGCTGAAATTTCGAATCTCAGGCTGAGTTGAGTTGTTGGAGTTTTGATTAAATTGTCAACTTTCCTCTACAAAATAATTTTTTTCTTTTTACAAGAACATTAATTGTTGACCGAAAATGTGTTAGCCGTATGCTTTTAGTCAATCTTAGACCAAAATATTCGTGATTGAATCTCAGGCTGAAATTTCGAATCTCAGGCTGAGTTGAGTTGTTGGAGTTTTGATTAAATTGTCAACTTTCCTCTACAAAATAATTTTTTTCTTTTTACAAGAACATTAATTGTTGACCGAAAATGTGTTAGCCGTATGCTTTTAGTCAATCTTTGACCAAAATATTCGTGATTGAATCTCAGGCTGAAATTTCGAATCTCAGGCTGAGTTGAGTTGTTGGAGTTTTTGGTTAAATTGTCAACTTTCCTCTACAAAATAAATTGTTTCCCTTTTACAAGAACATTAATTGTTTACCGAAAATGTTATAGCCGTATGCTTTTAGTCAATCTTAGACCAAAATATTCGTGATTGAATCTCAGGCTGAAATTTCGAATCTCAGGCTGAGTTGAGTTGTTGAAGTTTTTTGGTAAAAAAAAAATTATATTCTCCAAAACAAGTTATGTTTCACTTGTACAAAAATAAATGAGTCGTACGTATCACTTCAGGCAATCTAGGACCAACATATTTGTACATGTGATGGAATCTGAGGCTGGAATCCCGAATCTCTAGACTCCATCACAGTCGTTTTTAGGGTTTGTCAGGTAGAGACTTTCTCACCAGAGCGAGGAAATGTGATCCCATTATTATTTGGTTATTTTCAAGTCATGGAAATGACAGCTCTTAGCTTCATTGGCATTCATTGATGTGTTCTGGTCTTTATGGCGGTCCAGTAAATAATCGACTAAAACTGACAGCTTATCTTCTAAACCAAGTGATAATGTACTGTGAATGATATGGTTTGACATGTTTCTCAGTGTGATTCATCAATCGTTTCTTTCTTCTCTACTGACAGCATTATTCATTTACAGTTTAAAAATTTTCCTTTATCAAAAAAACATCAATAGTTTTACGTGTACTTGAAAATTAACTGTTGACCGAAAATGAATTGTATATACACTGACTGCAGTCAATTTCCGAATCAGGCTGGACTTCCGAATCTCAGGCTGATTGCAATTATTGAAGTTTTTCAGTTAAAAATGTTGTGTTTCATTAAAAAAAAATTGCTCAATTTGTTCAAGAAACTTAGTTGCTGGCCGAAAATGAGTTATACGTATGATTTCAGTCAATCTCGGACCAAAATATTCGTGGTCGAATCTCAGGCTGGAACTCCGAATCTCAGGCTGGAATTTCGAATCTCAGGCTAAGTAGAATTATTAAAGTTTTTGGCTAGAAAATGGCAATTTTCCCTAAAAAAACATATTTATTCAAATGAAACGTGTCGTGGATAATATATTTGGGTAGCATTATAAATTCTTATAATTTTTTTCTAAGTAAAATGAGTATTTAGTATTTGACCTTGTTGACCTCCCCCGGATTTGAATGTGAATCTCAGGCTATCTGAATCTCAGGCTGCGAATCTCAGGCTAGCTTCACTTTGGTTGATCAGACCACATTAAAAATCGTGATGCTGTTCGCTATATATTCTAATTACCACAGGAACTAATTCAAGTTAAACTGTCACATATCAAGAATTACATAACAGCGGCATCTACTACGTAGTAAATGATAAAAACTGTAGAATTTGTTCCTTGTTGTTATAAGCTAGGCAATCGTTAATAACGTTATCCCGTTAGAGTTTGATTAAAGAGTTAGTTCGAATATTATATGTGCATAGTTGTTTCCCAAAACTGTACTAGATCGGTAGGCTTGTACGTGTACCCAGATGTAAGCCTTTTTTTTATTGAACTTTAAAGTATAATCATATTATTTTGCTTGTTATATCTTTGTTTAATTTATCTATTTATTCTTTATTTCGTTTTTTTTACAATTTTCATGATTTTTTTTACCCACGACTTTACCCACGACTTTACCCACGACCCACGACTTTTTACCCACGACCCACGACCCACGACATTTAGGGCGACTCGTGTGTGCGTGTGTGTGTTTTTTTTAGGGGGGGGACTTAGAATTTATTTAATTTTTTAAACTTATTGTTGAAATTTTATTATAAGTATTACTAATAGCCTTGTATTGTAAAATCCTGAACGATATATAATGTGTAAATAAAGATCATCATCATTATCATCATCATCATTACCTAAAAAAAACTGGCTGGAGTGACAACATAACATTTTTACACAGAAGAGTATGCATAAAAGCAGCCAAAGTCTTTCAGACCTCAAAAGCCCGATTTACACGGTGAGATTTGTCGGTGAGCGCTCTATACCATCCGTCAAAAGGAGGTTCATTCGGAAACACGTCGGACGAGAGAAATCCGAGACCCGACGAAAGAAATCGGACTTTCACGATGTTGGTACTACAGCCCCCCCCCCCTCCCCATACCCTCTCGATAAATACTGATCAATCCCTAATTGATTAATATTGTGTGATGTGGCGCCCCTGAGGTATGAAAAGCATGCATGTTGAATCCTTTAAATTGGCCAATTTCGGTAAAATTGCAATTTCTTTATTAATAGTTCTTTCACTTCATAACGCAATTATCTTTTGAACCGAGATCAGTGTCCAGTGAGACCATTGCCAGTTTGTATGTAAAATAACACAGCTCATTTTATCACTGATCCCCCTCCAACTTCCCAAAAGGCCGGCAATTTTGAGTAATTTTAAGCGATTTTAAGCAATTCTGAGCGATTGTAAGCAATTTTGAGCAATGTTAAGCAATTTTTCAAAGCGGTCATTTCCGTCTGATCCCCCCTTGCTTTTATGAAAATGAACTGATCCCCCAAAAAATCCTCCTTAACCCCCCCTTTTTTTCTGTATTTTATTGGTCTGTATTTTATCAGTCTGTATTTTATTGATCTGTATTTTATTGGTCTGTATTTTATTGGTCTGTATTTTATTGGTCTGTATTTTATTGGTCTGTATTTTATTGGTCTGTATTTTATCAGTCTGTATTTTATTGATCTGTATTTTATTGGTCTGTATTTTATTGGTCTGTATTTTATTGGTCTGTATTTTATTGGTCTGCATGTATTTTATTGGTCTGTATTTTATTGGTCTGTATTTTATTGGTCTGTATTTTATTGGTCTGTATTTTATTGGTCTGTATTTTATTGGTCTGTATTTTATCAGTCTGTATTTTATCAGTCTGTATTTTATCAGTCTGTATTTTATCAGTCTGTATTTTATCAGTCTGTATTTTATCAGTCTGTATTTTATCAGTCTGTATTTTATCAGTCTTTATTTTATTTGTCTGTATTTTTTATTGTTCTGTATTTTATTGTTCTGTATTTTATTGTTCTGTATTTTATTGTTCTGTATTTTATTGGTCTGCAGTTTTCATTCTTCCTTATACTTGCCGTCAATAAAACAGATTGGGTTTCCTGTTTAAATTCAAGACGGGCGTAGTGATACTGGGAGCCAAAACTCACCCATAAAATGACATGTTCGTACGGAAGCGCTGAGGGGACTTCAGACTTCAGACTTCGAAGATATCTATCTCTGAAGTCTGAAGTCTGAAATACATATAAACTGACTTCAGACTTCGAAGATATCTATCTCTGAAGTCTGAAGTCTGAAATACATATAAACTGACTTCAGACTTCAGACTTCGAAGATATCTATCTCTGAAGTCTGAAGTCTGAAGTCTGAAATACATATAAACTGACTTCAGACTTCGGACTTCAGAGATATACATCTCTGAAGTCTGAAGTCTGAAATATTATTATTTTTTTTTTAATTTTTTTTTTTTTAATGTGAACTAGTGAGCAGCACGACGGAGAACAGATTGTAGTTGTTAACGTTTTAATTCTGACTAGTTTCGTCTCTAACGGAGACTTCTTCAGAGAATGTTTTTTACAACTAATAACCAGCTATATATAATATGCAAGTTTTTGCAACGTGACAAGCATTAAACTTCTCGTGGAAGTGACTAAATACTAATATATGCTGGTACAGGATATATGTAAAAACGTAATGACTCGTGTTATAATAAGATAATTTTTATTTTTGGGGCCCATGCAATTAGCGCTAATTGCATGGGCCCCAAAAATAAAAATTATCTTATTATAACACGAGTCATTACGTTTTTACGTATATCCTGTACCAGCATATATTAGTATTTAGTCACTTCCACGAGAAGTTTAATGCTTGTCACGTTGCAAAAACTTGCATATTATATATAGCTGGTTATTAGTTGTAAAAAACATTCTCTGAAGAAGTCTCCGTTAGAGACGAAACTAGTCAGAATTAAAACGTTAACAACTACAATCTGTTCTCCGTCGTGCTGCTCACTAGTTCACATTAAAAAAAAAAAAAGAAAAGAAACTAGTCAGAATTAAAACGTTAACAACTACAATCTGTTCTCCGTCGTGCTGCTCACTAGTTCACATTAAAAAAAATAATAATAATAAAAAAAAAAAAATAATTTTTCAGACTTCAGACTTCAGAGATGTATATCTCTGAAGTCTGAATCCTGAAGTCAGTTTATATGTATTTCAGACTTCAGACTTCAGAGATAGATATCTTCGAAGTCTGAAGTCTGAAGTCAGTTTATATGTATTTCAGACTTCAGACTTCAGAGATAGATATCTTCGAAGTCTGAAGTCTGAAGTCCCCTCAGCGATTCCGTATGTTCGCCATAAGTAGCGAAAGTTACAAAGTTCGCACGTCGTTGGGACTTTGTTGTGGCTGTTTGACGCGACGTAAAAATCTCTACAACGATAGTGGGCTTTTGTAATTACCATGTAGTTAAAGACGACTACATCCCTTGTTGTCTGATCCCTTTATAGGGAGAAGATAAAAGGAAAACGTCCATAAAATAGAGTGATTCAAGTAAGTATTCCATTTCCGGGAATCGCTTTATAGAACACTATTTTAGCCACTACGCAGGCTAACACTACTTGATCCTCCTTACGCAATTTCAAGTAGACATTATCTTACACAAATATGGGAAAATAATCTACATATGACTGATATGTTTTAAAATTTTGTAAAAATTTACAGTTTTCGTACTTGACTCGAAATCGCTTTGAAAAGTGAAACACTAAACCACTCCTTACATCGCTTCTTCGTGTTGAAAATTAATCAGGATTTTTTACGAGATCTTTCAGAAACCATGAAGAAAAATATACAGTCCCGCTCAAAAAAAGAATGAAGGTTTTGGCTGGGTTAAGCATAGTTTTCGAATACTCCTTGTGTTTATCCTTGTGTTGCCTTTTGGCGGGTTTTGGCACAGATTTCACACGTTGTTGTTGATTTAAAGTGGTCAGGACCCTAACCGCAAAATTCAGACGCATTTATGTAGGTGATAAAGACAGTGTCGGATCTATGGGAGGGGTGAAGGGATTTCGCGATGAAAAGGCAAAAACAAATAAAAGCTACATTCAAGATCAAACTTATTCACCTTCGCACTACAATTTGGCGTTTAATTGAATAACATAGAATGTTATTTCAGAGTGTACTGTTGAATGGCATTGTAAAAAATATTTACCGTAAAAAATTATAATGTGCAATACCAATATTCACAATATCTTGTGTCGCCTTTGATACTGATCAAAGTACTAAAACTTATCATGAACTGAAATAAAAATTAAATTGTCGATGTCTTTCTTTGAAAACGAGCCAGTGGGGGCTTGGCAGTGAAACTGAAATGACCATGGAAAGTAATTATTTATTTATAACTATTTGACACACTCAGTCAGAACACTCAATAGACTTACAACTTTTAATCTCGATTGGAACAGAATTCCACAACTCTGGAGCAGCATAAAAAAATGCTCTTTTACCACAGTGGCTAAGCTTGTACGATTTTTTAATTAAAAGGTTTCTATTAGAAAATCTCAAGGAGCGAGAAGGTATATAGGATTGAATAAGTTCAGTAAGATAAGGAGGAACACAATTATTTGAAAGTTACTGTCTATTTTTTCTTTTCTTTATGAACTAAATCCCGATGTCTGCAATGGACAACTGCCTCTGTTCGTCAAGATCAAAATGCTTTCCTATTTCTTGAATCAACACAATGCTCAGTCCGCTTATTGATCATGAGCCATTCTTAATACTCGTGTTAAAATTCCATCCAACAAAACATTCCTTCGGATCAAAACATCATAGTCATTCACCGTAGGGTACTCGCTTTTCGGAAAACAACAGAAATGCCTCGCTTTGGTGTGTCCATAATTTAACCTAAGGAGGGAGGTGAACAATCAAATGTATGATGATGTATCAATGGGAATGCGTCAAAGAACGATGTCAGTATGGCCGCTGCTTAATTTGCATGATCTAAAACTTTGATGAAGTCAAGCGAAATTGTATTCAGACTCATAAAATATCATACGTTAATATGTAGTCAAGATGTTTGACTTTGAAAGAAATGCTGCAGAGCTGTAAGGATTCAAAAGCTGATGTTAACACCAAAACGAGGCTAGTAAGAAAATATGTGAGTTTCCGTCATACAAATACGTGTAATTTCAAAGCGCTATAATTTTCGATCTATTAAGGATACAGCTCCAAAATGTTGCCTAATGTTTTTGGGAGGGATTCTCCAAAGGGAAGAGATAGGGAACCTGAAATAGCATTGTTTTCCTCAGGACCGATAGGTAAGTTGGTTTGTAAAGATGCTATGTCGTTAAACCATTCCTTTTCCTCTTTCAGGATTGCAATATGTCCGATCCCTGGGTTTTAGAAACTGACGAGAAAGTGTACTACACCAAACTGTGTCGGCTTCTTTATGATGGAGGAACACTAGCTGTAAGGACAGTGTTTGATGGAATTGTTTCTCCTGTATCTCTAGGAGCAACACTTATTGCCAATCAACACCTACTACTACCACTGAAAAGGCCAAGAGGAAGAGTACTTAGTCAAGATCAATGGAACCAACTGTATCCTGCAAGTGGTGCCAGCCCTAAATCGGACGACTTTGACATTACTTTACTGTTCGTTCTATTGAGGAACATTTGTGGCCTTACCCCACCAGCCACAGGATGGGATGTCTTGCCACCAACAACAGATACATCCCTTGAAGCCAACCTGGTCAGGATAAAGTATTACCGGAACAAAGTTGCAGCTCACTGTTCCAAGGCTGAAGTTGATAGCCGTGAGTTTGCGAATTATTGGAGTGACATTTCAGGTGCTCTTGTGGCACTTGGATTGAAACAAGACGATATTGATAACCTGAAGACATCACCATTAGGAGAGAAAAACTACAACCAATTAGTGAAGGAATGGGATTTGGCAGACAAGGATATCAAATCCCAGCTGGAGTCTCTCAAGTTAGACTCAACACAGTTAAGGACAGACACATCTCAGACAAGGGTAGACACATTTCACATTAAGACATACACCTCTCATATCAAGACAGACACATCTCAGATAAAAGCAGATACATCTCAGATAAAGACAAGTATTGAAGAGTTAAAAAACACTCATAAAGGCAAGCACATTCTAATTAATAGACTTGCCCTTCGGGAATTCAATACTTTCATTGATAGATTGTGTGACAAGTATCACCCAAACACAAGAGAGTGGTTAATAAATGATGTCAAGTTCAGAGTTAACCATGAACACTGTGTGGTGATACAAGCAGGTCCAGGTATGGGTAAATCGGTTGTTGCTGCTAAACTGTGTCAAGAATTCAAGAATCACGGTGTTCTGGGTGGATGTCATTTCTTTAAACATGACAACTCCTTGCTCAACAATCAAAGGTTAATGCTTCAGTCGGTTGCCAGGCAACTGTGCGATGTGTATGTAGAGTATCGTGATTTTGTGAACGAAAGCCTATCACGTGATCTTGGGAAGGACATTTCGAAGCTAACTTGTAAAGAACTATGGACTTTGTTGTTTGAAGAGACTTGTTCCAAGCTAAACCCTGACCGTCATTTTGTGATTGTTATAGATGCACTTGATGAGTGCTGCAACGATTTGAAAAAAGATCTTTTCACAACATTAAAGCAAATATCAACATTACCGCCGTGTTTGCGATTCGTGCTCACAACAAGACCACCGCCAAGTATTTCGTCACTCGATTCCGTCGGCTATTCAGTTGTTATTGATCCAAAGTACTATAACAATACAGAGGATTTAAAGACGTATATGGCTGACAAATTAGGAATTATGACATATGTCCCAGGTAAAGATGAAAGACAACTCCATGAGCTGATTGATATGACTGACGGTTTATTTTTGTTGGCCTATTTTGTTATCAATTTGCTGACGAAATCAGACATCAATTCCTTTTCTGAAGCTGTTAAACAATTTCCAAAGAAAAACGGAATCGCTTCTGTTTATGAAGATTATTTCTGGCTCTCGCCTTAGTGAGGCCTTAAGTCCACACATTCATTCTGAAACGGGTTTCTACGACATACTGGAAGCTGTTGTCACAGCTAAATATCCTATTGAGAAGAAAATGTTTTACAATATTATTGGTTGTAAGGAAGAGCCAAGAGGTCCTACCAAAAGAAAGTGGAAAGAGGCAATCAACCTTCTTCACCAACTGTTTCCTGTAGAGAACGATCATGTGTCTGCCTTTCACAAGACTGTTATTGATTGGCTGACCAGTAAAGATCACGATCATGATTTTAATGTGAAAGATTGTGACTGTAGTGTGCTTGCTAATAAGTGCTATGAGGTGGTACTTGCTCTCAAGCAAAACGTGAAGCAAATTGTAACACTGGACCGGCCACCAAGTCTACCAGATCGTGACAAATATGCCTTATCATTGTTATTTGAATACATCGATGGAAGTAAAGGTTTCAGTGAAGTAAAAAGAACTGAAATGGAAAATGACGGTTACATGATGTGCTTAATGGCACTTTTTGATGTCCAGACCAAGTACAATAATAACAGTTATTATCAACTTTATTATAAGGACTTCACTAACATATTTCATTTTTTGGCTAATTACTTGTTTTTAATTTACTTGAGGCATCCCACGAAAAATATGTCCCCAAAGTTTACACAGGTTTTGGCATGTACATACCAAGCATTGCTGTTAGAAAATGGCAAAAACAAAGAAATATTGGAATATTTTAAAGCAAGTAGAGCTCCATATATTGAAAGAAAACATGTTCTAAAATTGAATACCAGAGGAAAGATGTGGTATGTTATACATAACAATAGTGAAGTTGTAGTTAAAGAGTTCATTAATGGGACCCCTTTTTTATGCATATACCAACTTGATGGAACTTTCGTCAAAGAATTGGCAATTGATAGTTTAATGAATTACTATAAATCCGCCGATGGACGACTCATTGTGTTGCTTTCAAAGTCAAAAAGTGCCATTGAGATTATCGATGTTGCATCTTTTGAAATAAAGGCTACGTACCCATCCCCCAGTGCAGTACGGTCATGTCATGTGTTTGGTTGCCAACCATGGTACATGGTTCTGAGATGTGAAGATGATATGCTTTACGTCATTGATGTAGAAACAGGCAAGTCAGTTGTCCAACCAACTGTTATTCATCAACATGATAGCATTGTGGGTGTTAGTAAAGAAGGGCACATTGTCATTTTAAAAGGAATATAGAACACACGTTATGGTAGATGGACCAGTCATGTCATTATCTCTATGTAGTTACCAAGCGATTTCTGAAAAAATCAAGTTATATCCAAAGGTAGAGTGTTGCAGACAATGTTACTCATGTTATCATAGGATTAATTCTCTTAGCAAAAGTTACTATGCATACTTTTCCGATGATTCAGAATTGTTAGCGCTTACAGAGCGATCTAGATCTGATGGTATAACAATTGTACGCACATCTGATGGATCCTTGTACAGGAGCGTGTCTCTGTGTTGTTCTCTGTATGACTGGTTCATCCACGACCTGTTTGTTTCAAAAGAAAGAATCATATCAAACTTTTGTTGTCGATTTTGGGCTTCCTGTGGTGACATACACTGGGTTTTTGCTTTAGTTTCAAAAGTTCATTTTCGACCAAAAACCAAATCGGCTAACTTGTTGTGCATGCTTTTACTAAAAAAAGCTGTAAAAAATTGAAGGATTTTGAGAGAAAAATAGCTTTTTTCGCATTGCTGATTTACTCCAATGCCCAAATATGGTGTCACAATCCTTATAAGGCAATACATGAGGCTTGACAGAAAACGACAACATTCTTAAGGGAAAAGCTTGATATGGTTTGTATTGATGGAAAATTACGGCAATCAAGTTGTATTATTGTGTATAAAATTTGGTGAAAATGAATGCGATACAGCCATGGAACACTTTTGTTATCTAGGACATTGTAACGGTTTTAGAATCAAATTGAGCTTTTGGAAAGTATTGGTATCAGAGGATAAAGTCTCTTTTACCACCATCTTTTCTTCCTATGATGATAACGGTCAACATACTATCGATACATATACTCTTGTTGACTCTCCATCCCATATGTAAAAACAGTTGATTAGTTCCAGTTTGTTTGTTAACGGTTCCATATTTTGTATTTCCATTTTGTATATTTTCATGCTGCTCCTTTGTCCATGTTGCTTTGCCTTCTTGTTAAGTTAGCCTTTCACTCAGGACTTCAGTTACAGCGATACTTTATGTTTACTATTACAAACAAATTGTTGCCTAACAATAAACTATTGAATATAGCGTGTTCACACTACAAGTGTGCAACATTAATACCACTAAAAAGTGCTATTTCATGTTACTTCTGTTGTGTTCTTTTGTTTAAATAGTGCTATTTCATGTTACTTCTATTGTGTTCTTTTGTTTAAATAGTGCTATTTCATGTTACTTCTATTGTGTTCTTTTGTTTAAATAGTGCTATTTCATGTTACTTCTGTTGTGTTCTTTTGTTTAAATAGTGCTATTTCATGTTACTTCTGTTGTGTTCTTTTGTTTAAATAGTGCTATTTTGCGCTAAATAGTGACAAGTATTCCACACATTTAGTGCAGTTTTTAAAGTTTTTACATTTATTTGAGGGCAATGGTTATTACATTTGAGGCCAGTTATTACGCTTGAGGCCAACGGTTATTACACTTGAGGCCAACGGTTATTACATTTGAGGCCAGTTATTACATTTGAGGCCAGTTATTACATTTGTGGCCTCTACACAGTTTTATCTTGAATTGCGTAAATGTTGTACATATTGTCATTCTGAATAATGATACGAATTGTAATCGTAACTCGTAAAAGTCGATCACTTGCATGACTTCTAGGACACTTAGAGTAGGACATATACATTGACGACTGTAATCCATGCAGTGATCTTAATCTCAAATACTTATACATATACTAAATGTCATAATCTCAGTATGTAATTTATATATAGCTTCACGTACGATCTTTAGATTAAATGCCATTATTTTAGCGACTTGGTTTCTTAGTAAATCTATGTACTGTGCAGTAGTTTATGTCAATTTTGATGATTTGGTTATTTTGATATTTTCAATGTCACAAGATGGCAGTTGATTTAAAGCGCCCAGGAGGTGGGAAATTCTCAATTTAGTGGGATGTATTCAGTGAATACCAATTATAAATCCTTTAAAAAGATAATATGATCCACGGAAAAATCAACTTCAAAAATTCGTAAAACAAGTTATTGCAGTTGCTTAATTTTTGTATGGAAAGTTTTGAACAGGGGGTTATTAGCACTTTAGTGAGATATCCTTAACGATGTACGGTACAAATCAGTAGAGTGCACGCTAAAAAACCGTGAAATCATTTATTGTGCATCGTGTCTAATTGCACTAAGCTGCACAGGCCAGTAGATATCATATCATTAGAACATCGACAAAACTGTGCTATTTAGCTAAACGTTTTTCGCGTTTTTTTTGCCGTGCACTCCAGTACCAGGACTCCAGGGCGCACGAAGGGCAAAACATTGAATTATGGGGGATGCGTCAACTTGTGGGGGAGTGGGTGAGGAGTGAATGATATTTCACCACCTTGATCGATATCATCGATATATCTAGGGGGAAGACATGTCATTCCTTAGATCATTAGGAGGGGCTTCAGAAAAAAGAAAAGAAACTAAAAATCACCACAGCACCCTCCCCTCCCCTAATTACAACACATAGATTCAAAACGGAGAAGCAAGGCGAGAAAAAAAACAAAAAAAACAAAGCAATTGCAACAATCTCTTGGAAAAAAAAAACAACAACAACAACAACAACAACAAAGACAGCTCGAAAAAGTTGTGTTTCATTGTGCTGAAGGTCTTTATAATGCTCTACAAACTTAGCTACATGTCTGAAACCACAGATGATGGTGAGCTGGTCATATATTGAGATCATCATTCACGTAACAATGGCAAAGTTGATGTTACTGATGATGATGATCATTAGTGGAATGATGATAATGGTAGAGAACTTTGATGATAATAAAGGTGATGGAGACTGTATAGCTGCTCTTGGGGAGGGAGCACCCCCTCCTAGTCTCCAAATCCAATAACCAACCCCACCCCCTCACAAAGAGACGCTACGCTGCCTTTGGACTGTGATGTTAACAATAGTTACTCATATGTTAACAATATATATTAAGAAGTAAATATAGCAAATAGTCGAATAAAGACTCCAATATATCAAGTTTACATAAAAAATAACATTGGGGTTGTTGATGAAGATAAAATCTTAGTTATGAACCACCCATAGCTAGTAAGTAAATTACTGTAGATATAAATGTGTAGAGAGCGAATAATATACCTATTAAATATCCATTATAAGTAAATTAATGTAGATATAAATGTGTAGAGAGCGAATAATATACCTATTAAATATCCGATATAAATTGTGCTAATTAATCTGCACTAAATAGGAACGCAGTGAACGATATCAAACGTGCTCGTTAGGAATAACAACACGATACGGCAATGTAAAATAATGGAATGCGAAAGAACATATTTTATAGAGTGAATATTATTTCAACGTTCAATCCAAACAAGAGCATAATAGACAAAATATCTATAACTGTCTGAAGTTTCTCTCCGTCTGAATGCTCCGCTGACTTCGAAAGTCAGCATTAATTTGTTTAGTTAACTATTTCTCGCAAGGGATACTGGGAACAAATTCCAAAACCCACCCATAAACATCGAAAGTTATAGTAAATATCCACGTACGTAGAACTTTGTTGGAGCTGTTTGAAGTGACTTAAAAATCTATACAACGATAGTAGGTTATTGCAATTACCATGTAGTTAAAGAAGACCACATCCCTTGTAGTCTGATCCCTTTATAGGGAGAAGATCAAATGAAAAAGTCCATAAAATAGAGTGATTCAAGTAAGTATTCCATTTCCGGGATTCACTTTATAAAATCAATAGTATTATAATAAATCCTTTATTTTATAATAATTTTGATTCTGCTTACGAAATATCATGCCTTTGAGTAAAAGCACTTGATCATTCATCGTTTTGTCCTTATTATGGAACAACTGAATTCGCATTATGCAAATAAGGCTTGAGCAAACGAAGGAAAACCGTGAAATAAAAACTAATTAAATTTTAACACATAGTGATCGCTACTGCACACATCCAGTGTTTATTTTACGACTGTAGATTGGAACATAAATACAACCTGTGAATATTACAACCTGAGATAATTTTATTTATTCCATAGACCAAATAGTTTCTGAGATTTACACATGAAAATTCGTTCGTTTTCTTGATACTTCTGAACTTGTGCATGAAAACCGTACACACGTATTTTCCATTGAGTAATCTCTATGTACAGCTTATACATAGTACTCATCCATGAAATCTCAGCCAGAATATCAATCTATGTAATGTACGAATATAGACTTTAGGGCAAATAATGAATATAGATTGTTATCTTTTGTTTCTATGGCATTCAGAATATGCAATGACTCAGGCCTGTGATTCAATTTCGAGTCACATTGAAAAGAAAAACAAACATTGAACATCATAGCATGATATTCAGTAACAATTGGACCCCAAAAGTGCTCTTTATTCAAACTAGACCACATCACGTTTATAAGCCAATCAGGTTTGTGCTTTAGAACAAAAGAATTGCCCTTATGTGTCTTTAGCAGCAAAACAAATTACAAAGGCATCGATTTGCTGAGAAACAAAACGCAATCGAGCTTGAATTAGCCAAACTCTAATATCGAATATATTTTACTTAATCAGTTCATTTTATTTACATACATTAGTCATATATTTACAATGTATATTTAGAGTTTAATCAAGCATATATTGGAAGAGAGTCCGATAAGTAAAGTTTATAAAAGCATATATTATTGGTGGGTGTGCGGTTAATTGTTGACGTTTTCTTGTGAGTCACGACCCACCCATTATAAGTAAATTATTGTAGATATAAATGTGTAGAGAGCGAATAATATACCTATTTAATATCCATTATAAGTAAATTACTGTAGATATAAATTTGTAGAGAGCGAATAATATACCTATTAAATATCCATTATAAGTAAATTACTGTAGATATAAATGTGTAGAGAGCGAATAATATACCTATTTAATATCCATTATAAGTAAATTACTGTAGATATAAATGTGTAGAGAGCGAATAATATACCTATTAAATATCCATTATAAGTAAATTACTGTAGATATAAATGTGTAGAGAGCGAATAATATACCTATTAAATATCCATTATAAGTAAATTACTGTAGATATAAATGTGTAGAGAGCGAATAATATACTTATCAAATATCCATTATAAGTAAATTACTATAGATATAAATGTGTAGAGAGCGAATAATATACCTATTAAATATCCATTATAAGTAAATTACTGTAGATATAAATGTGTAGAGAGCGAATAATATACCTATTAAATATCCATTATAAGTAAATTACTGTAGATATAAATGTGTAGAGAGCGAATAATATACTTATCAAATATCCATTATAAGTAAATTACTGTAGATATAAATGTGTAGAGAGCGAATAATATACCTATTAAATATCCAGTATAAATTGTGCTAATTAATCTGCACTAAATAGGAATACAGTGAACGATATCAAACGTGCTCGTTAGGAATAACAACACAACACGGGAATGTAAAATAATGAAATGCAAGAGACCATATTTTATAGATTGAATATTATTTCAATGTACAATACAAAAAATTAGCAGGATTGATAGTGAAACGATTTATGCCGATCTGAAGTTTCTCTCCGTCTGAATGGTCCACTGACTTCCAAAGTCAGCATTAATTAGTTAGTTTACTCTTTCACGCTAGGGATACTGGGAACGAATTCCAAAACACGCCCATAATTAGCGAAAGTTACAAAGTTTGTGAGAACTTTGTTGTAGGTGTTTGAGAGCGACTTAAGAATCTATACAACGATAGTGGGCTATTGTAACTGCCATGTAGTTAAAGAAGACTACATCCCTTGTAGTCTGATCCCTTTATAGGGAGAAGATCAAAGGAAAAAGTCCATGAAATAGAGTGATTCAAGTAAGTTTTTGAATTCAGGAACTCGCTTTTATTTTAAATTAGTTCTAGTTTATTTCTTTAAACACTGACTTTCCGCCTATTTTACATACAATCCACTATTGACATGGTTTGAGTATTGAGCATAGAATAGAAAAGATAGGTGCTGGTAAACTGGAGGAACCAAGTGTTGTCTAAGCCAGTTCAGTAATGTGATGAAGCTCCTTACTTATTAAAGAAATTTAATCAAAATCAAAACTATTAGAATCAGGATTTTACTGTATACAAAGTTTGTGATTCCGCATTAAGAAATATCAACTTTTTGAGTAAACCGTTGTATCACTAATTTTTTTATCGTTATTTACATTATGGACAAAATAAATTGGCATTATTTGAAAGAAGGCGAGAGCAAACTCAGGAAAAGCGTGATATAAAAATAACTAAAAACTAACACATAGTGACAGCTATTGCACATATCCAGTGTTTATTTTGGGAGATTAGATTGGAACATAAATACAACCAGTGAATATTACAACCTGAGATTATTTTATTTATTCCATAGATCAGATAGTTACTGAGATTTACGCATGAAAATTCGTCCGCTGCGCTCACTCGTTCGTTTTCTTGATACTTCTCAACTTGTGCATAAAAACCGTACGCGCGCATTTTTCGTTGAGTAATCTCAATGTACAGCTTATACATAGTACTCAGCCATGGAATCTCAGCCAGAATATCCTTGCTAAAGGCATTCTAGCGCAAAACGTGAGAAAATGTCGACGCGTGCGGACAAAGAAGAAAAACTATACCAATCATTAATGAATAGAAGTTGTTCAGTGATTTATTGATTTATTTAAAAAACCGTTAGAGGTTTCAGTGCCATTTCATAAAACTCGAGAGAAAGTCTATTTTCAACGATGACGAACATATTCAACTTATATTTTTTCGTGAAGAAATGGGTTTATTTGACAAGTTTGCGAGCTGTGAAAAGAGCCTAGATTCTTCGTGGCGTTTTTCAATTATGGTAATCAGAAGATGCCATGACTCCAGCGTGAGATTCAACTTGGAGTCACATTGAAAAGCATAACAGACATTGAATATTTCAGCATGAGGCTCAATAACAACTGGACCCCAACAGTGCTGCAGATTCAAACTACACAATATCACGTTTATAAGCCAATCAGGTTTGTGCTTTAGAACAAAAGACTTGCCCTTATGGCAGCCAATCAAATTACAAAGGCATCGATTTGCTGAGAAACAAATCAGCATTAATTAGTTAATTAACTATTTTAGCTCGGGATACTCGGGACGAATTCCAAAACACACCCACAAATATCGAAAGCTAGAAAAATTGTGGGAAATTTGTTGCAGCTGTTTGAAGCGACTTAAAAAGCTATACAACGATAGTGGGCTATTGCAAACGCCATGTAGTTAAAGAAGAATACATCCCTTGTACTCTGATCCCTTTAGAGGGAGAAGATAAAGGGAAAAAGTCCATGAAATAGAGTGATTCAAGTAAATATTTCATTTCCGGGATTCGTTTTACGAAATCGATACTATTCAAAGTTCAATCCAAACAAGAGCATAATAGACAAAATATTTATGACTGTCTGAAGTTTCTCTCCGTCTGAATGCTCCGCTGACTTCGAATGTCAGCATTAATTAGTTTAGTTAACTATTTCTCGCAAGGGATACTGGGAACAAATTCCAAAACCCACCCATAAACAACGAATTGTTCACACTTATTTAGAACTTTGTTGGAGCTGTTTGAAGCGACTTCAAAAGTCTTCAAAATGTAGTTAAAGAAGTTTATACCCCTTTATTGGGAGAAGATCAAAGAAAAAAGTCCATGAAATAGAGCTCGAGTGATTCAAGTAAGTATTTCATTTGCGGGATTCGTTTGACGAAATCGATACTATTATAATCAATCTTTTATTTTATAATAATTTTGATTCTGCTTACGAAATATCAAGACTTCGAGTAAAAGCACTTGATCATTCATCGTTTTGTCCTTATTATAGAACAACTGAATTCACATTATGCAAATAAGGCTTGAGCAAACGTATGAAAATCGCGAAATAAAAACTAATTAAATTCTAACACATAGACCAAATAGTTACTGAGATTTACGCATGAAAATTCGTTCGTTTTCTTGATACTTCTGAACTTGTGCATGAAAACCGTACGCACGTATTTTCCATTGAGTAATCTCAATGTACAGCTTATACATAGTACTCATTCATGAAATCTCAGCCAGAATATCAATCTATGTAATGTACGAATATAGATTGTTATCTTTTGTTTCTATGGCATTCAGAATATGCAATGACTCCAGCCTGAGATTCAATTTCGAGTCACAGTTGAAAAGAAAAACAAACATTGAACATTCCAGCATTATATTCAGTAACAATTGGACCCCAAAAGTGCTCTTTATTCAAACTAGACCACATCACGTTTATAAGCAAATCAGGTTTGTGCTTTAGAACACAAGACTTGCCCTTATGTGTCTTTAGCAGCAAAACAAATTACAAAGGCATCGATTTGTTGATAAACAAGATGCAGTCAAGCTTGAATGGCCCTAGTTCAGTATGACGTCACCTCTTGTTTACGTGGAGGATAAAATCAACAAACTTAATAAAAAAATCGAAATAGTTGCTCCCACCGTAGGAGTTAATCTAAAATAGTTTCAGTGGTTTTGAAACATATGTGTTAATATTTGCTAAATAATATTCAGGGTGAACTTGGGTTTATTCGACCCCTCCGACGATAGATCATGAATAATATCGAATACATTTTATTACATAGATTCATTCTAACAAGCGTTTTGATTGGTTCAAGAAGCGTGGTTTATCAGAGTATAAACCACGGTACTATGGTAACGAGTGACTTTCAAAATAACTACACAAATACTACACAATGAAAGTTTGATCAAAATCCACGTTTTATTGCTTCAAAAATACTTTTTAGTCTACAAATATTGTACTGAAAAAATGACAAACAATAATTTAAGTCAACTAATAAATCTTACTAAAAACGATAAATAAAAAAAAATCACCCGAAAAAAACTTCACCAATGAGACAAAAATAGAAAACGTACACGACTTTACAGCAAAAAATTTAACCTTTCAGAAACAAATACTCAGGCTATTGCCGAGTCCGACGTAAGCATAATTTCGAAAAAACAATGTTTAACTCATTTCAAAACTGTAAAACTAACCTTTCTCCTTCTGATGTGAGCTTATGCGTGTACTAAGTAGTCATAACTGTACATTTCTTGAGTCTCCGACTCGCTTTACTTTCAACTTTCTTTTCACCATTTAAAAAAGAATGATGCGAAAATAAACCTATATAGAGAACTGTTCTATCGTGTAGAGATAGCTAAAACATGACTTTGGAGGTGAAATGAGTCCTTTTATAATGGGAAAGTGTTCATATTCACACGAACAGAATGCTTCTTTAGTTCAACTGACAGACCTCGTGGTTGCAAGCTAAGGTGGACGATAATTTCATTCACTATGAACAGTATGAAATCCCTTCGTACAACATCCCTGTGTCTTTTCCTCGATAGACTAGTCAAGTGATTGTGAATGTATTTGACTTCTCATTTAGCTTCATGACTTGGCTGTTTTTTTACAGTTTTACTCGCTACGCTCGTGTCTTTAGACTTTTTCTCGTGTTTTCATGAGCCCATCGTGCAGTTATCAGAGTATAAAACACGTCTGAGCCTTAGTTATTTGTTAATTAACCTGTTTCAATAGTCTTCTACTTGAATCAATCCATTTTATTTACACACATTTTTCATATATTTACAATATATATTTAGAATGTAATAAACTATAGATTGACACAGAGTCCGATAAGTCAAGTTTATGATATTAAGTAAATTACTGTAGATATAAATGTGTAGAGAGCGAATAATATACCTATAAATATCCATTATAAGTAAATTACTGTAGATATAAATGTGTAGAGAGCGAATAATATACCTATTAAATATCCATTATAAGTAAATTACTGTAGATATAAATGTGTAGAGAGCGAATAATATACCTATTAAATATCCATTATAAGTAAATTACTGTAGATATAAATGTGTAGAGAGCGAATAATATACCTATTTAATATCCATTATAAGTAAATTACTGTAGATATAAATGTGTAGAGAGCGAATAATATACCTATTAAATATCCATTATAAGTAAATTACTGTAGATATAAATGTGTAGAGAGCGAATAATATACCTATTAAATATCCATTATAAGTAAATTAATGTAGATATAAATGTGTAGAGAGCAAGTATTATAACTATTAAATATCCATTATAAGTAAATTACTGTAGATATAAATGTGTAGAGAGCGAATAATATACCTATTAAATATCCATTATAAGTAAATTACTGTAGATATAAATGTGTAGAGAGCGAATAATATACTTATCAAATATCCATTATAAGTAAATTAATGTAGATATAAATGTGTAGAGAGCGAATAATATACTTATTAAATATCCATTATAAGTAAATTACTGTAGATATAAATGTGTAGAGAGCGAATAATATACTTATTAAATATCCATTATAAGTAAAATACTGTAGATATAAATGTGTAGAGAGCGAATAATATACCTATTAAATATCCATTATAAGTAAATTACTGTAGATACCGTTCAGTGAGTGTGACATCGAGCATGGCGGACGTGTCTCTGATGGCTCTGACAAATTACCTTTAAACTTGAGAAAACTTGTTATAAAATATGTCTTCTCAAAGGAAAAATTGAAAAAAAACTAGTGGAGATGACTTTGAGTTATATGTGAGAGAAACATTGGCAACTATGGGTGAAAATATCGAAGATATAAAGAAAACTCAATCAAGTTTATACAAAGAAGTCGCTGAATTGAAAGGAAAAGTTTCAAGAAATCAACAAACGCTGGAAACCTTAGCTAAACAACAAGAATCTTTAACTCTAAAATATGAGAAGCTAAATGGAGAGAGTTTTGATGTCAGTAATAAAATTGATAGCATTGAAAAACGGTTGACAGAAAGCGTAAACACCATGGATGATTTACAAGGCAAGCTAAATGGATACAAAGAACGGTGCCTCAACCTTGAACGCTACTCAAGAGACTTCAATTTAAGATTTTTGAACATTCCTGAAGAGGATGAAGAGGACTGTATTAGCAAATTACAAAATATCTTACATGAAACCCTCGGTTATCAAGCCAACATCGAAAACGCCCATAGAACTGGTCGAAGAAGACCGGGAAAACCGAGACACATCATCGCAAAGTTTCTCTATCGTCCAGAAAGAAGGAAGGTTCTATACAACAAACGTAACTTGGGTAATAATATCTGGGTAATTGAGGACTTGATCAAGGAAGATGTCGAAACTAAGAAATTCTATCAAGATACCATGAAAAAAGCGTTCCAAGAAGGACGAAAGCCAAGATTCCACCATGGAAAATTATACATAGATGGCATCCTCTACAAAGATTGATAAGTATCTCTTTATTATGTCTTATAATGAACGATGTAGAAAAATGTAGCACTAGTTAATGAAACTAAACAGAAGTGAACTAAAATTAAGAAGAATGTTATTTCAGCAGTTGCCATACTATAATATTGATATCGTTTTTAACCATGGCAAATTTAATAATTTGACAGATAATGAACTTTCGAGCAAATTTTCACTATCTAATCTTCCAAGTTTGTGTGATTTAAATTTGTTTGCATTGAATTCAGCCCAAAATTATGGAATTAATCCTGATGTTAATCTCGATTTCAATGCTATACGTTCAAACTATTACTCTCCACATAGTTTTAGTCAAATCAAACGCAAAATTGATAATCCACATTGTTCTTTTTCCGTCATTCACAATAACTTACGAAGTTTACAACGAAATTTTGAAAATTTCCAGACTCACTTATTGAATGAACTTAATTTTGAGTTTGATTTGATTGGTATTTCAGAAACAAAAATAACCAATGCAAATGAACCCTTGTTGAATGTTCAATTGAATGGTTATAATTTTGAATACGTCCCCACTCCGTTGGCATCTGGAGGGGTGGGTTTGTATGTAAAAGATAATCTTAGCTATTCTATACTAGAACAAAAATCTACTCGTGCTTTTCAGGCTTTATGGATAGAAATCCACTTACCTACAAAGAAAAACATTATATGCGGAGTTATTTATCGTCAACATAACTCTCCAAATATTTTTTTAGATTACTTTAATGAAGTCTTAGACAAGATGACTTCTCAAAATTTACCAACTTATATTTTAGGTGATTTCAATATAAACTTACTTAAATCTGAAACATGTGACTTTGCACACGAATTTTTAACATTGCTGCAAAGCTGTTTCTTTATTCCAACCATAGATAAGCCAACTAGAGTCTACAACAACTCTGCTACGCTTATTGACAATATATTTGTCAATAATCCTGAGAGTGTTGTTCTCAGCGAAAATGTAATCAGTGACATAAGTGACCATTTTACTCAATTTTGCATTGCGTCATCTGTCAAGCCATTCTTTCAATCAAAGAAAAAGAAAGTGAGAAACTATTCAACATTCTCTGAAACAAGTTTTAATGAGGCTATACAAACCGACCTTATAATTCGAAACAATCGTGAAATTGATCAGGAATTCTCGTGCTTTTATAGAAAGCTAAATAAACTTATAGACAAGCATGCACCCTTGAAAACAATTTCAAAAAGAAAAAACAAACAGTTCTGTAAACCTTGGATAACTCGGGGATTAAAAAAATCTATCAAAATTAAAAATAAGTTGATGACGGCCGGTGATACAAAGCGATATAAACAATACCGTAATTCTTTGACTAAACTTTTGCGTATAAGCAAAAAAGACTATTTTCAGTCATATTTCGAACAAAATCTAACTAACATGAAAAAACTTGGGATGGGATAAACTCACTCATAAATAATAAACAAAAAAATAGAAAACAGATATCTGCACTTAAAGATGCCCGTAAACAAGGAGTTGTAGTTAATGATCCAAAAGAACTACCTAATGTTATGAATAATCATTTTGCAACAATTGGAAAAAATCTTGCAAACAAAGTACCCTTTAGTAATACGTCTCCTCTTTCTTATCTTGACGATGTTTCTGTTTGTGTGTCATTTTTCTTTAGACCAGTCAGTGCAATAGAAATCGAAGACGAAATTGATAGTTTATCCGGTGGTAAAGCCTATGGACTGTACTCTGTGCCTATTCGAATTTTAAAGTCTGCAAAATCTGCTCTTAGTGTTCCCTTAGCTCAACTAATTAATTGATCGTTTACTGAGGGTAAATATCCAACAAAATTGAAAATTTCTAAGAGAACTGCAATTTATAAATCTGACGATGACAAAGACCCTGCAAATTATAGGCCAATCTCTTTATTATCAGTTTTCAATCGTATTTTTGAAAAACTAGTGTACAAAAGATTAGTAAATTTTATAGAAAAAGAGGACTTACTTTATAATGGCCAATATGGTTTCCGTGCTCTTCACTCAACGGCGCATGCAATACAAGATATTTTAAATACAATACAGTCGAATATGGATCGTAAACAGTTTACTTGTGCAATATTTATTGATTTAATGAAAGCTTTTGATACAGTCGATCATAGAATATTTCTGGATAAACTATATGTATATGGGATAAGAGGGGTTGTCCATGACTGGTTTAAATCGTATCTCACAAACAGAATGCAAGCAACTAAAATTGGCAAATTTGTTTCAGACCGTATGCCATCTGATACCGGTGTTCCACAGGGCTCGGTTCTCGGACCTTTGCTCTTTTTAATATACATGAATGACATATATAAAGTGTCCAATAAACTAAAGATTACTTTGTTTGCGGACGACACAAATCTACTTTACGCTGATAGGGATATAAAATCCCTCGAAACCATAGTAAACAGCGAGTTGTTCTATTTACACAAATGGCTTACTATAAACAAATTAACTCTTAATGCTAAAAAATCAAACTACGTTATCTTTCGGCCCTATCAGAAGCGAATTCCGCATGCTATATCTATTAAATATTTTGACAATAATACAAATTCATTTGTACAACTTGAACAAAAAACCTATGTGAAATATTTGGGTATATTTTTTGATGAGCATCTTTCTTGGAAATTTCATATTAACTTGATATGTTCCAAAATTAGCCGAACGGTTGGCATTATAGCTAAATTAAGACATTATGTACCACGAAAGACTTTATTCACAATTTATAATTCATTGATATTACCATATATTTCATTTGGTCTTGGTGCCTGGGGACAAGCTGTCAAAAGCCATCTTGGTAAGGTACTGGTATTGCAAAAACGCGCGGTTAGACTAATTTTTTTCGCTGATTACCAAAGCAGTGCAATCCCATTATTCCAATCTTCGAACATCTCACCAATAAATGTCCTTTTCACTGAAGCCATTGCAAGCTTGATGTATGACGTGCATGTAAAAAAAGCTCCCATCAACGTCTGTGGAATGTTCTCTTATGTCAGTGAACACCATTCTTATAACACGAGAGCATCAGCTAATCAAAATTTGTATTGTCAATATTCTCGTCTTAATTTTCAATATAAATCATTTTCTAGATTTGGAGCTAGGTTGTGGAATGCTATTCCACAAAATATAAGATCATTATCCAAAAAAACGTTTAAAAAGAAAATTAAAACACAACTACTGCAGCATTTGACAAACACTGGAAACTACCTAGAGCCTGAAAAGCTAATAAATGCTTTTCTTTCACCATGTTAATTAACATGTGATTAATACATTAAATTAGTTTATATATATATATATATTTATATATTTTGTTTTTGTAAAAATACTAAGTAAGTTAAATCTCGACTAGTAATGTAAATACATATGTGTATGTATTTGTATGTCGATATGTAGATGTGTATTTATGTCATGTCTATACACATGTACATATACTGATATTTCATTTTTGAATTTAAGTAATCTCAAGTATATAGTTAAATATTACAATTTGTAAATTCTATACTTTTATTAACATTACAATCACTTCATCTGCCTTGATTAGCAACTATGCTATTTGCAGATGAGGTGAAATAAATGTTCTTCTTTTGCAAAAAAAAAAGATATAAATGTGTAGAGAGCGAATAATATACCTATTAAATATCCATTATAAGTAAATTAATGTAGATATAAATGTGTAGAGAGCGAATAATATACCTATTTAATATCCATTATAAGTAAATTACTATAGATATAAATGTGTAGAGAGCTAATAATATACTTATCAAATATCCATTATAAGTAAATTACTGTAGATGTAAATGTGTAGAGAGCGAATAATATACCTATTAAATATCCATTATAAGTAAATTACTGTAGATATAAATGTGTAGAGAGCGAATAATATACCTATTAAATATCCGATATAAATTGTGCTAATTAATCAGCACTAAATAGGAATACAGTGAACGATATCAAACGTGCTCGTTAGGAATAACAACACAACACGGGAATGTAAAATAATGAAATGCAAAAGAACATATTTTATAGATTAAAGTTTATCAGTACAATCCACACTATATCATGGAAAAGAAAATTATTTTTATGGATTAGAAGTTTCTCTCCGTCTGAATGCTCCGCTGACTTTCAAAGTCAGCACTAATTATTAGCGGAGCTCCGCGCAAGCGGAGCACCATAATTAAGAAAATATGGTAAACCATCGAGCTCATTTCAAATCGACCACAGGAAGCCCAGAAATTCGTACAACGTCCATACAACGTACGTACAACGTACGTACAACGTCCGTCAGTGTACATTCACGCAAAATTTGCTGACCAGTTTTAGTGGGCGGCAATCATTATTTTTGCAGTTTGATGTAGTTCACTGAAATATTTCAACAAAATGTATTTCTACACTGGGCAATTTAAAAAAAGCATGAAAATGGTAAAGCTAAGCTGACGGCTTGAAGAGATTTGACTGAGAAAGAGAAACAAAGACCGCGGCGTGAAAAAGAAAGATAACTACGATACAACGATGAAAAGCTACTTCAAAATATTTTCACTGACAAAATGGGTAAAAGTCGCTCATGGAGCTGTTTTTAACCGTCCAAATGTGCACTCATGCAGAGCTGTCATAATTCATTCAATAGTCATTCAAAGCTGGAGATTTTACAAGTTGTATTTTCTGGAAGAGTTTATTTGACAAGTTTGTCAGATGGTAAAAAAGGCCGTATTCTCCATGGATTCTTCGTGGCGTTTGTCAGTCATTACTTATCGACTAATCTTCTTTTAAAAGTAAAATCGACGACGACAAATTTTCATAAAAACAAAAACAAAACAAATATGCGCTGCATTTGCCGTAATTCAAAAGAGGTGAACAGCAAGACGAACACGACTCACGAAGATGATTTCCCTCTGTTCATTCATCAATTTTTACGGAATATTCATAACACGGAGAGCTGTAGGATCAATGCAGATTTATCAACTATTCACGACAAAAAAACTTTTCACACAAGATGTTTGTCGACACAGTAGGACCGCCAATTCATGGAGTGGATGGAAATGCAAATTTAGTACAATGTGTGATCGAGCAACACGAGCTTGCTATCGCCGTTCAGTTGAACTGTGTAAACTTTTAAGAGGCGGTGAAAATGGTTTTTGCCACTTTTAAAATTCTAAAAACATGAACAAGCTTATTGTAATCAGAACTGAGTTCAGTGGAAAAGTGACAGTACAGGACAAGAAACGTGGCGCCGGTATGTTTACATTTTTGACGATCTTTAAATATTAATTTCTTTTTTTACCATCCACATGAAAGCAGTTTGCAATAATTATATTTACTTGTTTTTGTAAGATATTTATCCATTGTTGATATCTTTATATGTGTGTTTTTTTTAATTTGATTCTTGTAATTCTTTGATTTGTTATTGAAAATAAAACGCTTGTATGAATTCGTTAATGTACTCATCTGCAAGTTAAAATTTCAAAACTTCATACTAGTTATTTTTTAATTACGCAGTATTCAAATTTGACAATTAAAAATTCACAACCGTTTTAGATAGCTAGATTACCAATAAGTAATTCATTAAACATTTCACCAGAAAAGTGAAATTTTGGTCGATTGTTAGAACATTTTTTTTCAAACGTGAAAGAGCGTAAATTTAAAGCGAGAAGCGCGCGGGAATTTGCTTACAACTCAAAGAAGCCATCTTAGTGCTTTTCTAACTTCTCATTGGACAATCAATTTTAATTGACAAGTGCTATTTTTACCATGCATAACAAAACATTTTTCGCATTTTTGCGTATGATAAAATGTTGTCGCATGCATAAAGCTTGGTGTATTTCAATTGATTATATGATTATTTGATCATGAAAAGAAAATAACAGCACAAAAAAAAAAATCAAGAATTTGATAATTCGTAGTGAATGAACAAATGAAAGAATGAATGATCGAATAAAAAGTTCATTTTATTAAATCGGAGCTCCGCTATTAGGTTTACCTAGTTTTTATAGTTCTGATGAGGATTGCCACAGCGTAGCCGAAACGTCAACTACACAGCTTGCCGTGTTATAAACCGAACTTTTTACTAGTTACTCGGGCTTCCGTAGGAAGGCACAAGGTATAAAAAGCTCTTCGTTATTTTTATTTTTTGTGGTCGTCTACGTCTATGTCAGGAACGCCTGGGACATCTCACTCAATGTTCACTTGATCTGTTCAATGCAGTATTGTGATTTTTTTCGGAGTTCCTTTGTTATATTGATGTTAAATTTCTGTCTAATTTATAAATAATTCATTGTGGATTCGGGAAATTTTTTTTTCAAAATTTGTGTTTTTGGCAGACAACAGAGAGAGTCTAGCTTTTACAAGATAGTACGATCGAATTGAGTTGTAAGACTCGTTAAATTTAAAGCAGTTCCATGGAATTTGCTGTTATTAAGCTGGAATACAGAGAATAATTGTAGATGAAACAACTGCTTTTAGTTATCGAGAAATAGAAGCTGACTCTGGTATTACGACACAAGCGTATTGCTGTGAAACCTTTATATCAACACCCTTATTGATGCTAAAGAGTTGACAAAAACAATTTACCAAGGACAGTGAGACAAAATTTTTTAAAAAAAGTTTAAATATGTCCCAATAGAAACGTTTTTTGGCGGTTGTTGTTTTTAGTTAGAATTATTATAAGCTTGGCAATATCTATCGTTGTTATGTGGTGCTAATTTTCCGTTCACTACAGCTTTCTTTATCTTTACAAAAAAAAAAAAAAAAAGGCTTGCTGATTGCGTTCAACAAGCAGACAACTTCACAATGAAGATACAGAAACAGCCCAAAAAGTTTCTAATGTCAATTTAAGCTATAACATTTTGGAGGTGCTGTCTGTTAAAACAATTTGGCAGATAAAATACTACTAACATAAACTTAAAATTATTAGTGCAATGATTAGAGATGCCCGAGTTGACGCAGCTATGCGTCTAGTTAGTTAGATGTAGCACACTTGTGATACAGATTCAGAATTCCAAAACCCAGGACTATTTTTATTAAATATTTTGTATCTACAAATCTGTGTTACCAATTTTGTTACATTTGGTTTGCCTCAGTTATCGTAAGTCAAAGTTAGAAATGGCCTTTATTATACTAATTCTGTACAAACCTCGTCATAAAATGGCAAAGGCTTTTTAAAAAAACTATAAAAAATTTCTGACATAATTTTTGCAGATACATATATAGTCAGTAACTTCTGATAATTGCAGTGTTTTCTGACAAAAAGGTTTTGATAGAGAGCATTGCAAATACGATACGAAATTGTTTATTTCGAATAACATAAATCATCTGATAAAGAACTACAATCCTTGAGCTTCAAACTGATCTGTATTTAATTACTGTAACTCAAAAGAGTGGACACAAAAGTCCTTAAACCGTTTTTTTATCTTGCAGGATTGGAATATGTCAGTATCCTGGATTAAGTCCTGGGTTTTAGAAACGGACAACAAAGTGAACTACACCAAACTGTGTCGGCTTCTTTATGATGGAGGAACACTAGCTGTAAGGACCGTGTTTGATGGTATTGTTTCTCCTGCATCTCTAGGAGCAAAACTTATTGCCAATCAACACATACTAAGACCACTGAAGAGGCCAAGAGGAAGAGTACTTAGTCAAGATCAATGGAACCAACTGTATCCACCAAGTGGTGCCTGTCCTAAATCGGACGACTTTGACATTACTTTACTGTTCGTTCTATTGAGGAACATTTGTGGCCTTACCCCACCAGCCACAGGATGGGATGCCTTGCCACCAACAACAGATACATCCCTTGGAGCCAACCTTGTCAGGATAAAATATTACAGGAACAAAGTTGCAGCTCACTGTTCCAAGGCTGAAGTTGATAGCAGTCAGTTTTCAAATTACTGGAGTGACATTTCAGGTGCTCTTGTGGTACTTGGATTGAAACAAGACGATATTGATAACCTGAAGACATCACCATTAGGACAGAAAAACTACAACAAATTAGTAAAGGAATGGTATTTGTCAGACCAGGAAATCAAATTCCAATTGGAATCTCTAACGTCCAGCTTGTCGAACGTACAATTGATTGCCTCAAATATCGAATCACGCACTTTACAAATGGAGTCAGACATTGCGGAGATCAAAAACGCAGTTAAACCTACGTACAATGCAATTGATAGACTTGCCCTTCGTGACGTCAATACCGTCATTGATAGATTGTGTGTTAAGTGTCACCCAAACACAAGAGAGTGGTTAATAAATGATGTCAAGTTCAGAGTTAACCATGAACACTGTGTGGTGATAAAAGCAGGTCCAGGTATGGGTAAATCGGTTGTTGCTGCTAAACTGTGTCAAGAATTTAAGAATCTAGGTGTTCTTGGTGGATGTCATTTCTTTAAACATGACAACTCATTGCACAACAACCCAAGGTTAATGCTTCAGTCTGTTTCCAGGCAACTGTGCGATATGTATCCAAAGTATCGTGATAATTTGAACAAAGGCATATCACGTGATCTTGGAAAGGACATTTCTGAGCTAACTTGTAAAGAACTATGGTCTTTGTTGTTCGAAGAGCCTTGTTCCAAGCTTAAACCTAAGTGTCACTTTGTGATTGTTATAGATGCACTTGATGAGTGCTGCAACGAGTTGAAAGAAGATCTTTTCATAACATTAAAGCAAGTATCAACTTTACCACCATGGCTACGATTCGTGCTCACAACAAGACCACCGCCACATACTTCGTCATTGCGTTCCATTGGTTACTCAGTTTGTATTGATCCAAAGGACTCTAAGAATACAGAAGATTTACAGACGTATATGGCTGACAAACTGGGAGAACTAGGAAACATAAGATCCGTCCGATCTGAAGATGAAAAACGACTCAATAGGCTAATTGATATAACTGAAGGTTTGTTTTTGGTGGCCTATTTTCTTATCGATTTGTTGGCGAAACCCGCGATCAATTCCATTTATGAAGCAGTTAACCAATTTCCAAAGGAAAATGGAATCGGTTCTATTTATGAAGATTACTTCTCTCGCCTTAGAAGGGCCTTACTTCCACATATTCATTCTGAAAAGGGTTTCTATGACATGTTGGAAGGTGTTGTCACAGCTAAATATCCTATTGAGAAGACGATGTTTTACAGTATTCTTGGTCTTAAGAAAGACCCAGGAGGTCCTACCAAAAGAAAGTGGAAAGAGGCAATCAACCTTCTTCACCAACTGTTTCCTGTAGAGAACGATCATGTGTCTGCCTTTCACAAGACTGTTATTGATTGGCTGACCAGTAAAGATCACGATCATGATTTTAATGTGAAAGATTGTGACTGTATTGTGCTTGCTAATAAGTGCTATGAGGTGGTACTTGCTCTCAAGCAAAACGTGAAGCAAATTGTAACACTGGACCAGCCACCAAGTCTAACAGATCGTGACAAATATGCCTTATCATTGTTATTTGAATACATCGATGGAAGTAAAGGTTTCAGTGAAGTAAAAAGAACTGAAATGGAAAATGACGGTTACTTGATGTGCTTAATGGCACTTTTTGATGTCCAGAACAAGTACAATAATGAACTTCATGTTATTATGATCTTCATTTTGAGGGTTTCATTAACATATTTTATTTTTTGGCTAAGTTCTTGTTTTTAATTTACTTGAGGCATCCCACGAAAAATATGTCCCCAAAGTTTACACAGGTTTTGGCATGTACATACCAGTCATTGCTGTTAGAAAATGGCAAAAACAAAGAAATATTGGAATATTTTAAAGCAAGTAGAGCTCCATATATTGAAAGAAAACATGTTCTAAAATTGAATACCAGAGGAAAGATGTGGTTTGTCGAACATAACAATAGTGAAGTTGTAGTTAAAGAGTTCAATAATGGGACCCCTTTTTTATGCATATACCAACTTGATGGAACTTTCGTCAAAGAATTGGCAATTGATAGTTTAATGAATTACTATAAATCCGCCGATGGACGACGCATTGTGTTGCTTTCAAAGTCAAAAAGTGCCATTGAGATTATCGATGTTGCATCTTTTGAAATAAAGGCTAAGTACCCATCCCCCAGTGCAGTACGGTCATGTCATGTGTTTGGTTGCCAACCATGGTACATGGTTCTGAGATGTGAAGATGATATGCTTTACGTCATTGATGTAGGAACAGGCAAGTCAGTTGTCCAACCAACTGTTATTCATCAACATGATAGCATTGTGGGTGTTAGTAAAGAAGGGCACATTGTCATTCAGGAATATATAACATACGCAAATGTAGCTGGACCAGTCATATCATTATATCTATGTAGTTACCAAGCGATTTCTGAAAAAATCGAGTTATATCCAAAGGAAGAGTATTGCAGACATTGTTACAATCCTATGATTGTTTCTAACAGAAGCGATTACTATGCATACTTTTCCGATGATTCAGAATTGTTAGCGCTTACAAAGCAATCTATATCTGATGGTATAACAATTGTACGCACATCTGATGGATCCTTGTACAGGAGCGTGTCTCGGTGTTATCTGTATGGCTGGTGCATCGGCGACCTGTTTGTTTCAAAAGAAAGAATGTTTGTATTGATGAAAAATTACCGCAAACAAGTTGTATTATTGTGTATAAAATTTGGTGAAAATGAATGCGATACAGTCATGGAACACTTTTGTTATCTAGGACATTGTAACGGTTTTAGAATCAAATTGAACTTTTGGAAAGTATTGGTATCAGAGGATAACGTCTCTTTTACCACCATCTTTTCTTCCTATGATGATAATGGTCAACATACTATCGATACATATACTCTTGTTGACTCTCCATGCCATATGTAAAAGCAGTTGGTTAGTTCCAGTTTGTTTGTTAACGGTTCCAGATTTTGTATTTCCATTTTGTATATTTTCATGCTGCTCCTTTGTCCATGTTGCTTTGCCTTCTTGTTAAGTTAGCGTTTCCCTCAGGACTTCAGCTATAGCGATACTTTATGTTTACTATTACAAACAAATTGTTGCCTAACAATAAACTATTGAATATAGCGTGTTCACACTACAAGCGTGCAACATTAATACCACTAAAAAGTGCTATTTCATGTTACTTCTATTGTGTTCTTTTGTTTAAATAGTGCTATTTTGCGCTAAATAGTGACAAGTATTCCACACATTTAGTGTTTGAACTCTACAATAGTTTTTCTTTTAAGCTCAATTGAAACAACTCCCAATCAATGTCTGATTGTCACATGATTAACAAACGTAACATCAGCTAAAGTATTGCTATACAGACGTTCAGTTTTATCTTGAATTGCGTTAATGTTGTACATATTGAGCGTTGATTCTGAATCATGATGCGAATTGTAATCGTAACTCGTAAAAGTCGATCACTTGCAGGACTTGTAGGACACTTAGAGTGGGACATACACATTAGCGACTGTAATCCATGCAGTGATTTTAATCTCAAATACTTGTACATATACTTAATGTCATAATCTCAGTATGTAATTTATATATAGCTTCACGTACGATCTTTAGATTAAATGCCATTATTTTAGCGACTTGGTTTCTTAGTAAATCTATGTACTGTGCAGTAGTTTATGTCAATTTTGATGATTTGGTTATTTTGATATTTTCAATGTCTCAAGATGACAGTTGATTTAAAGCGCCCAGGAGGTGGGAAATTCTCAATTTAGTGGGATGTATTCAGTGAATACCAATTATAAATCCTTTAAAAAGTTAATATGATCCACGGAAAAATCAATTTTAAAAATTCGTAAAACACGTTATTGCAGTCGCTGAATTTTTGTTTTGAAAGTTTTGAACAAGGGGTTACTAGCACTTTAGTGAGATATCCTGAACGATGTACCATACAAATCAGTAGAGTGCACGCTAAAAAACCGTGAAATCATTTATTGTGCATCGTGTCTAATTGCACTAAGCTGCACAGGCCAGTAGATATCATATCATTAGAACATCGACAAAACTGCGCTATTTACCTAAAAGTTCTTTCACGGTTTTTTGCCGGGCACTCCAGTACAAGGCCTCCTGGGCCCAAGAAGGGAAAAACATTGAATTATGGGAGATGCGTCAACTTGTGGGGGAGTGGGTGGGGAGTGTATGATATTTCACCACCTTGATTCATCGAAGACATGTCATTCCTTAGATCATTAGGAGGGGCTTCAGAAAAAAGAAAAGAAACTAAAAATTACCACAGCACCCTCCCCTCCCCCACATATAAATAATGAACGCCCTTATCATATTCATCTGGAGCCGGTTGCACGAAGCCCGAATAATGCTATCCACCGGATAAATCTCTATCCCGTGGATAAATTCTAAAGAAATTCTATAGAGTGGATAACTTTATTCAGGTTTCGTGCACCGGTCCCTGGAATATAGAATAACTAGATGAACCGAAAACAGACACAATTCGGCCATATTCTTAAAATATTTATTATCAATTTATACAGAGATGTTGATTAGTCTAGATGAGAGCACTCTTGAAGTATCCCACAAGGCAGAGTCCTCTATTGATCAGTTCTTCAAGGTTTGTCCATGTTTTGGTGTGTAGAGTGTGGAGCTCACTTGCTGTGTGGAGCAACTCGGGATTTGACACTATTGTACTACCGTGAATCTACGAGAAAATGAGAGAGATAGAAAAGAAGGGATGAATGCGTGAATGAATGGATCACCAGGATTGACGAATGAATGATTAAAACAATGTGAGAATAAATGAACAAATGGATGGGTGTATGAATTGATAAATAAAGGAATGAACTGATGGATGAATAAATGAATGAATAAATAAAGGAATGAATTGATGGATGAATAAATGGATAAAAGAATGAATGAATGAATTGATGGATGAATAAATGAATGAATGAATGAAGTGATGGATTAACGAACGAATGAACGACGTAGTTAAGAAATAAATCGATGAAAGAAGGCAAACGTGAGATGCACCAGCAATTAAAAAAATTTTTTTGAAAAAACATTACAACACACAAATAAGCAAATAAAATAGGATACATAAATAAACAACCCGTTGACTTCACACCTTCAGGAAAAGAGCCATATATGCTTCAGCAAGTTCAAAATCTTTCTTTGTAGCGATCTGAGCCATCAAGAATTCCATAAACTGTTTCATCAATAGAATATCTCCGCCAGCATCAGGATCTAGTAGTCGTAACTCCATATCGATAGCAGATGGGCCCATCTCTTTTAATCTTGACATTAGAGGATCGTCTGGATGATTGAACAAGAAGGTTAATACTGATGTGGATGATACTGATTGTGGCTTTGGTGGTGTGTTAACGATTGTGATGCTGATGATAGTGGCACTAATGAACGTGATAGTTATGGCAGAACAAATGTAACAAGATTCTAGATTAATAATGCTGGAATGTTAAGAGTACTCTAAATGTGAAAGATCACAGTGAAGAAGAAATCTCACAATTGGACGTCAAATGCCCTTATCAACCAATTTTGTGAAAAATAAACTCGGAATCAACAAACATAAGTTAGTGAAAGTAAGAAAATTTCAATTTCTAGCACATAGCAAAAAAGAAATGACAATGAATTAAACGCGAATATCTTGCGGTTCGTCTGAAAAATAAACAATATTAAAAAAATATATATAAAAATAATAATTAAAAAAACAAAAAACAGAATAATAAAATAAATAAACTGCTGGTTATAATTGGTCGCACCCAACGAGTTATTTCAACTTGCCATTTGTGGATAATTTTTCAAAGTTGTTTGATCTAGAGAATGTGCAGTCCTATCAAATGTTAGTTCAAGGCCCATAATGTACCTCAGCTACCACATTAACTACAACAATTCTTGGCCATTATTTAAAAGTCGTTTTTCACATGTGTCAATTTCAATTGTCCTAATTCACAATGACGTCATATCTAAACAATTCTTAAAAATCGATTGTTCAAACGCAAAGAATCATGGTCGTCGGAGGGGTTCGAATAAACACAAATTGGCCCAGAATATTAATTTGCAAATATAAAAACATTTTTTATTTCAAAACCAGGCTATTTTGGATTAAACTGTTTTGATGGGAGCAATTTTTTTTGTTCAATTTGGCGATTGATCTTCCAGGTAAACAGGAGGTGACGTCATAGTGAACTAGGGCCATTCAAAGTCTAATTATCTATAAACAGGAGGTGACGTCATAGTGAACTAGGGCCATTCAAAGAACACCGTCTAATTATCTATAAACAAGAGGTGACGTCATAGTGAACTAGGGCCATTCAAAGTCTAATTATCTATAAACAAGAGGTGACGTCATAGTGAACTAGGGCCATTCAAAGAACACCGTCTAATTATCTATAAACAAGAGGTGACGTCATAGTGCACTAGGGCCATTCAAAGAACACCGTCTAATTATCTATAAACAAGAGGTGACGTCATAGTGAACTAGGGCCATTCAAAGAACACCGTCTAATTATCTATAAACAAGAGATGACGTCATAGTGCACTAGTGCCATTCAAAGAACACCGTAATTATCTATAAACAAGAGGTGACGTCATAGTGAACTAGGGCCATTCAAAGTCTAATTATCTATAGGTTGAATTGTATTCGACATGTGAAAAATGCCGTATATACTGCGACTTACAATCTTTCAAACTTGTACAAGCAACTAATGTTCTTTGAAACTCTGACTGCGGTTGCAACTTCTTCAACTGGATTAATCTTGATGACGTCACTTGCTCTTCCCCATTCTCCTCCTCTGTTGCAACGAACTTTGGAACCAGTCCCGCCTCGGTTGTTAAGAAAAAGGGAGCTGCTTTAGGCTTCTTTGGCGGTTGTTTGGGCTTGTTTCTCTCCTGATAAAAATGTATTTTAATATGAAGTTAGAGAAGGACAAACTATTGTGCAAATACAGTTTCAGTCAATACATCAAACAGTTCTCATTGCGCTTTACAGTTTAATAAAAACTATAGAAAATCGAATTATTAAAATTATTACAGCCAAATTCGTTGTATCGCGACCCGCCGTTTCAAAACGGGAGTTTTGATTTGGTCTTTTCTGAATCGTCAATCATTTGCAGGGGCGGAGTCTATTTCAAATTAACCAATGATAGAAATTAGGTCAAGCTCCGCCCTATGAAATTGATTGACGGTTCAGAAAAGACCAAAATTAAATCAAAGTTTTGAAACAGCGGGTCGCGATACAACGAATTTGGCTGTAAGTTATAACTTAAAATGGACATAATGGCTATTTACAAAATTTTAAAATATATGAATTCTTAGTTCCTTTTTAAAAGCTGATAGTGACTCAACAGTTCTTAAGGTAATTCCGTAGTAATAGAACTAGCCATAGAATTTTGATAAATTTTTCTACGGTAAAACATTTTGAGTTTTTCATCAAAAATATAAAATAAAAAAATGGGGTCACCGTATTGGATTTTGCGAGAAAAAGTTTTAGTATTAGTATTTTACTTTAGTATTCCCACTTTTGTCAATTTAGCGTCTAATATTCGAAAATGGGCATCATACTTAAAAGTATCTCTTGACTGAGATTGGTCAATACCAAATATTTTTAATGTGCTTAAATGTGCTCCTTATAGATTGGGCTACCGATATGAAGCAAAAGATTTTCACTAAAATTCAACAGCGAAAAGAAATAAAGCAAAAATTAACAAAATGTTAGAATTTTTTACGGGCCTCATTAACGCTTTGAACAAAACACTTTTCGAAATATCGAAAAGTCTAGCCATAGAATTTTGTAATCAATCACACACGTGTTTTAAAAAACATGATTTCAAATAATATTATGAAATAAAAAAGATAGGCGCCCGTATTGGTTTGCGAGATATTTTGAGAAATATTTTCAAATTTCAAAAATATTTTAATAATCCTTAAAAGGATTTTCCGAGAGCGGAATGGTGCGAGTTTATAAAAATTCGTAATTTTTCGCTTGAAAATGTGAAAACTGTTCGTATTTTTACGTTTAAGTGTTTCTCAGACATAGCTCTGTATCTATTTATGATAAGAAATGTAAAACTCAAAAATTCGAAATATGCGCAGAACTGTGCGCAGTGCAAAACTACGGAATTACCTTAAGTAGTTGGGTAAGTCAACGTTGTCATTGTCCATTATTACCACAGACATCATAACAATTATCATCGCCATCATCACAATTGTCATTGTTGGCATTATCACTACCATCATCATCACTATCACCATCATTATCATCATTATCATCACCATCATAGTCATCATCACCATAGTCATCATCATCACCATCACTATCACCATCATTATCACTAACACCACCATCACAGTCATCATCGTCACCATAACCATCATCATCATCATCACCATCATAGTCATCATCATCACCTTTATGATCTCTAAGTTTGTCAGGTTTTTCCATCGCGACTGTGGTAGCAGTGACAGCGTAATCAATTCACTGGATATTTGGTCTGGTGACTTGAACGTTTCTTCTTGAGAATGTGTTTCTACAGGCATATTTTCATCGACAGCTACCTCAATTCCTCTATTTTCATCATCTGCAAAACCAAATAATCTTACACCTATTTTCATGTAAGTGCGACCCTCGAGCCTAAACATCTTGTCTAGAACATGTCATTTTGGCTACGTCAATCAAAAACCCGATAAAGTGCGAGGCAGGCTGTCAAGTTTATTTCACAGTGAAAACTTTGTTTTTTCCGATTGACGTAGCCAAAATGCTAGGTTCTAGACAAGACTTTTAGATTCCATGTTCATATTTCAACGAAAATGGTTGTAAGCTCAAACAAAACATTCAAGCTGATGAGGTACAGTATTTTATATTTTTTGTGAAAACCACCTGGCGAAAGAGTAGTTGAATTCTGCTTGATTTAAATGCCATCTGATCATGAGGATGTCACAAAAATGAGTTTGTCCGTGTTTGTGTTTCTTATTAACTTTATTTCAAAGTCAAGACTTGTTAATAAAGTGTTTTATTGTACTGACCCTCCTGTTGTTCTGCAGTGGATGTAGGTAAATCAACTATTGTAGGCTGATAGTCAGGGGGGAGCGGTACCAGGGAGACGTGACCATACAGTGTCTTGTTGGACCTGGAAAAAAATCATAATTTCTAGCAACGCTTTTCTGTCATCATCATCATCATATTTAGCACTACTGGCAAATCATCATCACTGTCATCATCATCAACATCACAACCATCATCAATATCACAGATATTATCATCTTCATCACAATCATCATCACCACCATCATAATCACCACAATCATCATCATCACCATTATCATCATCAACATCACAACCATCATCATCACCATCACTTACCATAAAAATATTCCTAAGTCATCAACGTGTGAGGTAGCAAGAAACTCTCCTGTGGGAGATAGAGTGAGGCTTGTTGTTGGACTTGAAACCAGGAAGCAGTCAAGAAGCCTATTAAGACAAAAACAGACAGTTAAACGCACCAACGATAGTAGTTGCTATCAGTAAATATCAATAACGATGTGTGTGTCTTCTAGATCTTGTACCAAACATGCAAGCATACAAACTCAACTTGGTGCTACATCAATGATCTAACATCTTGTTTTTCAATTGTCAGGGGTTTTCCAGTGCACCTAAGAACGTAATGTTTTTCAATTCCAGGGCTTTTCAAGGATTTCAAGGAGTAGCACGAGCCCCGATTACCAAATAGCATGACTTCAGGTCAAATAATTGAACATCGCCCAACCAAGCCCACTCAGGAAGGGTAAATTGTCTAGGGCAGGGAGGGGTAGTCACCTTGCAGCAGGCAAATCCCATGTTCTAACACTACAATCCATTGATGATGTTACCAGCCATCTTGCATCTGGACTGAAACCCTACAAACAGACAACCAAATACAATTAAACTTTGTTGGTCTCACCAATTACTGCAGTTTTTCCGAGTTTTCAGTGAACGCAGACAGACAGACAAATGCTTGCCACGTTTTAGTGGTTTTTACTCCCTTCAATCATAACCCTGATTATTTCCCCATTAATAACTAACCAATCATGATTCATCAAACAAACGTTTGTACTAGCATCTGTATGAGAAGGCGTGTTGTAAGACGTTTGATGTTTTGATTGACAGGGACAAAAAGAAACAAATGAATGACTATGAATGGTGCTGAACCAATTCTTGAAATCAAAAATGACCATGATCTTTTGCATTTAAACAATTATAGATTGTTAAAGATTCTCTTCATGTGACGTCATGGTGTGTTAGGACAAGTACAACAACCTTAGCAGCATGTAATTATTCTTTAGATTGTAATCTTAACCCTGGCCAATTGTTCATCAATGTGTGAATTCCTCACATTACCACAGACTGTAGACATATTCTAAAGAATAATTACATGCTGTCAAGGCTGAGGTTGTTCTACAGCATCTCTAGAAAGGTCTTTTGATAGTAGAAGTGATCCTTACCAGGTCTGTGATTCTATTAGTGTGTCCTGTAAATGTTCTTACTATTCTTCTTGTTTCAATATCAACGACATGAACTGAGAAATCATCACACCCAACAGCCAACAGAGAACTATAACACATTAGATGAAAGAAAGGATAAAGAAATAGATAAATAAATAAATGAATGAAGGAAGGAATCAATCAATGAATGAATGAATCAATAAATGGATGAATGAATCAATGAATGAATGAATGAATGAGAATAAATGAATGAATCAATAAATGCATGAATGGATGGACAGATGGATGGATGGATAAATGAAAGAATGAATTAATGAATGAATAAATGAATGAATTTATAAAACTATCACAAACCTTTCTCTATGTAACTCTATCTGTGTTATAGGACAGTCCCACAACATGGTATCTAGCAGTTTTCGTTTCATAAAATGCCAAAACTGCAACAGAAAATTAAGATAACATTAACAATAACTAGTGGCCAAGACGTCGATGACGGCAATGCTTGGTAAATATGTTTAACTCAATAGACCTGTTTGGAGTTCTTCATTATTCAAGCTTAGCCTCAATTTAAAGTAAATCAACAAAAGAGTGGATACAAAACCATTGGTATTTCTATAATTTGCTGTGTGTACATTCCCACGGAATGTATTTAATACAAAATAGCATTTGCATGATATTGAGGCTTAGCCTGAGCAAAGAAAAACTAAAAACTGGTCTATTGCGACCAGTAAAGAAGATTCATTTGACAATAAAATAAAATTGAATTGTACCACTACTTCTACTACTAACACTATACCTTAATAGTACAGTCAGCAGATGCAGTGATTAGTTGTTGATTAATACCATCTATTGCTACTACTACTACTAACACTATACCTTAATAGTACAGTCAGCTGATGCAGTGATTAGTTGTTGATTAATACCATCTATTACTACTACTACTACTAACACTATACCTTAATAGTACAGTCACCAGATACAGTGATTAGTTGTTGATTAATACCATCTATTGCTACTACTACTACTACTAACACTATACCTTAATAGTACAGTCAGCAGATACAGTGATTAGTTGTTGATTAATACCATGTATTGCTACTACTACTACTACTAACACTATACCTTAATAGTACAGTCAGCAGATACAGTGATTAGTTGTTGATTAATACCATCTATTGCTACTACTACTAACACTATACCTTAATAGTACAGTCAGCAGATGCAGTGATTAGTTGTTGATTAATACCATCTATTGCTACTACTACTACTACTACTAACACTATACCTTAATAGTACAGTCAGCAGATACAGTGATTAGTTGTTGATTAATACCATCTATTGCTACTACTACTACTAACACTATACCTTAATAGTACAGTCAGCAGATACAGTGATTAGTTGTTGATTAATACCATCTATTGCTACTACTACTACTAACACTATACCTTAATAGTACAGTCAGCAGATGCAGTGATTAGTTGTTGATTAATACCATCTATTACTACTACTACTACTAACACTATACCTTAATAGTACAGTCAGCAGATGCAGTGATTAGTTGTTGATTAATACCATCTATTGCTACTACTACTACTACTACTAACACTATACCTTAATAGTACAGTCAGCAGATACAGTGATTAGTTGTTGATTAATACCATCTATTGCTACTACTACTACTAACACTATACCTTAATAGTACAGTCAGCAGATACAGTGATTAGTTGTTGATTAATACCATCTATTACTACTACTACTACTACTAACACTATACCTTAATAGTACAGTCAGCAGATGCAGTGATTAGTTGTTGATTAATACCATCTATTACTACTACTACTACTACTAACACTATACCTTAATAGTACAGTCAGCTGATGCAGTGATTAGTTGTTGATTAATACCATCTATTGCTACTACTACTAACACTATACCTTAATAGTACAGTCAGCAGATACAGTGATTAGTTGTTGATTAATACCATCTATTGCTACTACTACTACTACTAACACTATACCTTAATAGTACAGTCAGCAGATACAGTGATTAGTTGTTGATTAATACCATCTATTGCTACTACTACTACTACTAACACTATACCTTAATAGTACAGTCAGCAGATGCAGTGATTAGTTGTTGATTAATACCATCTATTACTACTACTACTACTAACACTATACCTTAATAGTACAGTCAGCAGATACAGTGATTAGTTGTTGATTAATACCATCTATTGCTACTACTACTACTACTAACACTATACCTTAATAGTACAGTCAGCAGATACAGTGATTAGTTGTTGATTAATACCATCTATTGCTACTACTACTAACACTATACCTTAATAGTACAGTCAGCAGATACAGTGATTAGTTGTTGATTAATACCATCTATTGCTACTACTACTACTACTAACACTATACCTTAATAGTACAGTCAGCAGATACAGTGATTAGTTGTTGATTAAAACCATCTATTGCTACTACTACTACTAACACTATACCTTAATAGTACAGTCAGCAGATGCAGTGATTAGTTGTTGATTAATACCATCTATTACTACTACTACTACTAACACTATACCTTAATAGTACAGTCAGCAGATACAGTGATTAGTTGTTGATTAAAACCATCTATTGCTACTACTACTACTAACACTATACCTTAATAGTACAGTCAGCAGATGCAGTGATTAGTTGTTGATTAATACCATCTATTGCTACTACTACTAACACTATACCTTAATAGTACAGTCAGCAGATACAGTGATTAGTTGTTGATTAATACCATCTATTGCTACTACTACTACTACTAACACTATACCTTAATAGTACAGTCAGCAGATACAGTGATTAGTTGTTGATTAATACCATCTATTACTACTATTACTACTACTAACACTATACCTTAATAGTACAGTCAGCAGATGCAGTGATTAGTTGTTGATTAATACCATCTATTGCTACTACTACTAACACTATACCTTAATAGTACAGTCAGCAGATACAGTGATTAGTTGTTGATTAATACCATCTATTGCTACTACTACTAACACTATACCTTAATAGTACAGTCAGCAGATGCAGTGATTAGTTGTTGATTAATACCATCTATTGCTACTACTACTACTACTAACACTATACCTTAATAGTGCAGTCAGCAGATGCAGTGATTAGTTGTTGATTAATACCATCTATTGGTACTACTACTAACACTATACCTTAATAGTACAGTCAGCAGATACAGTGATTAGTTGTTGATTAATACCATCTATTACTACTACTACTACTACTAACACTATACCTTAATAGTACAGTCAGCAGATACAGTGATTAGTTGTTGATTAATACCATCTATTTCTACTACTACTACTACTAACACTATACCTTAATAGTACAGTCAGCAGATACAGTGATTAGTTGTTGATTAATACCATCTATTACTACTACTACTACTAACACTATACCTTAATAGTACAGTCAGCAGATACAGTGATTAGTTGTTGATTAATACCATCTATTACTACTACTACTACTAACACTATACCTTAATAGTACAGTCAGCAGATGCAGTGATTAGTTGTTGATTAATACCATCTATTACTACTACTACTACTACTAACACTATACCTTAATAGTACAGTCAGCAGATGCAGTGATTAGTTGTTGATTAATACCATCTATTACTACTACTACTACTAACACTATACCTTAATAGTACAGTCAGCAGATGCAGTGATTAGTTGTTGATTAATACCATCTATTACTACTACTACTAACACTATACCTTAATAGTACAGTCAGCTGATACAGTGATTAGTTGTTGATTAATACCATCTATTGCTACTACTACTACTAACACTATACCTTAATAGTACAGTCAGCAGATGCAGTGATTAGTTGTTGATTAATACCATCTATTGCTACTACTACTACTAACACTATACCTTAATAGTACAGTCAGCAGATGCAGTGATTAGTTGTTGATTAATACCATCTATTACTACTACTACTACTAACACTATACCTTAATAGTACAGTCAGCAGATACAGTGATTAGTTGTTGATTAATACCATCTATTGCTACTACTACTACTACTAACACTATACCTTAATAGTACAGTCAGCAGATACAGTAATTAGTTGTTGATTAATACCATCTATTGCTACTACTACTAACACTATACCTTAATAGTACAGTCAGCAGATACAGTGATTAGTTGTTGATTAATACCATCTATTACTACTACTACTACTAACACTATACCTTAATAGTACAGTCAGCTGATGCAGTGATTAGTTGTTGATTAATACCATCTATTACTACTACTACTACTACTAACACTATACCTTAATAGTACAGTCAGCAGATGCAGTGATTAGTTGTTGATTAATACCATCTATTGCTACTACTACTACTACTAACACTATACCTTAATAGTGCAGTCAGCAGATGCAGTGATTAGTTGTTGATTAATACCATCTATTACTACTACTACTACTACTACTAACACTATACCTTAATAGTACAGTCAGCAGATGCAGTGATTAGTTGTTGATTAATACCATCTATTGCTACTACTACTACTACTAACACTATACCTTAATAGTACAGTCAGCAGATACAGTGATTAGTTGTTGATTAATACCATGTATTGCTACTACTACTACTACTAACACTATACCTTAATAGTACAGTCAGCAGATACAGTGATTAGTTGTTGATTAATACCATCTATTGCTACTACTACTAACACTATACCTTAATAGTACAGTCAGCAGATACAGTGATTAGTTGTTGATTAATACCATCTATTGCTACTACTACTAACACTATACCTTAATAGTACAGTCAGCAGATGCAGTGATTAGTTGTTGATTAATACCATCTATTACTACTACTACTACTACTAACACTATACCTTAATAGTACAGTCAGCAGATACAGTGATTAGTTGTTGATTAATACCATCTATTTCTACTACTACTACTACTAACACTATACCTTAATAGTACAGTCAGCAGATACAGTGATTAGTTGTTGATTAATACCATCTATTACTACTACTACTACTAACACTATACCTTAATAGTACAGTCAGCAGATACAGTGATTAGTTGTTGATTAATACCATCTATTACTACTACTACTACTAACACTATACCTTAATAGTACAGTCAGCAGATGCAGTGATTAGTTGTTGATTAATACCATCTATTACTACTACTACTACTACTAACACTATACCTTAATAGTACAGTCAGCAGATGCAGTGATTAGTTGTTGATTAATACCATCTATTACTACTACTACTACTAACACTATACCTTAATAGTACAGTCAGCAGATGCAGTGATTAGTTGTTGATTAATACCATCTATTACTACTACTACTAACACTATACCTTAATAGTACAGTCAGCTGATACAGTGATTAGTTGTTGATTAATACCATCTATTGCTACTACTACTACTAACACTATACCTTAATAGTACAGTCAGCAGATGCAGTGATTAGTTGTTGATTAATACCATCTATTGCTACTACTACTACTAACACTATACCTTAATAGTACAGTCAGCAGATGTAGTGATTAGTTGTTGATTAATACCATCTATTGCTACTACTACTACTACTAACACTATACCTTAATAGTACAGTCAGCAGATGCAGTGATTAGTTGTTGATTAATACCATCTATTACTACTACTACTACTAACACTATACCTTAATAGTACAGTCAGCAGATACAGTGATTAGTTGTTGATTAATACCATCTATTGCTACTACTACTACTACTAACACTATACCTTAATAGTACAGTCAGCAGATACAGTAATTAGTTGTTGATTAATACCATCTATTGCTACTACTACTAACACTATACCTTAATAGTACAGTCAGCAGATACAGTGATTAGTTGTTGATTAATACCATCTATTACTACTACTACTACTAACACTATACCTTAATAGTACAGTCAGCTGATGCAGTGATTAGTTGTTGATTAATACCATCTATTACTACTACTACTACTACTAACACTATACCTTAATAGTACAGTCAGCAGATGCAGTGATTAGTTGTTGATTAATACCATCTATTGCTACTACTACTACTACTAACACTATACCTTAATAGTGCAGTCAGCAGATGCAGTGATTAGTTGTTGATTAATACCATCTATTACTACTACTACTACTACTACTAACACTATACCTTAATAGTACAGTCAGCAGATGCAGTGATTAGTTGTTGATTAATACCATCTATTACTACTACTACTAACACTATACCTTAATAGTACAGTCAGCAGATGCAGTGATTAGTTGTTGATTAATACCATCTATTGCTACTACTACTACTAACACTATACCTTAATAGTACAGTCAGCAGATGCAGTGATTAGTTGTTGATTAATACCATCTATTACTACTACTACTACTACTAACACTATACCTTAATAGTACAGTCAGCAGATGCAGTGATTAGTTGTTGATTAATACCATCTATTGCTACTACTACTACTACTAACACTATACCTTAATAGTACAGTCAGCTGATGCAGTGATTAGTTGTTGATTAATACCATCTATTACTACTACTACTACTAACACTATACCTTAATAGTACAGTCAGCTGATGCAGTGATTAGTTGTTGATTAATACCATCTATTACTACTACTACTACTACTAACACTATACCTTAATAGTACAGTCAGCAGATGCAGTGATTAGTTGTTGATTAATACCATCTATTGCTACTACTACTACTACTAACACTATACCTTAATAGTGCAGTCAGCAGATGCAGTGATTAGTTGTTGATTAATACCATCTATTACTACTACTACTACTACTACTAACACTATACCTTAATAGTACAGTCAGCAGATGCAGTGATTAGTTGTTGATTAATACCATCTATTACTACTACTACTAACACTATACCTTAATAGTACAGTCAGCAGATGCAGTGATTAGTTGTTGATTAATACCATCTATTGCTACTACTACTACTAACACTATACCTTAATAGTACAGTCAGCAGATGCAGTGATTAGTTGTTGATTAATACCATCTATTACTACTACTACTACTACTAACACTATACCTTAATAGTACAGTCAGCAGATGCAGTGATTAGTTGTTGATTAATACCATCTATTGCTACTACTACTACTACTAACACTATACCTTAATAGTACAGTCAGCAGATGCAGTGATTAGTTGTTGATTAATACCATCTATTGCTACTACTACTACTACTAACACTATACCTTAATAGTACAGTCAGCAGATACAGTGATTAGTTGTTGATTAATACCATGTATTGCTACTACTACTACTACTAACACTATACCTTAATAGTACAGTCAGCAGATACAGTGATTAGTTGTTGATTAATACCATCTATTGCTACTACTACTAACACTATACCTTAATAGTACAGTCAGCAGATGCAGTGATTAGTTGTTGATTAATACCATCTATTGCTACTACTACTACTACTACTAACACTATACCTTAATAGTACAGTCAGCAGATGCAGTGATTAGTTGTTGATTAATACCATCTATTGCTACTACTACTACTACTACTAACACTATACCTTAATAGTACAGTCAGCAGATACAGTGATTAGTTGTTGATTAATACCATCTATTGCTACTACTACTACTAACACTATACCTTAATAGTACAGTCAGCAGATACAGTGATTAGTTGTTGATTAATACCATCTATTACTACTACTACTACTACTACTAACACTATACCTTAATAGTACAGTCAGCAGATGCAGTGATTAGTTGTTGATTAATACCATCTATTACTACTACTACTACTACTAACACTATACCTTAATAGTACAGTCAGCTGATGCAGTGATTAGTTGTTGATTAATACCATCTATTGCTACTACTACTAACACTATACCTTAATAGTACAGTCAGCAGATACAGTGATTAGTTGTTGATTAATACCATCTATTGCTACTACTACTACTACTAACACTATACCTTAATAGTACAGTCAGCAGATACAGTGATTAGTTGTTGATTAATACCATCTATTGCTACTACTACTACTACTAACACTATACCTTAATAGTACAGTCAGCAGATGCAGTGATTAGTTGTTGATTAATACCATCTATTACTACTACTACTACTAACACTATACCTTAATAGTACAGTCAGCAGATACAGTGATTAGTTGTTGATTAAAACCATCTATTGCTACTACTACTACTAACACTATACCTTAATAGTACAGTCAGCAGATGCAGTGATTAGTTGTTGATTAATACCATCTATTACTACTACTACTACTACTAACACTATACCTTAATAGTACAGTCAGCAGATGCAGTGATTAGTTGTTGATTAATACCATCTATTGCTACTACTACTACTACTAACACTATACCTTAATAGTACAGTCAGCAGATGCAGTGATTAGTTGTTGATTAATACCATCTATTACTACTACTACTACTACTAACACTATACCTTAATAGTACAGTCAGCAGATGCAGTGATTAGTTGTTGATTAATACCATCTATTGCTACTACTACTAACACTATACCTTAATAGTACAGTCAGCAGATACAGTGATTAGTTGTTGATTAATACCATCTATTACTACTACTACTACTACTAACACTATACCTTAATAGTGCAGTCAGCAGATGCAGTGATTAGTTGTTGATTAATACCATCTATTGCTACTACTACTACTACTAACACTATACCTTAATAGTACAGTCAGCAGATACAGTGATTAGTTGTTGATTAATACCATCTATTACTACTACTACTACTACTAACACTATACCTTAATAGTACAGTCAGCAGATGCAGTGATTAGTTGTTGATTAATACCATCTATTGCTACTACTACTAACACTATACCTTAATAGTACAGTCAGCAGATACAGTGATTAGTTGTTGATTAATACCATCTATTGCTACTACTACTAACACTATACCTTAATAGTACAGTCAGCAGATGCAGTGATTAGTTGTTGATTAATACCATCTATTGCTACTACTACTAACACTATACCTTAATAGTACAGTCAGCAGATACAGTGATTAGTTGTTGATTAATACCATCTATTACTACTACTACTACTACTAACACTATACCTTAATAGTACAGTCAGCAGATACAGTGATTAGTTGTTGATTAATACCATCTATTTCTACTACTACTACTACTAACACTATACCTTAATAGTACAGTCAGCAGATACAGTGATTAGTTGTTGATTAATACCATCTATTACTACTACTACTACTAACACTATACCTTAATAGTACAGTCAGCAGATACAGTGATTAGTTGTTGATTAATACCATCTATTACTACTACTACTACTAACACTATACCTTAATAGTACAGTCAGCAGATGCAGTGATTAGTTGTTGATTAATACCATCTATTACTACTACTACTACTACTAACACTATACCTTAATAGTACAGTCAGCAGATGCAGTGATTAGTTGTTGATTAATACCATCTATTACTACTACTACTAACACTATACCTTAATAGTACAGTCAGCTGATACAGTGATTAGTTGTTGATTAATACCATCTATTGCTACTACTACTACTAACACTATACCTTAATAGTACAGTCAGCAGATGCAGTGATTAGTTGTTGATTAATACCATCTATTGCTACTACTACTACTAACACTATACCTTAATAGTACAGTCAGCAGATGCAGTGATTAGTTGTTGATTAATACCATCTATTGCTACTACTACTACTACTAACACTATACCTTAATAGTACAGTCAGCAGATGCAGTGATTAGTTGTTGATTAATACCATCTATGTCTACTACTACTACTACTAACACTATACCTTAATAGTACAGTCAGCAGATACAGTGATTAGTTGTTGATTAATACCATCTATTGCTACTACTACTACTAACACTATACCTTAATAGTACAGTCAGCAGATGCAGTGATTAGTTGTTGATTAATACCATCTATTGCTACTACTACTACTACTAACACTATACCTTAATAGTACAGTCAGCTGATGCAGTGATTAGTTGTTGATTAATACCATCTATTACTACTACTACTACTACTAACACTATACCTTAATAGTACAGTCAGCAGATGCAGTGATTAGTTGTTGATTAATACCATCTATTACTACTACTACTACTACTACTACTATACCTTAATAGTACAGTCAGCAGATGCAGTGATTAGTTGTTGATTAATACCATCTATTACTACTACTACTACTACTAACACTATACCTTAATAGTACAGTCAGCAGATGCAGTGATTAGTTGTTGATTAATACCATCTATTGCTACTACTACTACTAACACTATACCTTAATAGTACAGTCAGCAGATGCAGTGATTAGTTGTTGATTAATACCATCTATTACTACTACTACTACTAACACTATACCTTAATAGTACAGTCAGCAGATACAGTGATTAGTTGTTGATTAATACCATCTATTGCTACTACTACTACTAACACTATACCTTAATAGTACAGTCAGCAGATGCAGTGATTAGTTGTTGATTAATACCATCTATTACTACTACTACTAACACTATACCTTAATAGTACAGTCAGCAGATGCAGTGATTAGTTGTTGATTAATACCATCTATTACTACTACTACTACTACTAACACTATACCTTAATAGTACAGTCAGCAGATGCAGTGATTAGTTGTTGATTAATACCATCTATTACTACTACTACTACTACTAACACTATACCTTAATAGTACAGTCAGCAGATGCAGTGATTAGTTGTTGATTAATACCATCTATTGCTACTACTACTACTAACACTATACCTTAATAGTACAGTCAGCAGATGCAGTGATTAGTTGTTGATTAATACCATCTATTACTACTACTACTACTACTAACACTATACCTTAATAGTACAGTCAGCAGATACAGTGATTAGTTGTTGATTAATACCATCTATTACTACTACTACTACTACTAACACTATACCTTAATAGTACAGTCAGCAGATACAGTGATTAGTTGTTGATTAATACCATCTATTGCTACTACTACTACTACTAACACTATACCTTAATAGTACAGTCAGCAGATGCAGTGATTAGTTGTTGATTAATACCATCTATTACTACTACTACTACTACTAACACTATACCTTAATAGTACAGTCAGCAGATGCAGTGATTAGTTGTTGATTAATACCATCTATTACTACTACTACTACTAACACTATACCTTAATAGTACAGTCAGCAGATACAGTGATTAGTTGTTGATTAAAACCATCTATTGCTACTACTACTACTAACACTATACCTTAATAGTACAGTCAGCAGATGCAGTGATTAGTTGTTGATTAATACCATCTATTACTACTACTACTACTACTAACACTATACCTTAATAGTACAGTCAGCAGATACAGTGATTAGTTGTTGATTAATACCATCTATTGCTACTACTACTACTACTAACACTATACCTTAATAGTACAGTCAGCAGATGCAGTGATTAGTTGTTGATTAATACCATCTATTACTACTACTACTACTAACACTATACCTTAATAGTACAGTCAGCAGATACAGTGATTAGTTGTTGATTAATACCATCTATTGCTACTACTACTACTAACACTATACCTTAATAGTACAGTCAGCAGATGCAGTGATTAGTTGTTGATTAATACCATCTATTACTACTACTACTACTACTAACACTATACCTTAATAGTACAGTCAGCAGATGCAGTGATTAGTTGTTGATTAATACCATCTATTGCTACTACTACTACTACTAACACTATACCTTAATAGTACAGTCAGCAGATGCAGTGATTAGTTGTTGATTAATACCATCTATTACTACTACTACTACTAACACTATACCTTAATAGTACAGTCAGCAGATACAGTGATTAGTTGTTGATTAAAACCATCTATTGCTACTACTACTACTAACACTATACCTTAATAGTACAGTCAGCAGATGCAGTGATTAGTTGTTGATTAATACCATCTATTACTACTACTACTACTACTAACACTATACCTTAATAGTACAGTCAGCAGATACAGTGATTAGTTGTTGATTAATACCATCTATTGCTACTACTACTACTACTAACACTATACCTTAATAGTACAGTCAGCAGATGCAGTGATTAGTTGTTGATTAATACCATCTATTACTACTACTACTACTAACACTATACCTTAATAGTACAGTCAGCAGATACAGTGATTAGTTGTTGATTAAAACCATCTATTGCTACTACTACTACTAACACTATACCTTAATAGTACAGTCAGCAGATGCAGTGATTAGTTGTTGATTAATACCATCTATTACTACTACTACTACTACTAACACTATACCTTAATAGTACAGTCAGCAGATGCAGTGATTAGTTGTTGATTAATACCATCTATTGCTACTACTACTACTACTAACACTATACCTTAATAGTACAGTCAGCAGATACAGTGATTAGTTGTTGATTAATACCATCTATTACTACTACTACTACTACTAACACTATACCTTAATAGTACAGTCAGCTGATGCAGTGATTAGTTGTTGATTAATACCATCTATTGCTACTACTACTACTACTAACACTATACCTTAATAGTACAGTCAGCAGATGCAGTGATTAGTTGTTGATTAATACCATCTATTACTACTACTACTACTACTAACACTATACCTTAATAGTACAGTCAGCAGATACAGTGATTAGTTGTTGATTAATACCATCTATTGCTACTACTACTACTACTAACACTATACCTTAATAGTACAGTCAGCAGATGCAGTGATTAGTTGTTGATTAATACCATCTATTACTACTACTACTACTAACACTATACCTTAATAGTACAGTCAGCAGATACAGTGATTAGTTGTTGATTAAAACCATCTATTGCTACTACTACTACTAACACTATACCTTAATAGTACAGTCAGCAGATGCAGTGATTAGTTGTTGATTAATACCATCTATTACTACTACTACTACTACTAACACTATACCTTAATAGTACAGTCAGCAGATACAGTGATTAGTTGTTGATTAATACCATCTATTGCTACTACTACTACTACTAACACTATACCTTAATAGTACAGTCAGCAGATGCAGTGATTAGTTGTTGATTAATACCATCTATTACTACTACTACTACTAACACTATACCTTAATAGTACAGTCAGCAGATACAGTGATTAGTTGTTGATTAAAACCATCTATTGCTACTACTACTACTAACACTATACCTTAATAGTACAGTCAGCAGATGCAGTGATTAGTTGTTGATTAATACCATCTATTACTACTACTACTACTACTAACACTATACCTTAATAGTACAGTCAGCAGATACAGTGATTAGTTGTTGATTAATACCATCTATTGCTACTACTACTACTACTAACACTATACCTTAATAGTACAGTCAGCAGATGCAGTGATTAGTTGTTGATTAATACCATCTATTACTACTACTACTACTAACACTATACCTTAATAGTACAGTCAGCAGATACAGTGATTAGTTGTTGATTAAAACCATCTATTGCTACTACTACTACTAACACTATACCTTAATAGTACAGTCAGCAGATGCAGTGATTAGTTGTTGATTAATACCATCTATTACTACTACTACTACTACTAACACTATACCTTAATAGTACAGTCAGCAGATGCAGTGATTAGTTGTTGATTAATACCATCTATTGCTACTACTACTACTACTAACACTATACCTTAATAGTACAGTCAGCAGATACAGTGATTAGTTGTTGATTAATACCATCTATTACTACTACTACTACTACTAACACTATACCTTAATAGTACAGTCAGCAGATGCAGTGATTAGTTGTTGATTAATACCATCTATTGCTACTACTACTAACACTATACCTTAATAGTACAGTCAGCAGATACAGTGATTAGTTGTTGATTAATACCATCTATTGCTACTACTACTAACACTATACCTTAATAGTACAGTCAGCAGATGCAGTGATTAGTTGTTGATTAATACCATCTATTGCTACTACTACTAACACTATACCTTAATAGTACAGTCAGCAGATACAGTGATTAGTTGTTGATTAATACCATCTATTACTACTACTACTACTACTAACACTATACCTTAATAGTACAGTCAGCAGATACAGTGATTAGTTGTTGATTAATACCATCTATTTCTACTACTACTACTACTAACACTATACCTTAATAGTACAGTCAGCAGATACAGTGATTAGTTGTTGATTAATACCATCTATTACTACTACTACTACTAACACTATACCTTAATAGTACAGTCAGCAGATACAGTGATTAGTTGTTGATTAATACCATCTATTACTACTACTACTACTAACACTATACCTTAATAGTACAGTCAGCAGATGCAGTGATTAGTTGTTGATTAATACCATCTATTACTACTACTACTACTACTAACACTATACCTTAATAGTACAGTCAGCAGATGCAGTGATTAGTTGTTGATTAATACCATCTATTACTACTACTACTAACACTATACCTTAATAGTACAGTCAGCAGATACAGTGATTAGTTGTTGATTAATACCATCTATTACTACTACTACTACTAACACTATACCTTAATAGTACAGTCAGCTGATGCAGTGATTAGTTGTTGATTAATACCATCTATTGCTACTACTACTACTAACACTATACCTTAATAGTACAGTCAGCAGATACAGTAATTAGTTGTTGATTAATACCATCTATCACTACTACTACTACTAACACTATACCTTAATAGTACAGTCAGCAGATACAGTGATTAGTTGTTGATTAATACCATCTATTGCTACTACTACTAACACTATACCTTAATAGTACAGTCAGCAGATACAGTGATTAGTTGTTGATTAATACCATCTATTACTACTACTACTAACACTATACCTTAATAGTACAGTCAGCAGATACAGTGATTAGTTGTTGATTAATACCATCTATTGCTACTACTACTACTACTAACACTATACCTTAATAGTACAGTCAGCAGATGCAGTGATTAGTTGTTGATTAATACCATCTATTGCTACTACTACTAACACTATACCTTAATAGTACAGTCAGCAGATACAGTGATTAGTTGTTGATTAATACCATCTATTGCTACTACTACTACTAACACTATACCTTAATAGTACAGTCAGCAGATGCAGTGATTAGTTGTTGATTAATACCATCTATTGCTACTACTACTACTAACACTATACCTTAATAGTACAGTCAGCAGATGCAGTGATTAGTTGTTGATTAATACCATCTATTGCTACTACTACTACTACTAACACTATACCTTAATAGTGCAGTCAGCAGATGCAGTGATTAGTTGTTGATTAATACCATCTATTACTACTACTACTAACACTATACCTTAATAGTACAGTCAGCAGATACAGTGATTAGTTGTTGATTAATACCATCTATTACTACTACTACTACTACTAACACTATACCTTAATAGTGCAGTCAGCAGATGCAGTGATTAGTTGTTGATTAATACCATCTATTACTACTACTACTAACACTATACCTTAATAGTACAGTCAGCAGATACAGTGATTAGTTGTTGATTAATACCATCTATTACTACTACTACTACTACTAACACTATACCTTAATAGTACAGTCAGCAGATACAGTGATTAGTTGTTGATTAATACCATCTATTGCTACTACTACTACTAACACTATACCTTAATAGTACAGTCAGCAGATGCAGTGATTAGTTGTTGATTAATACCATCTATTACTACTATTACTACTACTAACACTATACCTTAATAGTACAGTCAGCAGATACAGTGATTAGTTGTTGATTAATACCATCTACTACTACTACTACTAACACTATACCTTAATAGTACAGTCAGCAGATACAGTGATTAGTTGTTGATTAATACCATCTACTACTACTACTACTAACACTATACCTTAATAGTACAGTCAGCAGATACAGTGATTAGTTGTTGATTAATACCATCTATTGCTATTACTACTAACACTATACCTTAATAGTACAGTCAGCAGATACAGTGATTACTTGTTGATTAATACCATCTATTGCTACTCCTCTTACTGCCTTTGTGTGAGCTGCAATTACAACAAAATCTAAAATAAGCAACATTTTCACACAAAACAAAGTTTTGATTAAATGAATTACAAAATGATGCAGGAAGGGAACATACAGCTGTTCTTGAAATGGTTGTCCAGTTGAAATACTGATTTAGTGAATAGCAAAGTCATTTGTATTTCTCATGATTTTTATTTTTTAAGGAATTAAAAATGTACAAAATAACTTCATCACATAACAATGTATTATAATAAACTATGTAACTACTGTATATAACACAGCTCTCAGGAATGTTGAATACTACCATTGTTGTAACATCTACCATTTTTCATTTAACATAAATACTTTTTTCAAATGTTTATTTAATTACAAAAAAAAAACATGCAGAGGATATGTTCTGTTTGTAGTTTGATCATCACCAACATCACTAAGTATTTTAAGTTTCTGAGAATCATATAAGATTATCAAACCTTTAGGTGAACCAAACGATCCTCTGTGAATGCCTGACTGGATATTGAAAGCATCTACACAGCCAATGGAATCACCGATGATGGCAAAGTTACCACAGGAACTAAGAGCAACAGACTGGAATAACAAAAAAAAAACTAGAATTACTGTTGAATGATGTATGATTTCCTGTGAGTCACTACAATATAACTATCAATGATGAACATAACAACTAATGTCAGCTGTGCCAGAATCACCACACACTAGTGATAATTTGAGAGTGAAATTGGGCAACGTAGAAGAGACAAAAAAAACACCTCCTTTTGTCAATCACCATCATTACCAGGGGTGGATCCAGGATTTTTGTTGAGTGGTTTCAAGTTTTAATTCCCCCTCGTGTGTCCATCGACCGCCGGAGGCGGGAGTTTTTAGGGGGGTCCGGGGGCATACCCCCCCTGGAAATTTTGAAATTTAGACCTTCGGAAATGCGATTTCCAGCATTTTGATGAATATTTACAACAATTTTGGTACAATATTTTATGAAAAAATTGTCACAGAAATGCCATTTCTCTTCAAAGACAATATGTAAAAATTGCTTGATAAAAGGAAAAAAAAATTAAACTATATCAAACCATATCAAATCAACTTTTTTTATTTTCCTTTAATTTTGTCAAACTAACTACGATCATTGTATAATGTTCCTTTGGTTCAGTGAAATTTGAAGCGCGATTTACTTTTTCTGTCTTTGTGAAATTAACAATTTCTTTTTGATTTTAAATCAATAAAAATGAGCTTGAATCAGTTATTCTTTAGCTGTGTTTGAATATTCGTGCTATTTACTGGTTTCATGTGTATTTAGTCAGTATTTTTGTGGGTTATTTATATAGGCTATGCTGTTGGTAATAACAATCGATCGAGTGATCGTAAAAGCGTGTTGTCTCATACTTTACTGTCTCATTCACTATTTGTGCAATAAAAATAAAGCAAAGTTACATATCTTAGAAACCGACTGATCGTTCCTGGGAAAAACTTATCATTTCTCAGTTCGAAGTGACAAGACACGCAAAGCGATCGTGAGACCAGGTGAACATGCATTCAAAAGGACAGATCAACAGCGACATAAGTTAGTCAATTTTGCTACAATTAATACTGTAATTTTCAACAAACAGAGTGAAATTATGTAAAAAATGATGGGATAACTCGATCAAAACATTGATAATCAACCAAATAAATGAAATATTTCAATGGGACTTGATTGAATTGCCTTGCTTTGCCAATTTCTTTCAACATCGATATTGCAAATACCGCCGTTGTACACGCGGTATGTGAGTATATACAAGCATTCTTTGATCAAACAAATGTTTTGATGTCTTTGAACGAAATATTAAATCAATCCTTCTAGACAATTAGATCTTGACAGAAAGAAATAAAATCGTAAACTAACCACAGCCGTCTTCAGTTTGCAATGACAACATTTGTTTAGCAGTCACGCTCTATTTATAATTTTCCCACTGGTTTCAACTAGTGCCAGCCAAATCAGTAGCCAATAAGAAACGATCTTGACTGGTTTCCAAAATAAGGCCAGCCAATCAGAAGGACTTTTGACTGGTGCCAAAAAACAATGCCACTGGTGCCAAACCAATAGAAAAAGGTTTTGACTGGTTCCAAAGTCACACAACATCATGGCACTGGTTTATACATGAGTGCGTGGCTTTTTTCCCCCGTGGGACTGCTCCCTAACACGAATAGTTTGTATCATTATTATCGAAAACCGGAAATAAACAATACTTGTTGATAAAAATGTTCTGATGGGCTTCCTGTGCCCACAGTGGATATCAACTTGAAAGAATCGTTTGCTTAGCAAAATTTGGAAAAATCTATTTGAATATTTTTATTTTTATTTTTTGAAAAGTTTGAGTGGTTTCATGAAATAGGTGGAACTAGTCTGGATCCACCCCTGATTACCATCGCCACTATGATCACAATTGTCATTAATTAACATCATGACCACCACCACCACCGCCATTGTCACTATCATCACCACCACCACCATCGTCACCTCACCGCTATCACTACCACCACCACCACCACTATCACCAGCATCAGCACTATCACCATCATCACCACCAACGTCATCATCACCACCACCACCATCACCAATCACAACTCTCATCGTCTTACTCACTGTCACATTGCCTTTATCCTCATCATTATTCTTTGTCTTCAGTAAGTGACTGCCGATGCATTTGGTCTGGAAACGCCAGGTCCTTGCAGCCTTGTTTCCATGGTGACAGGTAACAATATTGTCCCAGTCACTCTGCCGAGACGTTTCTGAAAGTAACAACAATGATTGCCATCAAATTGCATTAGCAATGCCAGTGCGACTCAATTAGAAAGTTTTTTTTTACTGTACAAGTGGTGGAAAAGAAACCTTAACTAATGAAGCAAATGAGAATCTTTGGATTCACAGTGAGGACACTTTAACAAGCAGTGCTGTCATAGTGAATTAGGACAATTGTTACAAAGAAAACCAATGGGACTACTAGCTTTAAGAGGTCATGTGACCAAATCAAGCAGCTCAGTAAAAATAAAGCCAAGAAATAAATAGGGCATATCAAGATTGGAAGTTAACAAACACTGCTATTTCTGTTTCCTTGTATATGGTGAGTTCAAACTTAGTCTTTTTAGTAACTTCTCAGTGCAAGTGGGCAATTCACAATAACTGAGGCAGTACCTGCTGCAAAATCGATTATCGGAGGAAGCTTTAGATCTTCAACTTTTATTCCTGTGGTTTTAGACTTCTTTGCAAGAGAACCTACAACAAAAAATATCAAGAATATTAATGTTTGTCTTACATAAACCAATGTCAAAAAATATTGCCAGGGAAGATATGATAAAGTACAGCTGAAATGAAATAGGTGCTAAATTTTCTAATATGAGATATTATAACTTAATAGCCTGCAATGGGAAACTCTTTTGTTTCATTCACCATACAAGTGAGGCATTTGTCTGAATGCTATTGAATTGACACAAATGCTTCACTTGGATGATTTTTATAACAAAAGATGTTTAAAAGATTTTCTTTAATTGATGCTTGTATTTTTCTCTCTCTGACAACATTTTATTTGAAAAATTAATTTTATTGAGTCATTGTATGTTGCAGCACAAACCTTGAGATAGTTCACAGCTTCTTGCATCTTTGACTGTTGAGATTCGCCTGAAGGATCTGTCAAGACCTACAATAACACAAAGTACTTGCATTATCCATGTTATGTCAAAACCTTTGTACTCATTTGAAGTTGCTAAATCCAGAATTTTCCATGGTGACTTTGTCATTATTTCCCATGAGCAAAAATTATCAAAAAATGATCACCAAATTCATGTTACTACTTTTATTTTTTATTGGGGCACCATTTTGTGTTGGATTTGATGATGTAATCACTAGAATAACCATTGTCCACAATGACTTTCCATAATTCCATATCTTTCAAGGACTGGAAAACAAAAATAACAAACACTATGACAAGCAAAAAATTCTAATTTCAGTTTTCTTTTGTGTTATATAGTGCTATGTACTTATTGACTGAGTGGGAGGACCGTAGGGGATAACATATGGCTTGATGTGATGCCGAGAGCCAAATATTTTCCCGTACGGCCCGACGTAACTCAGTCAATAAGCATTTTATCATATGACCCTCATTTTTGAGCATTTTTAATTTTGAGCAGGGCCTTATGGCTTTGTATGGCCCTGCTCGAAAAAGCTGTACGACCCTAGTACTCACTTCATAATGTACAAAGGTTTTTTTAAGAGCGTGTGCCTAGGCGGATACAGGGCATATGATAATTTCAGAAACGTCTCGGCAGAGTGACTGGGACAATATTGTTACCTTATTACTAATACTCATTGATAAATGTTGCAAACATTAAAAACAGAAAACATTGATCATTAATGTATTCAAGAAAAAGATAAACACATATTTTTTTCAGTAAATATTTAACCTATCTATTTTATCTATAATTTATTAATTATTTTTTTGTTTTGTTTTAACATTTTTCTTTTCCAAATAATAAATGTTTTTTAAATCTCTATATTTTGTTTTGGTTTTTACTTTTTTTCTGACTATTGAAAAAGCATTGAGTTTAAGAAATGCATTTTTTAAGAAATAAAGTTATTTTTACATTTTGATTTAGTATCTGAACTCTATCGTCACCATCATCATATCAAGCTCTCACCTGCACTTAATATGTCCCCTCCCTTGTGACCAAAGAAGCGTATCCTAGCGGGTGGGGCACTATGCCCTGCACGTGACCTCAACAGTCGACCGCCTCCGTCAGTTTGATCAAATATCCACACCTGCAAGAAAAGACAATACAATACATGTCTATAATATATTTTATATATTTATTTATATATACATTTATACAAGCATCTAAGTGATGATATGCACAACAGAAAACTCTATTTATTGTTTGTTTCATTCAACGAATGTCAAAATATATATTTCCTGTCTATTCCAATGTACTGATCATAAAACATTTGGATTCTTGCATTTAAAAAAATTTCTTTTTTCCATCTTGCATCTCATTAGATATTTGTTTGTATAAATTTATGTATAAATGTATGCTACAACGTTCTTGGAAACAAGTGTATATATATATAAATACTCTTTCACAATTTTGCATTTACAATAAATCTGAAGATGACAGAAATACTGTCAATCAATAGAGTTGTCGTTGTTTTTAAACTAATATCAAGTTTGCTTAGAGTGCACGCACTCAAAGTGTGCAACATGAATACTACGAAATAAAGCTATTTTATGCTAATTCTATTGTAATTCTCTTTTGTTTAATTGGAGCTTTTTACTACTAAATAGTGACAACTGTTGCACACTTTTAGTGCATGCACTCTATTACTTAAACATTTGAAATTGAGTAATTTTTACTTTGAATAAACTTTACCTTTAATGCATTATCAGGGCCATTTGTAACCAACAATGGCTGTGACGACAGGAACTCCATTCCACTTACAGACCCATTGTGTGCATCTCGTAATGTGCCTTTTAATTGACTGGTTTCTAGATCCCACAATGCAATGTGGCCTAGGGTACTTGCTGTAGCCATTATTGGATTTCCATCTAAAGAATAACAAGGATGGTAATAATAATTATGATAATGATTGAAATGATGGTGATGAGTAAAAGGAGAGGAATGCTGGGTTTTTCAATACAAAATTCAAGGACTTTTCAATAATAATAAAAAAAAATAATAATAATAATAATAATAATAATAATAATAATAATAATAATAATAATAATAGTAACAGTAACAGTAATAGCTGGAATATTAATACATGTAATAATAATAATGTAAACTATAATTTATAGATCGCATGTCTAAGCGCATTACAAATGTTTGCAAAGTCCGCATTTTTTCATCTGCATAACATTAGAAGCATTAGAAAATATTTACACAAGGACAGTCTTCATATTTTAGTGCATGCATTTATAACGAACAGATTAGATTATTTTAATAGCCTTTTGTATGGTGCCTCAAAGGAGCAGATAGCGAAAGTACAACGTGTTCAAAATGCTGCAGCTAGATTGATAATGGAAGTTGGAAAACAGTCGCACATTACTCCAGTTTTTATATGAATTGCACCGGCTTTCAGTCCAAGCTCGCATTCAATTTAAAATTATTTTATTTACATTAAAGCAGTTCATAATATAGCTTCATTATATTTCTTAATTCCAAATCGTCATTTTTCCTTAGATTACAAATTTTTTTTCTTTAGTTTACAAACTTCCATTTTAGAAGCCACAAAGAGAAATTATTAAGTCCCAAATATATTCAAGTAAAAGTCCTTAGTAGTCAACGAAAAATATATTGACTGTAGAAACGGAATTGAAGTAAGATCGTCTAACATAAAACACATCAATGTCGCCAGCACGCAAGCCATGCACCGATCAAGTGATCGACCTTGCAAAATCGTTCGAAAAAATATATATAGTTACCTCCAATTTGCAAGCGTCTACGTTTGCATTAACATATCCAAGAGTTTATTTTTTCTTTTTCGAAAGAAGTCAAATTTTATTGCATACATCTCTGTTTACAAATTAATTGTCAATGAATAAAGATAGTTCATAGACAACTGTCTCGTTTTTTTTTTTAGCGGAGCTCCATAATTAAGAAAATATGGTAAACCATCGAGCTCATTTGAAATCGACCACAGGAAGCCCGGATTTCGAAAATACGTACAACGTCCGTCCGTACATACATACATACATACGTCCGTACGTGTACATTCATGCAAAATTTGCTGACCAGTTTTAGTGGGCGCCAAAACATTCATTATTTTTGCAGTTTCGGATGCAGTTCACTGAGATGTTTCTACAAAATGTATTTCTACACTGGACAAAGAGCATGAAAATGGTAAAGCTAAGCTGACGGCTTCAAGAGATTTGACTGAGAAAGAGAAACAAAAACCGCGGCGTGAAAAAGAAAGATAACTACGATCCAACGATGAAAAGCTACTTCAAAATATTTCCACTGACAAAATAAGTAAAAGTCCCTCATGGAGCTGTTTTCAACCATCCAAATGTGCAGTCATGCAGAGCTGTCATAATTCATCAATAGTCATTCAAAGCTGGAGATTTTACAAGTTGTATTTTCTGGAAGAGTTTATTTGACAAGTTTGTCAGATGGTAAAAAAGGCCGTATTCCTCATGGATTCTTCGTGGCGTTTTTCCGTCATTACTTATCGACTAATCTACTTTTGAAAGTAAAATCGACGGCGACATATTTTCATAAAAACCAAAACAATTATGCGCTGCATTTGCAGCAATTCAAAAGAGGTGAACAGCAAGACGAACACGACTCACGAAGATACATAATTTCACTCTGTTCATTCATCAATTTTTACGGAATATTCATACCACGGAGAGCTGTAAGATCAATGCAGATTTATCAACTATTCACAACAAAAAATCTATTCACACAAGATGTTTGTCAACAAAGTAGGACTGCCAATTCATGGAGTGGATGGAAATGCAAATTTAGTAAAATGCATGTGTGATCGAGCAACACGAGCTTGCCATCGCCGTTCAGTTGAACTCAGTGTAAACTTTTTAAAAGGCGGTGAAAATGGTTTTTGATACCTTTAAAATTCTAAAAACATGAACAAGCTTATTGTAATCAGAACTGAGTTCAGTGGAAAAGTGACAGTACAGGACAAGAAACGTGGCGCCGGTATGTTTACATTTTTTGACGATCTTTTATAATGAATTTTTTTTCACCATCCACATGAAAGCAGTTTGCAATAATTATATTCACTTGTTTTTGTAAGATATTTATCCATCGTTGGTATCTTTATGTGTGTGGGTTTTTTAATTTGATTCTTGTAATTCTTTGATTTGTTATTGAAAATAAAACGCTTGTATGAATTCGTTAGTGTACTCATCTGCAAGTTAAAATTTCAAAACTTCATACTAGCTATTTTTTAATTACGCAGTATTTACATTTGATAATTACAAATTCACAACCGTTTTAGATAGCTAGATTACCAATAAGTAATTTCTTTCAAATTTCACCAGAAAAGTGAAATTTTTGTCGAAATTATTGTTATAACATTTTTTTTCAAACGTGAAAGAGCGTAAATCGAGAAGCGCGCGGGATTTGCTTACAACTCAAAGAAGCCATTTTAGTGCTTTTCTAACTTCTCATTGGACAATCAATTTTAATTGACAAGTGCTATTTTTACCATGCATAACAACATATTTTTCGCATTTTTGCGTATAATAAAATGTTGTCGCATGCATAAAGCTTTGTGCATTTCAATTGATTATATGATTATTTGATCATGAAAAGAAAATAACAGCAAAAAAAAAAAAAAAAAAAAAAAAAGATTTGACAATTTGATAATTGGTAGTGAATGAACAAATGAAAGAATGAATGATTGAATAAAAAGTTCATTTCATTAAATCGGAGCTCCGCTATTAGGTTTACCTAATTTTTATATTACAATTTGAAATTTGTCTGATTTTAAAAGTCAAATTCAAGGAGTATTATTCCAGTGACCAGTTGCACGAAGCCTGAATAAAGTTATTCACAGCATAGGATTTCTTTAGAATTTATCCATGGGATAGCGATTTATCCGCTGGGTAGCGATTTTTCCAGTGGATAGCGCTATTCAGGCTTTGTGCAACTGGCCTCAGGAGTTTAACAATTTTTTTGCTATATTCAAGGGCTTTTTCAGTGTACTTAAAACGTGTTGTTAATTCCAGGGCTTTTCAAGGAGTAGCACGAACCCTGGGAATGTCATTTTTGTCATGAATGTACAGTATAAATTATATTATACCTAACTCAAAAAAGGTTGTCCTCGGATTTTTCTGAATATCGGATGCTACAACTGCATATTGAATACTGAATACTGAGTATCATGACCGAAATGCATGCAATGGCTCAAATTCTAGGGTTTTTTTGTTTCACTTAAAAGTGAATTTCTTGATATGTGTGGTTAGGCTTGGGGTCTGATTTAGGGTTACAAGTTACATAAGGTTATTACAAGTAGCATTTTTATAAGAAAATGTGAAACTCCAATTACGATCGACTAAAATACCTGTTCTGAAAGCAATAGCAGTCACTGGTCCCCAGTCCTGCTGAAAACTCATCACGGTCTCATCATATTTTAGATTATGAAGAATTATCTTGCCACTCTGTAAACCAACACCAATTACATCAATTGCTGGCGCCTGCTCTACTGCTGTGATTGGCTCAGACCAGCCTTGGAATGTGTAGATCAGTTTACTGTGAGTAACGACAAACAGCCATCAGTTGTGATTGCAGAACACACAGATTTATGAATTTAGACAAAGACTACATGTACTATCACCGAGTATCTACCGTATCTACTTCATCAATATCATCACTATCACCACCAGCATCACTATCACTGTTAACACCATCATTGTCATCAGCACCATAATCAACATCATCATTATCATCACCATTATCATCATTTATATTATCACCATCATCATCACCACCCTTATCTTCCCTATCATTATCATCACCATCATTATCATCACCATTACTATCATTATCATCACCATCATTATTAACATCACCATCATCATTTATATTATCACCATGATCATGACCACCCTTATCTTCCCTATCATTATCATCACCATCACCATTATCACCGTCACCACCATTATTATCATCACCACCATCATAATCATCACCATCATGATCATCACCATTACTATCTTATCATCGCCATCATTATTATCATCACCATCATCATCATTATCATGACTATCACAGTACTTACTTTGTCTTAATATTCCATAGCTGCATAGTCCCTTGTTTACTGCAGAGTAATATCTTATTCAGGTAGGTACTTGGATGCATTAAACATGTGATTGAGAACGTCTCTGGGCTGAAATCCATCTCAAGGTACAACTCTGAAACCAATTGGGATATGTACATGCCATCAACACCTTATTATATCATTATGGGATACTGGTATGATGCGGGGAAAAATTGAATACAGTGAAACCCCTCTATACCGGACACTCAGTTTACCGGAATTCTCTCTATACCCGACAATGTTTTTGGTCTGGAGATTTGTAAAATGAACCTCAGTTAACCAGAACCCCTCTATTCCAGAAACCGGACAATAATTTGTCTTCAAAATTTATAAAAAATATAAATAAATATTTAACAATAGAATTCACCCCACTAGTCCGAACAAAAACTTCTGTGGTTCTATTCAAATAGGAAAAAAAAAAGTAAAATTGGCACTTTAGCATCGTCCAAGTGTGAAACAGAATTTAATTCCCGTGATAAAAATCATCAAATCAACTGGGAAAAAGAGAGAACGGTTATAAAAAAAGTCAATTAGGAAGAGTGCATATTGGGAAAAAACAGCAACAACAAGAAAAAACGATTCAGCATCAACTGTAAATACGATCCTCTGAACGATCTTAATTTCCAGAGGTTTCAATGTGCATCATCAAAGAACATTCCTGTTTCTGGGCTAAACATTGAAGAGCAAGCTTGCCAATCTCAAAAAAAGTCGATTTCAAGAATTCAAACGGCTGGCTTCGGATAGTTTGAAATCTCGTTATTTTGTCAAAGCGTTCCAGATCTGCGGAGAAAATGCTGAAGTTTTCAGTGAAACTGTAGATAAATATAATGTGTATACATTATAAATATAATGATACTTACATCCAAAAATGATATAAGTTTGTCATTAAGCTATTTTACAGTGAGTTTTTAAGTGATTATACAAAAACCTCAATAAACCGGAACCCCCTCTAAACCGGAAATTTTATTTGGTCCCAGTAGAGTCTGGTATAGAGGGGTTTCAACAAATAAGATTTAAACCAAAAGAAAATATTCTGATAATTGAAAAATCCAGATAGTTTAGGTGCATTACATGCATTTGTACCACTGTCATCATTTACCACTGACTGCAGTCTCACCAACAATATCACCAATGCCCCTCCTCTCCCCTCCTCCTCCTTCCCCTCCGCCTCCCCCTAGGTAATGTTGCTGCACTTGTATAAAGCATTGCTGCTGCCAGCTTTCACCAAAAGTGACCCCACAGCACCTAAAACATTGATACTGGGGTGCAAAGACGATAAACAGCCCACTAAAATTAGTTATTTTGTGAAATGGTTTCAAGCAATTTATCAAAGACTGTAGTGCACTAACCTGCATCATAAATCTGCCATACTTTCACACTGCTTTCTTCATCCACAGATATCAGATGAGAGCCAAATGTAAAGAGAATATAAACATCTTTATTGTGACCTTCAAATGTCTTAACCTATGGAACAACATTGCAGGTAAGCTTGCAGGAAGCTACACTGGAATATATCACACTGTACATGGCAGTGATTTCTCAAAATAAACCTCAGTCTTGCAAAGATGCAATATAGAGGAAATAAGCCATGAGGGTCCAAATAATGAAAACTTGGGAAGGGTACACATAAAAATCCCTGGACCATGAGAGAGGGGGTGCTTGTGCTTCACCAGCATTCAACAAAAAAACATTGCACCCTTAATGACATCAGTCTGTGTATGCCACACTCAGTTGCAAAATTAGTTGGGACACCACACATAATTTAGATTGAGTATTGTACTCAAACCACTCCCCCTCCACAATGTTGGTAGCCTCCATGACAATGAACATGTCACAACAACCCCAATGCAACATTGATTCGGGGGAGGGGGATTTGAAGTGGGCAAAACGGTGTATACATAAAAAAGGAGAAGTTTCGAAAGGAAACAGTGAAAAAACTGTCGATGTCCCAACAATTGTGCAACTGAGTGTAGACTGAATCATGGTGAACATGTCCTTGAAGAGGGTTTCTTTTTATAAATCTGTACAAAACAGCTGGGTGTACAAGAGAGGGTGATGGGAGGGGAGGGAGGGTGGGGGAATAGCTAAATGATAATGGAAAGAAATCATGCAAGACAAATACTTTATGGTAAAAACATTCGGAAAAAAAACCAAGTGGACAGTTTATGTATATAAGAATACATGAAAGTACAAAAATACTAATTGCCCTAAAAAATCGGATTCTCCAGCTTTCTTGTTAATTTCTTCATGTAAGTAACTGTTTATACAAATGAAATGGTAAGGTACAGTAAGCTTAAGTATGGCCAAGACCTAACAGCATTTCATGGCTCAGAAATTATCTACTGCACAACCTTAAACTATACAAACGGTTTATTTTTACAGGGGTACTCGCAAATTGGAATAGATTGAAATGTGTTTTCTATTGTGAATTGATAACATTTTTCTGTGCTTAACGTTGAATGTGTTACTGGACATTTCAAAACCAAATTGAGATTATTCTACATGTACTAAAATATGCAGCAGTTTTAAATAAAACAAAGCCAGAGTATTATCTGAAAGAAAGCTACTAATCTCATCATGTGGATTTCGCAAAGTTTATTAATGTACTTTGACAAATGAAAGGTTGACATTGAAAATGCCGTACAATGTACTAGTATGTGATGATTGACAGTAATTTTTTAACTTTTACAAAATCACTCAGAAAAGCCCTTTATTCAAATACTTAGTCTGTTGTTGATAAGCCTCATTTTAGTTGGTAGGTAATTGGTTAATAGGCTCAAATTATAAGACAATTCTTACCAGTTTGCCTCGTTTCCATGAATGTATGTTTTTACCCGCCGCTGTAATAACCATTGGTCCATGTGTTGTGATACATGTGATGTCTTCTTCTTGCAACTGACCTACACCACAATAACAACACCAAAATGGACAAGTCAGGTGTGTAGCAAACTTGCGGATCCAGGATTTTTCACAACAGGACTTTCTATCCCTAGATCCCCAATTGTAACACATAATTTTGGAATGACTTCCATCACTGCAGAGTGACAATGATTTATTTAGTACTTGCAAGATGTTTTACAATTTGATTATAAACTAATTTAAACTGACTTGAAAGCACAAATGATGTTAATCATTACTGGCTAGGCAACATAGGCAGAATGTCTTTCACAACAACACTTTGAAGTTTGTTTTGTATTCATATTCAAGTTTGGTAACTGATGCTGCAGACGAGAGATGCTCCATCTTAGACCTTTTCTGAGTAGGATAAAAAAAGATGCATTGTGGTCTAGCTTCAATACAAACAACACCATATACCGCATAATGAACAAAAGATGTTTGTACTGAAGCTAGACCATAATGCACCATGTTTGCTATTTCAGAAATGGTTTTTGGGATTCAATCCAGTGGTTTCGGCCCAAGGAGTTTAAGCCCATATTTAAAATGACAATATGGAACATTTTTCTTGTGTTTAATATTGGCAGTGTATATGTGTTGTGCTTGGATAGAAAGCCAGTAACTTTTTAACGATTTTAAACGCTTCAACTAATTTAAGATTAATGCGATGCGTATTTCAAGAAAACAAATGTTTTTATAATGGTATTAAGGTAATTCCACAGTTTTGCACTGCACACGTCTTCTGTGCATGCTAACTGCAACACAAACTGTCAAACTATCAAATTTAAAATGGCGGTAATTTTCCGCGCGCGCTAATTTGCAATGAGAAAATATAACCAAAAAAGCCATTAATTATCAACTTAGAAATGATACCAGATGGTGCGAAAGATGTTCCAACCACTCTGTTTGGAGAAAAGTAAAAATTGAATCGTTTTCTCCCTGAATTCCTTACGCTGAACGGCTGCTTTTTCGTGCTCGATGATTTACCATAATGGCTTCCTGTAGTATATTTACAAAGGTAGCCCAAAGTAAAAAGCCAAAAATTGCGTATTTGAACGAAAATAACTCCGTAACGAATTTGGTGACCCCCAGTTTTTATTTCAAAAATATTTTTGTAACAATAAGTTCTACAACATATTTAGAAATCAAAAAAATGTACAGGTAGGATTTTGAATAATTCACAGTTTTAGGAGTTAGAAACAACTTCCAGAAGAGCTAAAATGGAATGTTTTACAGGAGGAACACTTCGCTTACATGCCACACAAACTAAGATTATGTCTCGTGGACCACCAAAAAAATAGTAGGTGATAAGATTAAAGACTATTCCAAGTAGTGCTACTAAGTTTTTTAGTATTAGGAAAAGTAAACATGCTTTCTAGAATTAGACAAACCTGTAAATGATTTTGAAAAAATTGTGCGAATTTGCGCTCGTAATAGGCAAAAACACCTTGTGTTTGGAGGCAATTATGTCGAAAACGAAATCGGTGACCACAACTTATTTTTCTTTTAAGATGATTATCAACTCAAAAACTGTAAAATATCAGAAAAACAGCGATTTTTACAGGTAGAATCTATTCCTGTGGAATTACCTTAAAGTCGATTTGGATCACCTTCAAGTTTACGAAAACACGGTATAATTGAAACATCCATTGATTTTTCCTTAAATCGTATGACTCTAACATAGTTCCAAACTTACCAACAAAAAGAAGATTTAACTTTGCACACTATTAAAGAAAACAAAAACATATCAAATTTATATTATAGTTACTCAACATGAACCACGTGCGAATCGAAAAAAACATAAAAGTTCACATAAACTTACATTATAAACATGAAATGAAGAGCCTATTGCTGTAACGACTAGATTCTCCGTCCCTTGGGGTTGTACAGCTAAAGGAATATGATTCGTAATGAAACCAAGCGCACGAAATGGCGAAAATACTTGGCTTCCCACACGAGCCGCCATCTTGAAATCTTGTTGTACTTTGAACAACCGCTGAAAAACTAGAGCACAGGAAACCCAATGTGGATTATGATTTTTGCAAGTAAAAACCAGTCATTTTTGAGGCTGTTTCCTCTGCTAATTTTATAAGACCACTGCGTACAACCACTATAAACAAAGTTAACTTAGAAATGTATATATTTCTGATTCACTTTTTATATTCATACAATTTTCTGACTGTTTTTATCCTCGCACTGTCTGGACAACGTGTGTTTGATTGACAGAACAAAATCTTGTCTAATCAAACTCGACAAATGAACTTTGATGAGGCGGGTCTGTAGTTATAAAAATACCCGGGACTCCGAGAGTAAACGATGGGGGATGCTCGTCGTAAATTTTAAAAAATAACCCTAAACGATACCGGAAGTATTTTTCGCCGACCATCCCCGATCGTCCACCCCCCTGATTCCCCTCCATCCCCCACCACCACCAGTTAAAATAGTGGTAAGAGAAGGAAGAGTTGAAGTAATGGCTGTTTTTTTTCTGTATGATATCATTTTCTTTTTTACTCCTTACGTAACAAACAAAAAACGAAAAAAAGAAAAAGAAAAAAAGAAAAAAACTCGGCTAGAGTGCAAACAATATATCCCTGAAACACTAATTACTAAATAGTACAAAATAGTGCTAATTAAACAAAAGGAAACAATAGAATTAGCATAAAATAGCACTATTTAGTATTACTAAAGTTTCACGGATTAATTGTTTGTACTCTATTAAAATCATGATTTATTTACATAAATGCTAAAAATACCATGCAAAAGAATTCCTAAAATAATCATCTCATTGTTCTTTGTTCTAACAATAAAAACGTTTTATGAAAGGGATTTGATACACTAAGACCAAAAACAGTGATTGGTTAATTCTTTTACGATATGTTATCTTGCTAGAACATATGTACAATCGGTAACAAAAGTGCGATCGATTCCCGGCACAACGGGTTTATTTGGATTGTCATTGGGGAAGTGATACTGAAATCTATTGCTGGAGCAGCGTTGGGTTCAAATTTATCGTATTTCCCCATAAATTAAATGGGAACATTTCCCGTGCAATTCTCATATTGAATTGAGGATTCAACTTTATTTCTGATCCAGTGACTATTTTATCAACCGTATTTTAAGCTGTCAGGAACGGCGGAACCGAGGGGAGGGACAAAATATAACACACAAAATATTGGTTAAAAGACATTAATGCATGAGTTAATTACACAGCTTTTGGGGTGGGGTTGGGGAGGGGAGTGGTGGTGGATTATAGTGCCCCTCCCCCCCCCCCCCATTGCTGTTACTGTTCCGCCACCCCTGGCTAGGCTGTACGTATTGTGGTTTGAGCTATTTGTGTTAAAACATACAAACTGTAAATATACAATCCTTTCAATTGAAACTCACATGGGTCAAAACACATCGATTGACCTCACTTCGGGTCACCCATCGCACATACTTAATTTTTCGTGTTTTAAAATTATATGTTATACTATTTTGATCGTTAATTTTATTTATTGATTTGATGTATCCTCTTGAATTGATAACGTTTAAGAAAAACAAAAAACAAAAAATATTTACATGAAAGCTATAAAGGAACAAACAAACAAAAAAACACACGAAAAAACTGATTAAGTAATGGCGGCCATCATGAGCGGTGATCGAAGTCAAAAGATCCGTTGATCAATGTTGTTTTCTTTCTTATACTTTTTTAAAAAAAGTTAAGGCATTTAATAAAAAGCTTTTTACTTTCATCTTCATTAAAATTGTCTCTTTAAATGATGTTTTTTCTTAAAATAACATGATCCATGTTTGAATTTCAAAAATACTTTTGGGGTAAATAGCCGCACTTCATTTCAATTTTAGGAAGAACTGAAAGTCGCCAGTTTTTCTTCTTAATGCATTTTTATTTTTTAGGTGTTTCTGATTTAATTCCAATGAACAGGTTTGTCGGATACTTTGATTTCAAAGTGGAGTGCTATTTTCTCTTAAGAAAACTATCTTTAGTTTTAAAAAAAGGACATACTTTTTTTTAGTTACAGTTGAGAAGTGGGCTGTCTTTTAGACTGGTGTTCGACTGGTGGTTTTACAAAACTCCTTGACCCATGGCAAACTCACATTAAAAATTCGCCAATATATAAACACTACAAAGATCAGTTTTAAGCCTCCTTTCTTAAAATTATAGTAGCTAGATTTTCCATTGAAAAACATGGAGAAAACACCCCAGAAAAAGGGGAAATGTTTCGTAAAACTTTTCAGCGTTGTTGTCGTTTTGGGTGTTCTTGGTTGCCTTGCTTATTTCTTTGAACAAGACAAGTTCAACATGTTATTAAGAAAAGACGTCAAAAGACAAAACACCGTTCATATCAAGACTAACAAACGAAGGTAAATTATTGCCAAATAATTGTGTTTATATATAAACATGAAAAAATCAAAACAACTAATCTCAACTGTACATTTTGACACATGTTTACTAGCATATAGAATAAAAATGTCTGTCACCGTATTCAATTCCCCCCAAATCAACTGGGGAAAAAACACAAATGTGGTTTTAAATCGGAATTTGAATTGTTAAGTCTATCAAATTTTCTAAATATTTTTTAAAACAACATTTTTTTAATGTGAAGAACAATATTCCAATATTTACAGGCGGAGAAAGTTTAGTTATAACTCAGTTTACTCAAATTATATGAGTTAAAGAATGTCATGCAGTGAGCAAGACAGTACGTTGGCAGGTTAAAAAAATGTAACTTTATTGAAGTCAAATTACTTAATAACTATCTAATTCAATTAAGATAGTGTACTTCTTCAATTCACATGCAAGTATAATATCTCACAGGAGTTATTATGTCAAATTAGGTAAATTATAGGGTAGGGTAAATTAGGAATTTGCCTTTTTTGAAGGCTGTGAATTTGGAGGTTTCCATTGGAAATATATGATTTTTATATTATTCTTCAAAACTTGGATTAGATTAAGATTTTCTCTCATTTGTATTGTCCAGTTTTTATCTTAATAAGAGCTCAAATAACGCTAGAAAATATATATTATGTCCACACTAACCAGGATAAATTTTCAATCTGTTTTATCCGTTTAGGCCTTCCGTCCACACTAAAACGTATGAATCTGAAATAATTTTATGTTAATTCTATTGTTTAACGAGCAATTTATATTTTTGTCACGGTATCGGAACAAAAGTTGCGTTTTCAAATTTAGTCGGCATGTGTAGCCAGAGTCATTTCATCTGTTATCTCGCATGGCAGAAGACAAAAGGATTGAATCATTACAGTTTTAAGACTAGCAGCAGTAAGTAATTTAAATTAATAATGCCCATTGTTCATACGATATTTTGTTTGTACTCAACTTACTAGATAGGAATGTTTAGTTTGACCATTGGGTTTTTTCAGGACTCCCCGATAAGTTTCGGTAAACGACCAGATGTGGAATGTCAAAATCATCTTTTTTCACATTCCTTTCTTTCTGTTTTTTCTCCTTTGCGGTTTTTGTATATTTTATAATCGAGATATTATTGAATAACGTTTTTCAAAAAATGAATTTTTCAGGGGCGGAACTGCATTATTGTCGGTTGATTTGTCCAGTTGCTAAAGCTTCTTTGGAATTTTCTTCTGAGGTTTTTCAAGTTAATTATCAATTAGTGTAGCGGTGTTCATTATTACTAACATTATCAAAATAATTTCAAGTAAATTGTTGTACGTAGGTTTCATATTAGTAACAAATCTTTGTTTCGACTGCGTAGAAATTACATAATATCCGAGCTTTCGGAGAATATCCTCCATCATCAGGGTTTGAAAAATAATAAATCGAGAGCGAGATGAATTCAAACTTAAAGAACGTTATCAAAATAATCAAAGCTATCCTTTACATACATTATTCGATCGTTACAATCATCATCATCATCGTCAATACCTCCATAGTCATTATCATCAGCATCATCATCATCATCATCATCATCACTACTACCACCACCATCATCATCATCATAATCATCACTACTACCATCATCATCGCCACCAACACCAGATCATCCGATCTTAATGAATAATGCAACTGTTATCAACTACATCATCATCATCATCATTGTCATCATCATCACCATTAGCTCTACCATTTTCATCATTATCATCTTTTTTTCGCGTTATTAGTGCTCCAGTGGGACCTCCACCAGAACCAAAAAAGTTTAAAAAAGCTGCGGTGGCCGCTGACCACAAGATGTGCTCTGATGTGGGAGCAAAGATTCTTAAGAAGGGAGGCCATGCTGTTGACGCTGCTATAGCAACGGGTCTATGTGTTGGAGTGCTTAACCCTCACTCTGCTGGTATTGGTGGCGGCGGATTTATGATCATCTACGACAGAAAGAAAAGTGAGTATACCGTGCCGTAACCAGATCTTTTACAGGGGGGGGGGGGGGGGGTGCACATACAAAAACCCTGGACCATTGGTGTTTTTTTAGTAGCTTTTTTATTAGTAGCTGTCATATATTCATATAGTCGGCGTGCATTATTTCAAAAACCCGTGAAAACCTGCATTTAAATTTATTGTGCTTCACAGTCCTTTTGAATGAATTTATTATTTATATTTTCGGTGAATATTACACCTTATTGTAATGCATTACACTTTGTCTTGGTCTTTTCATAGTGGTCTTTCACACGGGTTTTATAAATAAGTTATAGTTTTGAGCGGAACTTTTGCTTTTCTGGGAGGCGGTGCGTGTGCAACCTGTGCACCCCCCTTGGTTATGTCCCTGGTATAGTCACATTTAAAAAAATAGTCCATACATATACATATACATTTATTGGAGCATTTTCACATAAGCCTGGATTCCATATACTCGAAAACGATCGAGAACGGTCGCACGCAATGACAAATTCATATTGTTTTTTTCCTTAGAGCAAGCTTCTGCCATCGATTTCCGAGAAATGGCTCCTAAGAGACTGGTGACGAAGAGTACAGAAGAGATGTTACACGTCTTACACTTGATGAAGATGAGAGGTTGGTACCATGGCAACCGACTTGCTTGCCTGCTTGCTTGTTTTCGTATTCAGCATGTTGTTCAGTTTCCATTAAAAAGTTCGGGCATGCTCGTCGATCGTCGAAAGACTTCAGCAACAAAAATTGGCCCCATTAAAAGGTCCAAATTGTTTAAATGTTCGGAGGTCGCTTAAACGTTCGTATGAGCTGACCTTTATGCATTTTACTCACCTAAGTTGCTTACTTGATACAGAGCAAAACACAATGAAGCCGAGCGAGGGTCTGTTGGTTGGCGTGCCTGGTGAGCTACGGGGTTTTGAAACTGCATGGAAAAGATATGGAAGACTTCCCTGGAAAGATCTGTTTGAGCCGGCAGCTGAGATATGCAGAAAAGGTTTTCCGGTTCACCCAGCACTGGCTGCAGCACTGGCAAAGAACGCTATCAATATCACGTCTAGTGAGGGATTAAGGTAGACAAATTATATGATGGAAAGCAGGGATGGATTCAGGGGGCGATGCGCCCCAATCTTTTGGGAAAAACCGCTATATTTTCATGGATCAATTTTTTTTTAATTTTTAACTATGATCAGTCATTTTTTCGGGTTGAGCCCAATCCCCCTCCAAAGTATTTTGGATCCGCGCCTGTAAAGAACACTTGAATAATCAAATGGTCTTGGTGGGAAACCACGTGTTCCGTACTCTAGTCCGATGTGCTAACCACTAACACTCAATCGATATTTCTCCATTGCAGGGATATCTTTACTAAGAATGGTAAAATGCTTGTCGAAGGTGATAACCTAGCACGTCCTGTCTATGCAAAAACATTGGAAATGATCGGCAAATCAGGTAGCTCCAAGATCTTCTACGATGGCGCGTTTTCGAAAGAGATTGTCAAAGAGATCAATGCCGAGGGTGGTATATTCTCGGTGGACGATCTGAAGTCTTACAAGGCTGACGACAAGCAGCCTTTAGTAGCTAGTCTTGGTCACATGAATGGCTCGAAGTTGTTGTCAGTACCACCCCCTGCTGGTGGGGGAGCAGTCATGTCTCAGGCCTTACAGATTCTTAGCGGTAAGTTACAATGGAAGCTGTTTCTTTCCTGACGGCCGGGGGAGCACTCTTATAGAAGAATTCACATTTGTTTGCCAGGCTAAACTCAGTTGGATAATTCTTGGGACATTAACAGTTTTTCCAATTCCCTTTCGAAACTTCTCCCTTTTTTACCCGCTTCAAATCCCCCCTCCCCCGATACGATGTTGCATTGGCTTTGTTGTAATATGTTATTTTGTCATCAAGGCTGACAACATTGTTGAGGGGGAAGGGGTTAGAGTTTGAAAACAAAGCTAAGCAATTTACTTCTAAATTATGTATAATGTACCAACTAATTTTGCCATTGATGTAGACAATGATGACAAACCCCCTATTAAGGCCCAATTCATTCGGAGTAACTAGTTGGACGCGCGATTTGTAGCATACAACAAGTGGGGAAGTGATGCAGCCCTTCCAACCAAATTCACGACAAGTTGAAGGGCCCATGTGGCTAGTTATGGCAGCTTACGATTATAGTTGTACTACATATCGTATCGTACGTAACAAAACGTACTGTCTAAATCGACCATTTGAGATACCTCTGAAATTGATACATTGATAGATCATTCGATATAACTTAACAATTAAAAGTGATTCTGAAAAAGCTGTGAAACAAAGTGTTTAATACACTAAAGTATAATAACGCGTCATACACCAAAAACACTCGGCGCTTTTGAAAGTCACTCCATATAATTACAGGGAAAGATCAAGGATTGTTTCCAGGAGGGGTTGCATCATCTTCAAAGGAGGTGCACTACCCAGTAAACATGAAATACTGAGAAAAAGTTTGGTAAAACAAGGACTCGGAATTCTTCCAGGAGGGGGTGCACACCCTCTCCAACCCTCCACTAGATCCGCCACTGAATAACTCGACAATTTATGATACATAATCAACGTTTGGATGTTTTTCAGGATACAATTTCACTAAGAAGGACTTGGAAGAAAATCCGGGTCTTACTTATCATCGTATGATTGAGGCTTTCAAGTTCGCGCACGCTAGTCTAACGTATCTTGGCGATCCAAAGTTTGTTGAAAAGAGTAATGATGTAAGTTAACAATACCATATCATATCATACCATACCATACCATACCATACCATACCATACCATACCATACCATACCATACCATACCATACCATACCATACCATACCATACCATACCATACCATACCATACCATACCATACCATACCATACCACACCACACCACACCACACCACACCACACCGCACCGCACCACACCACACCACACCACACCACACCACGCCCCACCACACCGCACCACACCACACCATATCATTATTTATCTCTTGCAGGTTATAAAAGACATGTTGGATCCCAAGCAATCCGAGAAGAAGCGTCTTAAGATCGATGACAAGAAGACACATAAAATCAGATACTACGGACCAATCAACTTCGCCACTCCAATCACTTCCGGTACCACCCACCTGTCAATAATCGACAAGGACGGAAATGGCGTTTCACTGACAAGCTCTATCAATAAATAGTAAGAATCAATCAATAGCTCAACAACTCGAGGATTCGTACTTCTGAAGCCATTGTTTTAAGGTATCAGGGGACCCTAATGACCACTGTTCGCTTTTCTTCGTATAGGGCGCAATATATGCAACCGATTTCTATGATTTATATATCATCTGAAAGCTGAATAGTTGATGAAAACAACTATGTAAGAAAATATTGACAATTTTTCAATTTTTTTAGTAAGTGATGAAAATATAAATTTATACTCCGTTTTTTCAAAAAATTACAGTACAGCAGAAATTTATCCGATCAAAACACACTTATTGTAGTCGTAAAGACGAAAAATTGAACTAAAAAACCGTGTCTCCGATTTTTGAGTTATGCCCTCGTTGCGAAGATATCTGTTTCTAAAGTTAAAAATCGCATTTTTTGACGATTTTTATACAAATCACTCAATATCTCTTGAACGAGGCAAAAAATCAAAAATCGGAGACACGGTTTTTTAGTTCAATTTTTCGTCTTTACGACTACAATAAGTGTGTTTTGATCGGATAAATTTCTGCTGTACTGTAATTTTTTGAAAAAACGGAGTATAAATTTATATTTTCACCACTTACTAAAAAAAATTGAAAAATTGTCAATATTTTCTTACATAGTTGTTTTCATCAACTATTCAGATTTCAGACGATATATAAATCATAGAAATCGGTTGCATATTTTGCGCCCTATACGAAGAAAAGCGAACAGTGGTCATTAGGGTCCCCTGATACCTTAATGATTTCAATTTACGTTCTATATTGATTACAATGAGACCCATTCATAAATAAACGAGTTAAAAGCGTTTTAATGAAATGTTGATGTTTTTGTCGGGATTGTAGGTTCATTTACGTCCTTGCATAGAAAGAGGTCTTGACGGATTTAATGTCATTCACGATCACGTGCACAAATGTGATTTTTGTGTCGATTCACGAACTACGCACGCCCAATTCAATGAATTTAAATTTCGATTTCTCTCGTCACGAAAAGACGGCAAAAGTTCAACCTATTTCACAATTCACAAAATACGTTAATTAATTTTGTGGAAAGAGAGATCAGGCAGGACTATAAAACCCTTGTATAAAAACCTTTACGGCTAAATTACATGTGAAGCTTATTTCAAAACCTCGTTGAATCTTTCCCTAGTTTCGGCTCCAAGATTCGCTCCAAGAAATACGGCATCATATTTAACGACCAACTTGCTGATGCTATGAATCTATGGGTCAACGAATATGGCTTGATTCCTGACAGCTTCAAATCGCACCGTAAACCGCTGTCTCTTGCCACTCCTGCGATGGTCCTCGATAAAGACGATAACTTACAGATGGTGATTGGCGCTGCTGGCGGAAGATATATACCGACTACTTTAGCACAGGTACGCAAGCTTCAAATTGAAAATTTGTTGTCTTTCGTTGGGGTTGCTGTGTTATTTTCAGTTTTTTGGAGTTTCCTCAATCTCGTACCCAAAGCCAGCGTTTTCTTGTGGCTTGCGGCAAAGAACGAGCACTCTGACATGTTTTATAATTTCCAGTTGTAGTTGCTTATTTATTCACATATATTTTGCTTTGAGACCCTTTACTAGCGTTTTTTATAATTTCATCTATCCTGATGAATTTTTAATATCTCTTCGGTCGCCATTTTGAAGACGTAACTGGTCAAACTACGCATAAGAAACTACAAAAGGAAACCTTAAAACATGGCTTCAGGTATCGGATTATGTCAGAGCCCTCGTTCTTTGCCGCAGGCCACAAGAAAACGCGGGTCTGGGTATGAGATTGACATATACTGGAGCAATGGTGGCGTAGTTGGCTAGTGCGCGGCCTTCTGTGCGAGAGGTCCCGAGTTCGATTCCTGGTGATCTCACACCCTACTTTGTTTCGACTATTTTCTGTTCTGTGTAGCTTGTAGTAGCTTTAAATACTCATAAAACGGAGCATTGATGGAAAGAGGGTAGTAAAATGAGCGCACCGTCGGCTCTCTGGAAGATTAGCTTTGGGTAAAGGGACTCCTGACGTTAAATATGGTTATTTTACTGTCTTTTGTCGGAATTCCTGTGTTATTTTTTTTCGGTTTGCTGTCCTTCTGAACAAAATTTATATTATAAACTATTCAATTTCACTCAGTTAATTGTTTCTATTAAGTAACAATACGCGTAAAAACTAGTGAGGTTTCTATTGTTCTGCGGCAAAAAAACTTCCCCACGTAGAAATTCTTTAATTTTGCCGATGTTGATTTATCAAGCTAAGGGTTACACATTTCTTAAGTAAAATCTACAAAATGCTGTTTACAAGACAGTGTTTCTTTTGTGTTTAATGGTTTTGTCCAATCAGAATTGCTCAAAACAATGGCTAGGAGACGCTTGCTTTTCATAGTGAGTCCCACGGTAAAATTTTCTCATAGAAAAAAATAAGATCGCTTTGATAAAACTGAAATGTGATTTTGAATGAAATATAGGAAAAATATCCCAAAAGTTTGAAAAAAGGCCAATTTTCTTGTTTTAGCCAATCAGATCAAGCCTTTAAACAATACACAATTAACACCTTTATGCATTCCATTGCCGTTTGCTACACTAGTTCTTACTCGGAACGTTACTTAAGTCCTATTTTATAAGTTCGCATGGGTCGCATTTAATGAAATCACCGAGAAGGCTGCCCATATTTTACATTGTTTGTGAGTTGTATTCGAGGCACGTGAGATTCTACTTAAATATCGGGCCTGAATATAATCTGTTTTTGACAAGATGATTGGTATTTTTATCAAAATATCAGGTATAGACTACAAGAAGTGTTGGACCAAACCACAGTTAAAACTACGGACTTCAAATTCATCTTTTAAGTAAATGTTTTGGCTATTTGTGAGCGTTGACATACTTAAGAGTGTAAGGTGCATTTTGGTGAAACTTTTTGCACAATATTTATGCATTTGAGTGCATAAACACTACGCATTTCCATCGTACGTTACAGCAAATTCATAGTAGATTTAGTGCAGTAAGCAGCGGACGTTCCTGAAAGTCTTCCCACAATGCAATGCAGAGCCCAGTCCCTTCGCAACTCCGCAGTGGCCAATATTAACACCTTTAGATAAAGCCATTGATAATGTTGTTTTAACTCATTCAGGTTTTCATGAACTATTACTGGTTTGGTAAGAATCTAAAGGACGCTGTTGCTGAACCTCGTCTCCACTCACAGCTTTTCCCTGACATGGTTCTTGTCGAGGAGAACTTTAATGAAAAACTAATCAAACAAATAAAAAAATACGGCCATCGTTACGTCACAAACGACACAGCTCTTTTCACAGGTAAGAACGAAGAATGAGTGAATGAGTGAATGAGCGAATGGGCGAATGGGCGAATGGGCGAATGGGCGAATGGGCGAATGGGCGAATGGGCGAATTGGCTCAAGTGGCGGATAGAGAAATCGTTGAAAGTAAGTGACTAATAAAAAACGGTCCAGAAATTTTGATAGAGGTAGAGGAGGGGGGGGGGGAGTTGTCAAAAATTAAAATGACTGATTTTCAAACAAAAATTAAAATATATGTGTGTATATGTGATAATGGCAATGATGACGATGATGATGATTATATATATAGATGATTGATCACAATGACGATAATTACGGTATATGATGATGTTTGAGTTGATGATGATGATTATAATGATAAACGACAAGGAATGCTAATGATGATTAAGGCGACATTTATTAATTGTTGTCATCATCAACATTCTGAACACAATGGTGACATAGTCGTTTCCATTTGAGTGGAAAACAGAAACGCATTAATTGTATTGTAACCGTACGTAATTTCCAAGAAAACCACGAGAGTATGAGATAAGAGAGCTTATCCCCGGACCCCATCAGGGTCTCTACTTGTCGTGCTTTTTTTAGAAACTTGTTGATAATCTCCGCAATTTTGTCTTGAGATGTTTTTACGATGCTACCGCGCCGCCTGTTATCTGAACAATCACGTTTTGTTCCCGAAATAACTTCAGTGTAAAAATTAGAATTAAAAGATCCCATGATCCCAGGTTTTCTTATCTCATACTCTCTTGAAGAAAACCTATATACTATGCATATGCCGTAGCGGTACTGTATATTTTCTTCTGTCTCTTTTAGGTACTCCAGCTCAAATCATGGGTGTTGTTCAGCTAATCGTACGAAAGAAGAGTGGAGAACTGATGGCATTGGCTGATTACAGAAAAGGGGGGATAGCAGCTGGATATAGAAAATAAAGAATTAATTCTCATCAAACTATACACTTAATTGCAAAATATTTGTACAATCAAGTAAACTCTCGTTATTGGGGACATTGGTGATGTCCGGATATATATAAAAAAAGTGTTAATAGTTCTGTTGGAGCTGGTTCCAAACACTTATTTGTAGACAGATATTACAGTGCGACGCACGCTGAGGCAGTCACCTATAGCAAGATTTTCAACAAATTTTTGACTTTTTTTACATGCTTTACATGTAATTTTCCCCCACTCACCTAGCTATCGTAGCTTGGCGATCAACATGGATTTATGAGACACATTTTGTATATATGTCGCACAAAAATGTCAAAAAATTCGTGGAAAATGTGACTTCGGTAGCACGTGTCAGCTTAAGTAACTGTTTCCTTTAGTTAGATTTCTGATTGCATGGTTTCCATAAGGCATGAGCTCACTGAATTAACTTGTAGTACGTACAAATCCCCAGAAAGTTGCTTTGCAATTGAGTGTATGGTTAATTATACAGCCATTTAAAATGGGTTTTTATAGCCAAAAGCAAGCACCCACCGGTGGCAAGGTACACCGGGATTGTATTATTTCAATCAACAATTATTTTGTTTTAATTATTGTAGGTTTAACAAATAGCAGAACGCTAAGTTTAAATAAAGGTCAATTTGTATGCATTCATGGTTTGGTGCAGTGCTGATCAAACATGTCCTGTGTCATATGTTTTGGTCCCAGGATCCTTTGCAGGGGAATTTACCATTCAATATGGCTGCCATATCAAACGCCTGGTTACATTTCAATATAGCTGCCATATCAAACGACTGGTTACATTTCAATATAGCTGCCATATCAAACGCCTGGTTACATTTCAATATAGCTGCCATGTCAACTCGATTTTACAAAGTAAACTGGGCGAGGTTAGTTTTCAATTTAAACGCCAGGTCACCACTGTTTTCTTGTCACTTGAACATCAGAAATTGAAATGAATTTTTACAGACAACTTTTACAACAACAGATCGAGCAGTCGTTAACCTTTCATTCTTTATGCTCGGTTGGAAAGACGATCTGCAGTTTATCAGCCATGAACATGATGGATTTGTGTCGTTATCTCTTTGTTATCTATAGACAATTGACGATAAATCCGTTGCTATCAGCTGTAGTTACAATACATTCATAACTATCAACCTTGATTTTGCTCGGGAAAGTGCAAAATTGTCTTAATATAAGGTCTTCAAAAGAAAAACTTTACAATGCTGGATATATTAATAGTGGTGGATCTAGCGCAGGGGTGCAAGAAGTGCGCACCTCCTCTTGGAAGGATTTCCAGGTCTTGTTTTATCAAATATTTTTTTTAACTAACTCAGTATTTCAAGTTTACTGAATAGTGCACGCCCTCCTGAATATGATGCACGTCCTCCTGAAAATGATGCACCCCTCCTGAATATGATGCACCCCTCCTGAATATGATGCACCCCTCCTGAATATGATGCACCCCTCCTGAATATGATGCACCCCTCCTGAATATGATGCACCCCTCCTGAATATGATGCACCCCTCCTGAAAATGATGCACCCCTCCTGAATATGATGCACCCCTCCTGAATATGATGCGCGCCCTCCTGAAAATGATGCACCCCTCCTGAATATGATGCACCCCCTCCTCGAAACAAACGTGGATTCGCCCCTGATTAAGATTATTTTCGCGGATACTTAATTTCACGAAAATGGAACAGGCATATTTCGCGGGGCTTAAATTTCGCGATTGGACCTAAAAATTAATTAAGAGAATTAAATTTCGCGAAATTTCTCAAAAAACGATCAGCATGAAACGGTTGGTCATACAATTAGCATAATTATTTTAATTAATTGCTAATTTTTTTCGACAAAAACAGTAATAGACGGTTCATTATTATCTTTGTTCTCGATACTATGAGCTGATACTATTTCTTGAAAGCGATCATCAGGAGGATGGGCTGTTTCACCTCCCACCACTCCAGCAATTCTATTTTTTCCTTGATTAAAAGTATAGTAGGATATTATATTTCGCGTAGTTAAATTTCGCGAGAACCTTTTTTCGCGGTTCTTAAATTAAGCCCCGCGAAAATTAGTATGAATAAGGTATTAACAAATATAAGGTATTAAGAATAAGGTTTTTGTAGCAGTTTAAAAATTGCCTGGTTTCTAAAAATAGCATTAGCGCGGTTCCTGATTGGGTCTGGGGATAGGTTCTCTGAGCTCATTTTCTCTTGGAAACACATAATAATGAAATTTTTCAGTGTCGCATTAACCAAGGAAGAAGAAGACTAAATGACTAAGACCTGGATCTACACTAGTTTGGACACTACACATAATTTGAAGTAAACCGCTCAGTATTGTTCTCTAACTCTAACTCTAACTCTAACCCCTAGTAACCTCGATGACGATTAACACTGTCACAACAACCCCAATGCAACATTGATTCGGGGGAGAGGGGATTTGAAGCTGGTGAAAACGATGTATACATAAAAAAAGGAGAAGTTTCAAAAGGGAACGGAAAAAAATGTCGATGACCCAACAATTTTGCAACATGAATGTAGCTTGAACCTGAAACAGCCAATCATCCATCAGACACGACAGACAGGGAGATGTCCAGGATTGTTTTCAGGAGGGGTGTACGATCTTCAGGAGGGGTGAACGATCTTCAGGAGGGGGTTCACTAGCAAGTACACATGAAATACCGACGATATTTTGGGAAAATATTTGAGAAAACAAGGAATTGAAGTCATTTCAAGGTGGTGGGGGGGGTACCCACCCCGAGCACCTCTCTTCTAGATCCGCCACTGACAGATCACTGTCAATCTTGCTATTAAATGTTTGTCTGGTATATTAATCAGAATATAAGATTTTTGGTAAGTTCAATTAGAAAACGTAATAGATCGAGCAGTAGCTCAGGTGCTGAATGTATGCTCTTTTTTCTAGATCTCTCTTCCTCGACACATTTCTCGAGAAATGGCATGTCCGATCTGTAAGAGGGAGTTTTCATATTCTAGTCGCTTATTTTTTCTATTCTATATGTATTATTCAATAATTTTTTTGCCCTTAAACTGATTTATTTCCCAAAACGATTACCAATATAGACGAACCGACGCCGCTACATCATTACTATTCTTGTTTACTAAACATCGATCCTCCCACTTCCATGAAAAAAAGATTTTCGGTCTCGCTTAAACTGTCAAATATCGTCGAAACGGCGACGGCTAATATTAGATAGTCATGTTTAGGAATATTATAGATAATTCTAAATATTTGTACCGTAAACATTAAGCCGCTATACTGATCTGGAAGATAGATTTTGGTATTGTATTAACGTACGTATTGCTAAAAGTAGTATTATGTACAGAAAAGAGCAGTAGTTCGGTGAAAAAAAAAAAAAAAAAAAAAAAAAACACACACACACACACACATATATAAGATCGTATATTATTTTAAAAATATAAAAGACACCAAATTACAGGATTGTTGAAACATACCACATTTCGCAAGAAATACACCATTTTTTAGAAACTTCATTAATAATCACACGTACAAAAAACTTTGCATTTTGCATAAAATTTGACAATATTTGCTACCAGAGAGAGGTTATTCTGAAATGGCCTGGTTTTAGGTTATAATATGTGTAAGGTATAGTATCGTATCCTTAATCTGTCAATAATTTTTTTTACGAATTTTGTCATTCAAAGCTCATCCAAATACTTGGGGTAAAGATGGTCATCCGCGTATTGGTTTTTGAGGCATATGGCGTCAAAAAGAGTTTTTTTATTGTAGTTTTTTGCGCGTTTTTGCAGAAAATCTACCTCGATCAATAAATACAAATTACTTGGATAGATTTAAAGAAGAAAATCAAGAAACTGTCACGAACTATAGTATTGAGTTTAGAATGAATACCTAAACAAAAAAATCCATCCAATATTTTATAAATGGTGTAAAAAATAAATTCTAGAAAGCAAAATTCCTTTTATTCTTTTATGTTATCCTACATTATTTTTATGTAAAAATGGTGAAATATGGAACAATCGTCTATTTAGGTAAAAACATACCAAAGATATTATAATTTTGATGTTTTGACCGCGAGAGCATGGGCACTACCTTCTATTTAGACCGATTATGGCCACGTTTTGCCTCTAACGTGCAGTAGCAAGGGTCCAATACTACCTAGTTTTCGAAAAAAATTTGTTGAATTTGCATTGAACAGTTAAACCTCATCCGACGCCTAAAGGCTCGTCGGATTTTCGTAATTGGACGTCGTCCAATTACGAAAATAGCGAAACTTTAATCGTACTTATAAATCCCGGATTAAATTGAACTCCGATTTGTAATACTAATTGCATCGAGTTCTATTGTATTTCAATCAAATGAACGTTTGTATACATCATTATCATGACAGCGAGGCTGATTAGCCGATTATCTTCTACTGACAAATCGACAGCCCTGGGCTACCGGAACAGAGATGTGTAGTCTTGTACATGACTGTTTGTGTGGCCTGACTTTTAAAAACAACGTGAGCGGACCAGCCTTTTATGATGGAAGATCAAACATAGAAGAAAGAGAAAGAAAGAGCAAATGCAAGTCAACAAACAAACACACATACTAACAAACAAATAAACAAAACAAAGCAAACAATACAATTAAAGAAAAATTAAAACAACTGGAGATACAAACGACCTAGAATAAGAACAACAAACAATTAAAAAGGAAACAAAGAAAGATAATTTGAAAATATTGATTTTTTCTGTAATAAACTATTTATTTATTAAATCAAACTTTAAAGATTTAGCTCAAGGAAGAGAGAGAGAGAGAGAGAGATGGAGAGAAAACAAATTAAAATTGAAGCAAAGGAACAACAAAAACTACAAAACATATTATCAAAACACCTTGAACAGATTCATTATTTTTCAACAATGTCTTTAATAAACTCTTTACAATGAATTTTTCTATCAAAAGTAATCAAATTTATTTTTTCACAATTGTAAACATAGAGGCATTTTGGACATTTTAATTGAATCGATGGCAAAACGTTTTTAGTGTCCAAACTGTCAGCAATATGGACAACTTTGAATTCTACCCTCAACACTGAACAAAATTAATATATTATTAAAATAGTCAAGAGCATTGCACAACATTCGCCAAATGTTTTTCCATGATTTGCAGTAGAATATCTAAAATTGCTTTCCTCCAAATAAAACTGTCCAAAAATGTACAAAACATATGTACAATCTTTTAATGTCTTGATATTTTTTAAGTCAACAACATAGTCGACAAGATGAAATGACTCTCAAGTAGTCAAGGTTAATTGTCTAAACTACAAAAATAAACTTCTGTATTTACAATTCTATTTTTAACTTAATATTTAACTTCGCCATGAAGTCCAAAATGGATGACAAACACATTCAAATGTCAGCATTTTGCATTTGTAAGTTTTCAAGCAAAAACAGTCACTCAAGTGGTACAACTTTTAGCCAGAAAGTAAATTGCTTTGTGCTGATTGCGTTAGTTTGAAACCCAAATCAAATGTTGACCGCGGTTTCTGGCAAATTTTCAAATCAAAAGCACTGGAATTGTTTTTCATTTGAGTTACCAGACAGAAAAACAGAATTGGCGTTTTCGTTTTTATATCTTTTGCAAAACAAAAATTTAATTTTTAAAGTTTCCAACATTTTTTATAGTCTTTCAAAGATTGACGCATTTGTCTAGTAGCAACAAACATATATAAAAGCTTATTATAGCTTTTTGTTTGTTTTATATTTAAAATGTCTTTGTCAAATTTTCAGAGCTGACAGCCACTTAACTAAACTTTCACAGCATATTTACAATGCTATTTTCAGAAGTTTTTTGGCTGTTTTATTCCAGTCTTGAAGAGTTGCTGTTCAACATTTACATGGACGTAGACCCTTCCTGTAATCTTTACTCATTCCACAGAGAATCAATGGATTTACTGCACTGTTTGTGTAGAATAAAGACAGTACTACAACTAAACCGATTTCCATTTCAACTTGATTCTCTTTGTTGAAAGCAAACTCCAAAAACAGTGTATATATTATGTAGGGCAGCGAGCAGATCGTGAAAGCGAATACAATAAGTATCAACATTTTCACCAATTTTCTCTTCTTTTCTAGTCGAGCGTGAGACTCCTTGGTGAGACCAACAACATTCTTATGTATAATTCTAACTCGCCATAATGTTCTGACAATTCTAATGTAAGAATACGCGATGATGAATAAAGGAATGGTTACGATTATAGTTATGATGATCATATGTACGCGTCTTTGAAACGTCGTAGGCCAAAATGGGTAACAGAATTTGACTCCTTCGTTAGTTGTGATGAGTCTAAGAAGAAACGAAGTCGGTAGTCCACAAATTAGGTAGGAAACGATCCATATTAGCACTATTACAAGTTTAGTTTGAGTTTTTGAGAAGCGTTTCTTTGGCATCACAACTGCTCTATAGCGGTCGAAGCTAATAACACTCAATGTCATGATTGAAACTAATAAAAACACATCACCTAATGGGTAAAATATCTTGCAAGCAAGTTCACCAAACGGCCAAGAAGCTAGTTCTTGCAGCAGTCCAACAGGAAGGCTTAAAACCAAGACAGCAAGGTCCGACAAAGCTAAATTGGCGATGAAGAAACTGCTCGTTGTTTTGTTCAGGCCTTGTTGCATTACACCGTAAATAACAATGCAATTCCCAAAGAAACCAATTATAAAGATAATCGTATATAACACCAGCATGAAGATGACATACGTTGGTAAAGTCTCTTTGTACACCGGGGACGTTAGCTCGTCATCTAATTCGTAAAAAGTTTGATTCCAGTCATCGTAGTCGATCGAGTCATAGTCGGTCGACGCCATTCGGTATTAAGTCCAAATTATTTCAACAGACTTTCCTACAACTTTGTGGTACTGTAGCAACTGAATTTAGCACCAGAGTGTGTTCAATTCCACTAGTAAATCGTAAATGAAGACACACTGGATTACAGCAGCGATTTTGATGAATAACTATGCTGCTATCTTTATAATCTTGGCAGCGAGTGAAACTTCATAGGTAACTCTTGTCCGCCTATGCGGTAATTACGTTAGCCTTCAGATGGGACGCTTATCAGATCGAAGCTAGGCTTTCCCTGTCAATTCAAACGGAAATCCAGTTCCAACTAAGTCGAAGAAAGGTTAAGTTTAGTCAATTACTTGATTTTTTACTCGTTTAGAAAGTTTCGTTGCATTCAAACCATGTTGTTTGCTCGTCAAAAAACGTCCTCTTGTCAAAGGATAGCCACTTCGAGGTGTAGATTTCAAGCTGAAAATACTCCAAACATGTTTCCGTTGTCCGATACTAAAATAACAAACTGTAATCACGAGAAAAGGCCCGAAGTCTCTCTGATTCGACTGTCCTGTAACTAATGATGGCGATTACGTAGTTAGGCATTGATTCGTCATCTGTTTTTTGTCTCAGACTGCAGTCAACACCGTCTAGATATTTATCGCTTTTAAATATTCCACAATGTTATAATTCGCGTCCATTTTTAATAGCTAAGACATTTAGGATTTGATTTGAGGCAGCTAGACCCGCGGTCTGTAGTTGTGGACATGTAATAGTCAGCTGAGTTGTCGCATCAAAGGAAAGATTCGAGATGAATACGATCTGCGGTGCCTGCGCGTCTGACCGCTCGAGATAAATTGACTCGCGATAATACAAATATGTAGGATATTTTCTTCAATTTCACTGCCAAGCTCACGCAATTTTATAATACTTGACTAGTTGGTAATGTATCAAAAAAGAAAGTCCAGGTAGAGAGAAAATCAGGCTAAAATTAGGAGTTTTATGAGGATGAATATTTCGCTTGTTCTTCTGTTCAATTTTCGTATGGTTCAGAATTCAATGTTGGTCAGCGGTTTGTCGCATTGACCAAGGGAATACCACTAAACAGAAGAAAAAAAAACCGTTTCATAATACAATTGAATTATTTCAATCAATGTGATTTCTCTTTCATGTCATACTCTGTTAAAATTGAGAAATGTTTAAAAGAAATTTTGCTGCACATTTTGGACCGGATTGCATTTTGATGGTTCGGCTGACGGCTTTTTCACAAAAACATTTTAACGGAAAAATATTGAATCCGAATGAATTTATGAATGTCTATCCTATATTGCTGATTTGTACATCTTCGAATATATCTGCTTCCCTGATGTTCTGTGTGTAAAATAATAAGTTGCTATTTTTAACTCTGCTTAACAGAGTACTCGTCTGGAGTCAACAGTGGAGAGTACGTTATCAGTAATTCGATATTACTTCTCGTGTGTTCGCAAGATACGAGTGTCAAGTCACATAATAAAGTATAAGCTTGCGTGCCCACCCCGGGAGGGGACTCTCGTGTAAAAATACAGGACACGATTGTCGCAGTTTCAGGTTTAAAAATCATTGATTTGGTTTCTCTTAGGGTGATCTAGATATGTAGTTTTACGTTTTAAAACAACTTTTAATTAGCATCTTTTAGAGTTCAAAAAGTGTCACAATAGTCGTTATTTTTTTAAATTTTTACCATCAAAGGAGCTCGATTTACACGGTGCGATTTGTTGCTCGCGATTTCAGTGTAGTAACTTCTAAAACAAGTCGCACTCTCTCTAAAGCCTGGTTTCCATGGTGCGATTTGTCGCATGCGAATTGTAGTATGCCTCTACTCCGTAACTTCAAAAACTAGTCGCTCGTGCTCTAAAACGTGTTGAATGTCCTACGACTAGTTTTAGAACGTTTTGAATCTCACGACTAGTCGTATGCTACAAATCGCATGCGACAAATCCTACCGTGTAAATCAGACTTAAAACGTGTTATAACATGTCCTCTCGACTAGTTTTAGAACGTTTTGAACCTCACGACTAGTCATATGCTACAAATCACATGCGACAAATCGTACCGTGTAAATCAGACTTAAAACGTGTTATAAAATGTCCTACGACTAGTTTTAGAACGTTTTGAACCTCACGACTTGTCGTATGCTACAAACGGCGCATACGAAAAATCGTACCGCGTCACTGATTAGCCACAAAAGTTCTTTGTGTTCCAAATTGTTAGAATTTTTTCAGTTCTAGTTTGTATCTTTTAGGGGTTAAAAATTGACTTGGACACGTATTTCTCTAGTGACTTTTAATATCTTTTTAGTGGTATTTTTGAAAATGTTCGACGAGCTAGTATCCCCGACAAATACTTTTATGTTGGAGTCCCTACAGGTTGCTAGGTTTTTCATCACGATTATGGACTACCATCTAGTTCGAACGTGTCGCATCGATAGAGTATCTATATATCTTTTAGTATTTTTTATTATTATTTTTGGTCGGTTTTACAATCGCTTATCTGCTGATAACGTGTGCATTTGCCTGATCAGATGATGAAGAAATGTCATGTGACTCTTTCGGGCAGTTTCCAAGTAATTCAGTTCACTATTTAGACTAAGGTTGTTTAACTAGCTTTTTCATCCCGTGTTTTAGGTCCTCGTTTTATAAGCGTTTTTTTTCAGTCCCTTAAAACCACGCATTTTGTTTTCGTGCTTGCCTCACTTATTTCTTTTAGTTTTTTTTTTAATTTCTTTTTCTATTAGTCTCATTAATTCATTGATTCGTTGTTCGTTCTTTCATTCATTCGTAGATCCATCACACCATCATTCATTCATTCATTCATTCACTCATTCATTCATTCATTCATTCATTCATTCATTCATTCATTCATTTGTTCATTGAATCATCCATTCATTAGAACATTGATTAATTCATTAATTCGGTACATTAATTGATTTATTCATTCATTTGTTCATTCATTCCCTAATTTATTCATTTATTCATTCATTCGTTCTTTTGTTCATTCATTTATTTGTTCATTCATTCATTCATTTGATTATTCACTCTTTCATTTATTCATTCACACTTACAATGTGTGTAACATTAAACTGGAGACTTTTCTCATTTGAATTTTAACAGGATTAAATGAAATGAAATGGATACTCCTATTCTTCAAAAATATATTTTTTTCTTTTGTTCATTCATTCACTTATTCATTTGTTCATTCATTCATTCATTCATTACAAATGCAGCTTATATCATCAACTGATTGGCTACATCATTGAATCAAACCCGGCAAGATTCAACTTATATGCGAATCACTGTATCAGCTAGCATATTCCTGAGTTTTCCTTTTTCAATTGGCAGTCATCCTTTTTTTCATGGTTTACTTTTACCAATTTATCTAGCATAGATAGAATAGCTATAGTCTAGTTTTTCTCCTTTCCTTCAACTTTTCTTCACACGTGCTCTAATCCACTTCACTTCCAAGTGACATCGATCTTTATTTAACATGTAATAAAATTCTCAAGTCAGATTTATGTCATCTTTCATCCTTTGCAGCAAGACGACTGTCTGCTGGTTATCACAGAAGGCTCCACATAGACCTGTGTTGGGATTACGGATCAGAATAATGAAGTCACTGAGCTTGTATTTAAACAGTGAATTATATAAATAAAAAACTAAATTATATTATATTATATTAGTCATGGAGAGTATATTTGGTATTAAACTTAATGAGGTTTGATGACGCAAAGTTCCAAGATCTTAATAAATCGTTGCCATAAGTAAAATCACAGAAGATATAACAAATCAGACAAATGGGAAAACGTCGTTTAGTTGTGGGCAAGGCTTTGCAGCAGCCCCCTACCCTACCCCTACTAAAATATAAAATGAAGAGTTGGTTGTCTTTCACTTGTAGAGAAACAAGATATTGCAAGAACCGCTCATCAACTCTTATGAAAACTAAACAAAAAACTATCAAAAATAGTATTTGTTAATCACAAGTTTGCGTTTCTAATCTATTTTTTTAGATTCAAACTGAACTGTTTTCGATCATATCTCCAGAACATTTTTTTTACTGCAAAAGTGAATATTTCACACTATGAATCACACAAGGATTAATGACTAGAATTTTAATTTGCGCGCTACTCAAGTGTGCACGGTTTCTCATTATTTTTTATTGTGTTTTTGGTGTTGCAAATTAAAATCAAGGAAAGTGCAAAGCGAATTTATTAGAAAAAGAAATCAGACAAATTAGTGAAAAACCAATAATCTTTCCAAGTAATCTGCCATTCTAATCTTTAATGTTTTCACATCGAAAATGAGTCTATTAAATGGAACATCATCAAACCATTGTTGTGGTTAAGTGGGCACACGAGGAGTGTTCAAACAAAACTTGATATTCTTAAAGCAAACGTCCTTATCTTAACTATCGAACTGTCATATTGTCAAGTTTCTGTAAGAACAAGATGGTTGGCTATTGTCAAGGCGTGATTAATCGATGTTTCCTTTGTTTCGTGGGTGGGAAGTTGGCGACGGTAGGACTCCGCTCGTGGACAGGTACAACAGATAGAAGCCTTCGTTATTTCATACTTCGATTAGGTGCGGTTACATTACATGTCCTGCGAAGGTTTCTGATCAAGCAAAATATGGTATTTGTGTGTAACGTTAATCGATTTTTTTAGCCAGAGTAAGCTTTTCTGGAACGTACAATAACGTTTATTTCTAGGAACCAATAAAATTCTAAGTTTTTTTATTTTTTTTTTATTGCACGCGCATAGAAGATTTATCTTTGGTACGCGTTCATGCGAATGTGAACTGTTAGAAAACCATGGTACTTTCCATTTTTGAATAACTCATAAAATCTTGCATAACGTTATGAAAATATAAAGATTTCATCTTTGTCTACCCTTTTGAAATGTGACTAATATGTGTCTATAATTTCTTTACATCTTGTAACGATATCTATCTTCTTGGGCAACCTTTATGAAAACGATGTATGTCTATAATTCCTTTCGATATAGAAATTACAAAATATTACGGACAACTTAAATGGAAACAGATGCAATTCTATAGTTTATTTCTCTCTTGTAACGACATATTATCTAGGACAACCTTTATGAAAACAGATGTATATCTAACTTCCTTTCAATCTTGGAATGGCCTGTGACATGGTCTAGCCTTTTCCAAATAGTTGTAAGCACAGGAAAGGTAGGGGTTCCGGCGAAAAACGGTTTGCTAAGTAGTAAAGTAGTAATCAATCGACCTCAACCGTAAGGACGTCTCTCTCCGTCGACTCTGTACGTATCATAAAAGTTGTCAAAAGTCTTTCATATTGATTTTTGTTTATTCTTTTGAGAATACAGGCACTCAACAGTCATAAATTAAACGAAGTGCGAAAAAGATTATGGTACAGAGATCATGGTACACAGGCAGCCCAAGCTCATTATCGACATTGGTGAACATTTATTAAAATCATTTCGGTGTTCAACTTGAAGAAAATTAAAAATACAATTCAAGGTCGTTAAAATTTTCTCAATTAATACAAATCAAGCATTATTTTGTTTCTCCCCTTCTCCATATTACTAATAATAACATTATTGAATTGTACTCTTAATTTATTTCAAAATGAACACTAAAATGATTTAAATAAATATTGATAGATAATGAGCCTGGTTTGCCTGTACTTGGTGTGTTGTTTTTCATGATCAGATCAGGAAGTGAAGACATTTGATTGTACAGGAAGTCGGGTGTCCTAACTGTGTCACAATCCATATAGATAAATGACCTATTGTTACTAAGTAATTAATGCAAGGTTTATATCAATAGGCAAACCACAGGCAGCCCGGCTGAATATAAAACTAGACCCTGAATTCAGGGTTTACTCGTGCCCAAGAACGGAGGTTCTTAAAAACCGAAAACAAAACAAAACAAAAAACAAGAAACAAAACGACACAAAATATGCAATACGGTTTCTTTGCGACATCTCGAACTTGCCTTTAAGCTCTTATAATACCACAGGCAGCCCAAGCAATCTACTCGCTTCGCTCGCAGCAACTAGAAGGCAGGAAACTATCATCCATGCCACATCTTCTTTAACGGCAAAAAATACTCCAAAATCAACAAGAATTACACAAAAACTACATCAGCATAAAAGCTCAATAAACAAGATTTCAATAAATTGCACTTTACTTCAATTTTTCACGAAAAAATACTGCACATTTTTGCTTTTTCTTTCAAAATTCGGCAAATTTTCCAATCAGTTGAAGAGTGGACCATAGCGAGTGGACATTATTCGTTGTTTGCCCTTTAATGTTATGTTTCTCTCAATTTCGCAAAGTTCAGCCAAAAAAGAGATCCTTTTAGACTTGAAAAGTGACCAAATAGTCTCCTTTGGGTAAGATACCAAAAGACCTTTTGAAATATTTGTCTTTTTTCGCTTTTGTTAATACACATCGCTAAACAATCGTTCTTCAAGTCGAGTGAGCGAACTTCGATATGTATACGTCTACAAGCTCGAAAATTCTCACTTTCGCAATGAATTTCTTGCTACTTTTTGATCTTGTTCACTTCTAATAATTCTTCTTAACAATTCCACGAATTGTTTTTCCTTAAATTAAGTTTTATTTAGCTGTTTTGATGCGACATGGAAGCATTGGTTTTAATTATTTTTTTAGCTGTTTTGATGCGACATGGAAGCATTTGTTTTAATTATTTAAAAAATTGTTTATTAAAAAATAACTGATAAAATTGCAAAAGAAGGATTACTTGAGAACAAAAAAAAAGTGAAAAAAAAAAGATTGGCCGTTCGGAGACTTGAACCCAACTACGTATATATAGCCTAATGGGTTTTGTTAACAACGTATTTGGCACGATGGCAAAGTCGGTTAAGACGAAGTAACAATGATGCTGAGGGCACAGGTTCGAATCCTGGCGCTGGTGCATTAGAATTTCTTTCTTTGTGAGTTAATATAATTCGGTCCTGATGGAACATGTCTGAACTTGCCAAAATTTCTAACAGCGAAAAAAAAAAAAAACTGTCTGCAGAACTATACTCGTGCCCTCGGCCTAAGGGCCTGGGCACGAGTAAATATCGACATACATATTTTGCCGCTAGCTGGCTCCTTAAGGTGCGAGCGGTCGGACCGGACGCTAATATAAGAGAAAATTAGTAAGGGATATATTTTTATATTCCATTGCTCATATCTCGGTCAATATTCATACGAATTTCATCAAACATTCACCATAATTCATACTTTCACAAACACTTTCTGAAAATTTTATCGGAACCCAACATTTCTGAAAAACGTTTTTAGTGACGTCATCATCACTTTATAATGAGAAGCGGGGTCGTTCATATACTTGTAGAAAACTACTGCATATTGTTGCTCCTTTTATTATTTGACTTGGAATCTAATTCGCTTTTGTTTCGTTATTATAATCTGTGCTCCGGTACCTACAGAAAGTATAGACAAGTCACGTTTAGTAACTGATCTGCATGTTATCGCTGCGTTGGGCTTCCTGTGGGGGATTTTGGAAGGGCGAAAGGGGAGAGTGAGGAGAGAAAGAGAGTAGGTAATCGAACTCTTCCTCAATCCCATAATTCATGCAGAAAGTCTAGTACATGAGATTAACGATTTCAAATTTTCATCTTTATTTGACATTTTATTACATTTTACGATGCAAAAAATACTGATGCAAAACCACATGCATGCAATCGTGATAGAAACTGCAGGTTAAAATATTTGAAGTTTTGTACTTTAGTTTTTGAGAAGATTTAAGAGAGTTTTCGCAATGTAGAAAGAATGTATCGTCGATTATCAATACAATGGTCCAATTTACAATTAACGTTTTTTTTTTAATTCCAGCCTCGAAATCCGATGCAATTTATTCTTTAGAATTGAGCTGTTGTCTTAATTACAGCAAATGTTTGTATAGCTGTGTACATTTCTCAGATAACCACGGACAGTAGTAAATTCTAATGAAATATATTACATGCTAACGAGGCTGGTATTGAGTCAACAAGAATTGTACAATGGAGTATCACCAATTACCAATTGAATTCTACCGTTGTTGTTTTTTTATTCTGACCTTAAGACGGTAAGCTCATGTTCTAAAGATCAACTAAAGGGGTGTTTTACTGATTCAAGGAGTGTTTTGTCTGCTTACAATATATGGTTTGTCACAATGCACTGGTTAGAACAAATTAACAGCGCCGGATCATGTCACATGACAATGGAATATCATAAAAGTAAAGAAAAGAGCTGAAAATGTATCTGGCTGAATCTTAAACCATCCAATGAGAACTGCAACAAATACTGCAACTGCAGTGAAGCAGTCCGTTATCTAAGTGCATTGAAATCCCTCTATATCGGACCCTCATAACAAAATGATTATCTTAAAACCGCACAACTTTTTTGGTCCAGAATTTAACTTTTTCACATATCTCTTGTAAAATTAACCTCAGTAAACCAGAACCCTCTTCACATGTCTTCAAACCGGACATTTTCTTCGGTCTCAATAATGTTGGGAATAGAGTAGATCCAATGTATTCCAGATTCGAGTTCTTTTTTTGCTCAGATTAAGCCTCGATAGTATGTGATATGATATTCTTTTGTACCAGGCGGTACATCCCGTTGGAATATACAACAGCCCAAGCAAAACCAATTTTGATACCAATGGTTCATTGTCTCCACTCTTTTGTTAATTTACCTACAATTGAGGCTTAGCCTGAACAATCAAGAACTTGAACTTTTTGATATAGATCGTTTTCACATAACGAGCTATCTTATGCTAATGAGTTTTAAAATGTGCTAATAAGCCAGAGGAGCTCTGCTAATGAGCATTGCACGTGAGAATGTACGCTTTGATGCACAAAGACAAAGGAAAGCTCAATCAGCTGATTACCGCGTTTACGTTTACGATAACAGCTGATCGAACTTGCCTTTGTCTTTGCGCATCAAAGCGTACATTCCCACGTGCAATAGTCATTAGCAGAGTTCTTTTGGCTCATAGCATTTTTAGAACTCATTAGCATAAGATAGCTCGTTTTTGCATCAACGACACTGGATGAAAACACTCAAGGGTGCTATTAGGAACATCCTACTCATTTGTTGCTAAAGCAAATGAATTGTTCTTTTTGTTGACTTTAATGGGGTCTCCCTTGGGCCAAGGTTGCCCTCGACCATATACGTCAAGACTAAATCAATAACAATTAAACGATGTATCTAATTTTGTTTTTGTTTGTTCGTGCTTTTCTATGTTTTTAATTGTTTTCTGACCATGGGTTTACCGTACTTGAGCGAGAGTATATACGGTCTAAATGTCAATTCAAGTCATGATATTTCTAGACACTATAATTGTTCACGGCGTTGTGCAGGACTATCTTTACAAATACCTGTAGTCTCTAGAAACTATCTAAGATCTCATATACAAATCCTTAATGATGTTTTATCTTGTAAAAATGACATATAAAAGTATTTTGAGTGAGGTTGTTCCCACCAGATTAACTATATAGTAATTTTTCTTGCGGCACCGAAAAACCAATAGTACTTCAAAAAAACTGTCAGATAATTTTTCACCAGAATACTTATAACTGCCGTCAAGATCTAGTGAAACTCCTTAATTTACATCTTTTTCATGTTTCTATTGTAAATGGCATAATGTCGCCGAAAATTTACCCTTAGACCTCATCGCTGTTCTCCTTGATTTTGCAATTATCCAAGGTCGACCACACCCATCTTCCTTATGACTCAAACAAATATGTTTTCATACGGCCCTCACAAGACGTTAAAGACCTGTTGCTGACACGCTTGTAAACCATACTAAAACTAGCTTATAATAGTGAAATATCTTCCTATCTAGTCAAAACAAATCCATGCTGTTGGTTGACAAGGAAAACATTATCTCCCAAGACGATGTCAAACTTCATTGGTATAGTTAAAGACAACTGCCATACTATAGACAAAACAGGCAGCGCGGAAACTTGACTATATTATCTGAGTTTCACTATTGCACATCTGGCATAAAATAGAACAAATAAAAATAAAACATAGAGTGCACGCACTAAAAGTGTGCAACAGAAATACCACTATGAAATAGCGCAATTGTATGCTAATTTTATTGTTTTCTTTTGTTGAATTAGTGCTAAAGTGCACATGCACACTAAACGTACGTGTGTAGCATAAATACCACTAAATAGCACCATTTTATGCTAATTCTATTGTTTTCGTTTGTTTAACTAGTGTTATTTTCTACTACATAGTGACAACTGTTGCACACATTTAGTGTTCGTACTCTAGCAAGATTATTAAACAGTTGATCACAATGAGTACTTTGTATCTTATTTATAATGATTATTCCGTAGAGTAGTAATTTGAATTGTAAACTCAAATATATTTTTCTGCTGAGAGAGGCATATTTTGAGGGGTATATGAGTTCATGTGAGATGGGTGGGGTGGGGAGGGGAGAGGGGGTAGGGTATAACTTATGATTCACAATTATAATTTGTCTTAGAAAAGGAAGCTTCTGGCTACAATCAGTGACCATGTAAAGCAGTTTACAATTGTTGAGTATCCTTGTCCAGTAACGTATGTTTCTCGAAATTGAACCCGTACTCGGGCTCTACTCATTTTAATGTTGGGATAGAATAGCTGAGAAACCACTTAGACCAGGTTAACCAACATTAACCTGGGAGGAGAGGGCGGAGGGAATATGGAGATGGGTTTGACATCATTATGACTTGATAATGATGCATTATACTTAAAAGAATAATGTGTCAGCTATTTCCTCTAAAATTGTGGATACGCTCTGTTTTTGTTTCAGGAAAAGTGTGTTCAGAAGGTTTTTTTGTAATATAGGGAATTTCTTACATGTAGTGTGTTTTTGTAGGTGTTTATCACACTAAACTCTCCCCAAAATTAGCACAAAACTATATGCGGGAACACTTTTAACTTTTAAACCATTTCAGCCAAAACATACACTCTTCTTAGAAGTTATTTTCCGAAAAGACCCCTTCTGCCTGCCCTCTTCTAGCCAAAATATATCCTGGTTTTGGACCAACCCTTCAGATGTCTTATTTTAGCCAAAATACTCTTAGAAATGATACTTTGATCTCACTAAGAGACATCAAACGTGATGTAAAATGGTATCCGACTCTGTTAAATCCTACCATCACCTGCAGTGTGCCTTGGGTATAAATACAGATGGTTGTACACTGCTAGGTACAGATACTTGGAGTAGTGTCATTACCGATCAAGATGAAGACCGCTCTGGGAATCTTGCTTCTTGTAACCTTCGCTAGTAAGTAACGAAGATTTTGTTGAACGTTTTTCTTTAGTCCTTCATTGTCAGTAGTTCAATTGGACTTTTCTTTTAGATTAGTTTTGAGTGGAGTTAGTTTTTGTGTCTTTGTGCTTACTTTATTTTCGTGTTTGTTGTTGTTGTTGTCTGTTGTTTTTCTTGTGTTTTATCATGGTAATTCTTCTTTAGTGAGCTTTTTTCACTTGTTCTTCAGTCCCTTCGTACAATTTACTTATTATTCAACGGATGGTTAGCCTCCTCGCTGTTTTCCTCTCTCGTTTACGATCTCTAGATCGACGATTGGATTCTTTCTGTTTTAACAGAATATATGCCTTTTTCTGTTTTTTTCCCTGCTTTTTTGTGTGTGTTCTCCTTTAGCTTCTGTGTCCGCTTTTACTTGACTTTTAATTTTGTTTTGCTTAACTACGTCGTTTTGCTTAACTACGTTTTTTATGTGCGTTGTTTACTAATCTTTTCTTCTGTTTTTATTTCAGACGCCTTTCCCCTCGGTAAGTATTGATATTTCTGCACAAACACCAAACGATAGTTTAGAGTATGCATTTTGAAAATGTTACTGTCAAACATGTCGGACAGTTTTCTTATGGAATCATATATGGCATTCAAGATTACTAGCAGATTCATTCGTTAGAGCAGCTTAAATACCATAGCACTATATAAAAAATATCAACCTATTGACTAATTTCTTATTTTCTTCGTAATGGAAATGTATATGGACGAGTTTTAAGGTATAGCTGTTTCGACATATGCATGAAATGCATTTTGAGCCGGTGTGAAATCAATGTGCGAGATATGCAACGGCGTGTCGTCAATTAGTGCCAAAATGCTAAATAACGTTTACACGGAAATAAATAATAATAATTTTTTACATGTGGAATAGTTTCGCTAACTTTGAGTTTATTTTTGATGTCAGCTTTCAAGGAGAAACATCAATACATCTTTAACTACCAGACCGAAGTAGTTCATTCCATCCCTGGAGGAGCCGGCAGACAAGTTGGTCTGCAGTTGCGCTGCAAATGTCACTTGACAATTGTAAAGCGAGATGAACCTGCAGAGGCCCAGATCAAGGTCAGTGTCGATTGAATTGTTTATTGTATCAATGGTATGTTTGTTGTTCAAATATGATTGTCTTGATATATTTGTAGAATATGATGGCTTTTTGTTGATTGATTGATTGATTGTCTAATTGGTTGGTTAGCTGATTGGTGTATTTGTTAGTTGGTTGGTTGATTGGTTGTTTAGTTTGTATGTTGGTTATAATAATAATAATAATAATAAACTTTATTTCTATAGCGCACTTATCCTATGCTCAAGGCGCTTTACAACAATTTAAAATATTTATAATGATAAAAATTATACATATGTTTATGAAGAGAAAATACAATTGCTAAAAAATTCAAAATGGATAATAAACAAAATAAAATTACATAAAAATGTTTTTATGAAGAGAAAATACAATTGCTAAAAAATGTTGGTTGGTTGGTTGGTTAGGTACTGGGTTGGTTGGGTGGTTGGTTGGTTGATTAATTGGTTGGTTGGTTGATTGGTTGGTTGGTTGGTTGATTGGTTGGATGGTTGGTTTGTTAGATGGTTGGTTGTTGATTTGTTTGATTAATTGGTTGGTTGGGTGGTTGGTTGGTTGGTTGGTTGATTAATTGGTTGGTTGGTTGGCTGGTTGGTTGGTTGGTTTGTTAGATGGTTGGTTGGTTGGTTTGTTAGATGGTTGGTTGGTTGGTTTGTTAGATGGTTGGTTGGTTGGTTTGTTAGATGGTTGGTTGGTTGGTTTGTTAGATGGTTGGTTGTTGATTTGTTTGATTAATTGGTTGGTTGGGTGGTTGGGTGGTTGGTTGGTTGGTTGATTGGTTGATTAATTGGTTGGTTGATTGGTTGGTTGATTGGTTGGTTGATTGGTTGGTTGTTGGTTTGCTAGATGGTTGGTTGTTGATTTGTTTGATTAATTGGTTGGTTGGGTGGTTGGTTGGTTGGTTGATTAATTGGTTGGGTGGTTGGTTGGTTGGTTGGTTGATTAATTGGTTGGTTGATTGGTTGGTTGGTTGGTTTGTTAGATGGTTGGTTGGTTTGTTAGATGGTTGGTTGGTTTGTTAGATGGTTGGTTGGTTTGTTAGATGGTTGGTTGTTGATTTGTTAGATGGTTGGTTGTTGATTTGTTTGATTCAACATACACAGCTATTTTCATCACAAAGTAACCTGAATAATTCTTTTAATTTTGCATTAGTTGGAAGATGTCCGTCTCTACCAACTAAACGTTGAACGAAAGAACCTACGAAGCACGTCAGAACTCAAAGTCGATAAAGAAGCCATCCAAATGCTCGAGAAGAACCCAATTGAGCTGGTGTTTTCTCGATCTGGCCGCGTTAACTCTATTCGTGTGAGCAAGGAAGAGCCTGAATGGTGCTTGAATATCAAACGCGGTATTGCCAACTTGATGCAAGTCTCCCCCAAGTCAAAGGAGATGGACACCAAGCAGATCTTGACGACAAAGACACCCATTGTTGTTGCTCAAGACGAGGTATGAAATTATAGTATAACTGATGTGCAGCTATTTGTCAAAGGTTGACTCGTAACTTCTGCATGGTATAATGACTTGAGAGATCGCAATGCATTATATTTAGAGGTATTTCAAAAAGGTTAAACATTTTATGAATGCACATAAGCACATGCTTCGAGTTGAATTGCCCTATTTCACTATGACGTAATATCAAAACAATCTTCAAAATTCTATTGTTTAAACGCAAAGAATAATGGTTATCGTAGGGGGTCGAATAAATGCAAATTCGCCCTGAATATTATTTGCCAAATGTAAGCACATTTTTATTTTTCAAAACCAGGGTATTTTAGATTAAACTGTTTTGATCGATGGGAGTAATTTTTTTGAAAATTCTATCGAGTTTAGCGATTTTGTTTTCCACGTAATTAAGAGGTGACGTCATAGTGAATTAGTGCAATTACATCTGCAGAAGACCGCCTGATTATCTGTTCTTTGACTTGTATTTCATGCATGCGAGAAGAGGATTTTAAATTCAATTTTCTCTTGTGCTGTCCTTACTTGTGAAATATGCACAATCTCAAACACGTCATAAGAATTCTGAAGGATCAAAGGTTTTTTTTTATATTACTCTTGTGCTTGCTCTGTTTCACAGTGAGGACATCACTTAAGCTTATGCTTGCGCTGGCAATTTCACAAGTAAAGAACAGCTTAACTCGAACGCTTAGAAACCTGACTACATCTTTATACTTAACTTTATTTTCCATTGAAGCAAACTATTGTTGGAAAATGCCCCGTCACATACACAGTTGAACCATGGGTAATCAAGGACAAGAAAACTCTTCAACAGCAACAAGTCCACAAAGTCACTAAGAACATCCACTATGAAGGATGTGTCAACAGACCAAGCTTGAAGGAAAACATTGTGCTAAAGCAACTCTGTAAATCATGCGAAAAGGTAAGAGAAACGAAGTAAGACATACAGTTATTGATGGTTTTAAGCCAAGAGAAAAATGAGATACGAGAACTTATACACGCTTGACTGTGCTATTTTTTAGAAACCATGCTATTTTTGAAACGATCAAAATATCTAAAAGATGCAAAGTCAAATATAGAAAATAACTAAATGCTCATTTCTAAAAGGTTGTCTAAGGTGATCAGTCGCATTACAATAGCAAGATGGAAAGGAATTACGTCATTTACAATTGTTCAACTTTTTAGAATTGCAATATATAATAAATCGATTTGAATTTGAACCTAGATGATTATACTCGATATCATTTCTAATAACCATTGATATTACCTGTTATTAGAGCCTTGGATACGTACCTTTCTTACGAAACGCTGGACAAATCGAGCAAATCATGAAGGACCGCTACCTCATGGAGGCCAGGGCACAAGAACAACACGTCTTTACTCCCTACGCCGAGCTTAGCGGCCACGCTGAGGCTAATGTCAGGTAAAGACTGGTAACTAGTGTAGTGAAGGGGCTGGGGAAGAACGAATGAATATTAGGAAAGCCTGCATAGCACTCAGTTTATGTAATTTATTTATAAAACAACAATACAATACACAATACAATAGAAAGACACACAATATAAAACAATATGATTTTTAAATACATTACATGGACGGCATGCTAGAGTGCACGCACTAAAAGTGTGCAACAGTTGAGGTTGAACCGGTCTTGACCCTGCACAGGTTTTTATTTGTTCTCATTTTAAATTTTGAAATACGTAGATAAAAACTTTGTCTATGATATTATAGTAAGGATTATTCAATTTGTTTGTATCAATTAGTAGGCATTTGGAGCGAGCAGACAAATAACGATTTTGGTCTGTTCACTCAACCTTATCCAGGAAGGGTAAAACAATAGTAAACCAAAACTTTGTGCATGGTCATGCTTGAAAAATGTATACAATAACCTAAAACAAAAGAGTTTCCAAACCATTTCACTCTATTAACTATGATTTAAGTTACTTTTCCAACATAATATACAATCTCACTGCCTTAAAACTCTAAATGTAACGAGCTTTTGACGTTTAATTCCAAGACTAATTTTTTTCGACTGATGTCCACTATATTTTTTCTTGTTAACAGGCAGCATCTATGGTTCGACTCTGAGAAAAAGACGGAAAGTGTTGGTACGTATCGCGTATCGCTTGTTATCAATTTATTCTTAATATTTATAGATTTCATATATAGCTCGTTATGTCAAAACTCACTCAGAACACAATCTAATCAACAGGCTTTCTATGGGGAGACGGGGGGAGAGGTTTTTCTTAAAAGTAGGTTGTTCGACAATCGACTTAAAAAATGACCCTCAAAGGAACACATAGATCAAATAAGATGCTGATTTTAGACTTAAAAGATACCACATTTAATCCGACACTACTCTATTTAAAACGTCTGATAACTATACAATTAGCTGTGGCACTTTGAAATATTTATTCCAGGCAATTTTCAATATTTTGCAACTAAACAAACAAACAAAAACCAAACCAAACAAAAATACAAAAAATATAAACGCAAAACAAAAACAAAAATAAATAAAAAACACACAAAGAAATAATAAAGATAAACAAAAATAAACAAACAAATAACAAAAGCACAAAAAAAAGTGACAATAGCAAGTAGTACATATTACAAATGAAAGGAAGCATGTTGAGTAAGTTTTTCCGGACAATTAAAAGCTCACATTTTCCACCGTTTAACCCGTGACAGAATTGTTGAAAAACCCAATCGAATCATCACTACAGATGAAGATTGTTCACCCTGAGGACGAAATTAGACAGAACAAGAACTACAGACAAGGAATCAAGCAAAAGGTACTTGGTCGTATTAAACTTCAATTCATCTCGTACGGGTATCACAATCATCATCGATCACCATCATCATCTATCCACAGGCAATTCAAGCTCATTATCTGCCAATATTTATCACAGTCATTTAAGCAAAAAATAAATAAATAAAAAGACTATGTTTCTATTTTTTTGAGACGTCTCTAATGAATTTGAATTGTAATTTTAAATCCTTTTAAGTTTTACACTGAAATGCTTGTTTTTTGTCCTGTTTTGTCCTGTTCTGTCCGTCCTGTCCTGTTTGGCTTTGTTTTGTTTTGAAATACTTGTTATAAATATTGACGCATAATGAGCTTGGGTTGCCTGTGCATTATCATAATCATTACCATTTCCTTGACCTCCTTAGAGAAACGCATTTGTATATTGTATGACGTCCATCTCTTTGTGTAGTTTTGACTCATTAAATAGCGCGTTTCGTTTTTTATTCCTTTTGTTTAGATCATGGATCTCAAGCAACAGCTGATCAAGGAAGTCCAAAAGGACGTCTCAAGTCATGTAATTTCAAAGATTGTTACACAACTAGTTGCTCATCTCAGATTGTGTGACGTCGAAATTCTGCAGGAATTCTTGAAACAGACTCTACAACATCCTAACCAGAACGTTAGGTGCGTGACAGCAGCTTGCGTGATGAATATTGTTAGTGTGAAGGGAAGGACGTCACAGACACCTCATATTTTCACGGAATGTTACTGAATGAAACAAAATTGCAATATCTTCCATCTTTTCTCTTCTCAGAGAGCTGTGTATCGATGCACTGTCCCTAGCTGGTACCAAAGAGGTTGCTAAACTCCTAAAGAAGATAATGGACGAAAAAAAGACCTCAGAGATTCCACTGGCCTTGTTGAACCGCATCCTGACCAACCTCGTCTTCATACCTGAAGTGACACCAGAACACGTCGATATCGTACTTGTAAGTACTGGTAGATGACATGCGCAAAGAAAAGCCACTATCAATCTGGCTAAGCTATTTGAAATATAGTGGTAGAAAAAGCTCCAACAAGTTTTGAGCATTTGCAGTACATTAGATTCTTAAGATATCAAATTGGTTGGTGTGTTGCTCCTAAATATGAAAATGCATTAGTGATACTATAGTTTCTTCTTTGAACGAAATAAACTAGATGATACAAAACATCCTTTTTCGATTTCAATATAAGACACAGACATTTAATCGAGTTTCCTCATTTCCATTTTGAAACATCGTTGAAAGTTCTCAATAATTGGGGAACCTTACTAGCTAATACAAAAGCATTTCCTTGCATATATTCAGCACTATTTCCTGGACAACAAGTGCTACTCAGTATTAATTCACCAAAAACAAAAACAGAAAAACAAAACAAAAAAATATACAAAGCAACAACAACAACATAAAACACCACATTATGCTCAAGACAGTTTGCTTGTTGCATTCTAGGAAGTTTGCAAGAATGCTCCAGAATTACAGCCCCAGGAACGTCTCCCAGAACGTCGCCAATGCTACTTGACGTACAGTGCGCTAGTAAACAGACTCAGTCAACGACCTGATGCACAACAGAGATCTGACATTCAGACTACTATACAGAACTGCGTACAGGTAATAAAGCCAGTAATCAAGGCCATTACCAGACCTGAATGGTAACCGAGACAATAAAATGTAGTCTTAACTAAGTGTGTGTATGCTTGTGTGTAAGGGGGGGGGGGGGGGTGGTGGTTTGGCTTTATTGTACCCCGGACAATGTTGAAATCCACGCTTTTGCAAATGTGATTTCAAGCCATTTCAGAACCATTTGGTGTTGTTGTTTTACAAAGTTTTGCATGCACTCGGTGACTTTAAAAATGACCTTATAATTAATGAAATAATTTTTTTCTAAAATATAAGAAAGCGGTCATCGAAAATACGTACATTATCGTTAATTTTAATTGATTTTAGTTATTTGAACTTTGTTAAGAGAAGTAATTCAAAGTGAAAAATAAATCAAAAACACACTACCTAGACATGTACAAGTGCCTCGCTTGCCTCATACTAGTTACAGCGCAATTTATCCGATTAGGCCTTCTGTCCGCACTAAAACGCATGGATCCCACAGAATTTTATGCTAATTCTATTGTTTAACAAACAATGTTATGTTCTCTTCTCATAATTACAGCACCTCCAGAAGATGTGGCTAAAAGCAAAGAGTGTTGACGAGAAACTGTGCTTCATCAAAGCTATGGGGAACGCTGGACAACCACAACACCAGAAAGTCATCCTTCAACAGCTACAGGATGAGAACCAACGTATGGTCCTACGTGTTGAGTGCATCTGGGCTTTGAGAAGAATGATCCACCCTCAAAGGAGGGACAGCGTAAGTAATTGATGTGCTGGGGAATCTTGATGTGTGCAGTCTTTGGAAAGACTGCTGTTTTTAAAGTGTCTGATGTTTGATGGCGATGTGTTCTGATCCTCCATGGGAAATCTTCAAAAAGAGTGTCTTGTTGTCAAGTTGTCAGTCTAACTATGTGTTTGCATTCATCAGCCTGAGATGTCTGTTAATATCTGCTTGTCTGTTTGTCTACATGTCTACCTATCTGTCTGTTTGTCTACATGTCTACCTGTTTGTATATCTGTCTGTCTGTCTGCTGGTCTGTTCAGTTCTGTTTGTATTCTTACCATTTTCATAATTTAATTACCAGCTCACTGCTAAACTGATTGAGCTCTTCCACGACCGAGAGCAACACCCAGAACTGCGCATGGCAATCGTAGAACTGCTGATGGACAGACAGCCAAGCTTCATGAATATGCAATTGTTCTTGAACGCCGTTATTAGAGAGATCCAGAGCGACGGACCACGATCGAACCAGGTGGCATCATGGGTAATCTCCAAACTGTCTTCCATGGCATACTATAACAACATCATCTTAAAGGAGAGGTAAGTGCCATAACACCCTGCTTAACGATCACACGTTTAATACGCCCACTTCCTTATTGCGTCCATATACTGATTTTTAAGAAACTTACAACATACATTTTTTGTCAAAGTTATTTGCATTATAACGGCCATATCGTTTATTCGGCCAACTTTTAATGTTCTGACAAAAAGCACATCCATGACATTTTCTGTAAAAGTTAACCGGTTATTCAAGATCCCACGTTAATACGGCCATGCGCTATGTGATTTCCCTTTGGTAAACACGTCTAAATGGGTTCCACTGTATTAGGAAATAACTGAGCTCTCAATAGAGCTGTTAAAAAAAACATAAAAAACAAACCTTGAAAACCGGCAAACGAAATGTAACAATCAAAGTGTTAATAAAAAGTGCAATACATTGAAAGAAAAAAGATATAAGAGATAAGATATAAAATGTAAAACGTTTATTTTGCGTTTTTCTTGTAAACCCCATTAAGAGCACGGGATATATTAAAGCACATTGTTTGCAACTAAAGTATTTTGCTATTATTGACTATTTCTCCTATCTTCTTCCTTCCATCGAGAATGCTTTTTAGCTTCAAGGAATGTTCCAGTGCTGTTAGTGACTACTAAAATGTGTAAATAAATTCTAAATATTCATGAAGTGCTTTATTTACTCCACAGGGCCTCTCGTGCACGTCGATGTCTAAGCACTGCTCGCCGACACCTCAAGCAAGCCGTATTTGGCCTAGAATACTCGAAGGCAATGAGACTCGCCATGTACTACGAGAAAATGATGGTTGGATTTGAACTCGAGATGAACAAAATGAACGTCCCTGAATCGTACTTGCCACGCAACATGAACGCGCGCCTCATGATGCACTTCATGGGACAACGCTTTGAGGTCATTCAGGTCAGTTGTTCTTTCACACAGCTATCGAAACGTATTGACACACAATGTAATGTAGTGCTTATACAATGCATTTCACCTAATGTCTCAATGCGCTTTACAATCTCTAATATATTCATATTATGTAATCCGGTTTTACAAGCATGAGTTTGATTAGTAGTTAATGCGTATTAGTGTAGGCCTATATTCGAGGTTGGTCGTGGTCTAGTCGTTCTTTTACGTCCCCCCGTTAATGGTTAATTTGTAGTGTGGCGAGACGGGACCTCCAGTTTATCGTCCTTATCCGAGAAGACGCAAACACTTACAATTATAAATCGAAGAACTTTCTCCTATATTATTTAAAGACCCTGAGTGATGATCCGACTGAGGGGACGAATAATAATGAAAATAAACATCGAGATATGTTCCTATATTATAGGGTGGAGTTCGTATTGAGGGCGTCAAAGATGTTGTCCAAGATCTTCTCTCTCACGTTCGTTCACGACAAAGACGATCAGTTTGGTCTTCAATGTGGGAATACCTCTCAGGTCAGCCAGAGCAACCATCTTCAGATTCTAGTGAACAATCTACTGAACAATCCACTCAACAATCTACCAAACAATTCACTGAACAATCTACACAGCGATCAACGCAAAGATCAACGCAGCGATCCACTCGTCAAAGCACTGCAGCCCCCACCCAACCCACCAGTGATTTGGACGACGATTTCTATGAATCGGGAGGTAAGCGAGCTAGCGTGACAACCGGCTAACCCCTCCAGCTATACGTGTTTCTTTGTTATTTTTCTTATACGATTGCTTCCCAATTGGGTAGCATTTATTAAAAGCCAACGACACCTTATTTTCATGTTTACGAGGTCAATATGTTGATTTCAACGCATTTCGATTAAATAATACTAAAGCATGCAAGAAACTAGTTCCCAGTCTCTCGACATCTGCTTCTAGCATCTAAAATGACCAATTTAGATGTAAATCTGAATTATAGATACACGTTTCGTCCACCAAAGCCGTGCTCAAACTACGGTACCGTACAATGATTTCTTAGAAACTACGATACGCGGTACTGTTTCCTACTCATACAGAAACGGCTCTATTCAGTAAGCACACGTATTTAGCTACTCGTTATCGAAATGAGCGAATTTGACGAGTTGCTCTTGCTATCCATCTGGTTTACATTGACGTATGTTTTATTTGTTTCGAAAGTTGAGGATGTAGAAAGCACTCAGTCATCCACAAGAAGAATAACTAGACCTACCACAGGACAGAAACCAACAAGTCGACAACAACCAACAACTCGACAACAACCTACAACTCGACAACAACCTACAACTCGACAACAACCAACATCTGGACGACAGCCAACATCCAGCCACGCCCAAAAACCCGTAAGTCCTCAAACATTTCAACACAGTCACTATCAGAATCAGCATCATCATCGACATCACCAAAACTGCCACCACCATCACCATTACCTTTATCAGAATTACTATGAGAATCATCACTACAAACATCATGTCATGATTATTCACATTATCATCACCAATCATTGCATAACATTATACTATTACCAAGATAATCATACGTATCCATATGTAACTCAGTACATCAAAACTACCTCTGATATACCTTTTTGTATCGTTGTGTTCCACAGAAACTCCCCATGAAGCCAGAGATTGCCATGTTCATGAAGGTTTTCGGACAAGAAGTCAAGTTTGCAAGAATGACACCAAGCGTTCTACAACAACTTGCCAATCAACTTGTTGATTTGCTCTTGGAGAAGAAGAGTGAAGTACAGACCGCCCTAGGAGGTATGCTTGCTTCTAGTGTCACCATTTTAGTTCTCTTGCCGGTTCGAATCTGCCAGTCTTTTTTGCTCTTCCTTCTTGTTTTTTTCTTCTTTCCTTCGTGTTCTTCTCTTCCTCCTTTTTTACTGTTCTTCATCACCTCCTTCTTTTCCTTCCACTTCTTAGTTTTTCTTTTTTCCTTTTCTTTTTCGTTTTTTAACTATTTTACTCTCTTTCTTGTTGTCTTAGCTGACACTGTGTTTTGTCATCTCTCTTTACCATTTTCCAGCCATCAGGATTTCCAAGAACAGTATTATCATCAGCCAACAAATTACCAAAGCCTTCCTGGCCATCCATTCCCGCCAGCTGGAACCTACCCTTGCTGGCCTGCCGCTACACCATCACACTGTCGCTACTGTTGTAGCCCGCTTTGAGTCTAACATCAAAGTTACAGCACAGCCATCACTGTGGAGTATCATGTCAGCTAAGGACTTGAAAACATCCTTCGACGTCAAACCAAAGTGAGTAGAGCAGTAAAGGCTGGTCGGTTAATATACAATGAAGTCATCTGTAAATACTGATACAGAATTATTCTTAATGTTCATAAGTTTTAGCTTGAAACATCTCGGCAAAAGTGCATCTTATTTACAATTATCAAATCTAAGATAGCAAAAATCTAGAAATTTGATAAGTATATAACATACATTATTTGCGTCTGGTCTGTATGAGGATTGGAACAGTTCGCTTACATGCGAAGCTCCCTGTTTTAAATCCTTAGGCAGATCGCCCGCTCATATTGTATATAATATATATAAAAAAGACACACCGTCACTTCCTTGACCAGCATTTCTCAAGGCATTATCCTCCAAATTACAAATTGATCACACCAATTAGTTTTCTATCTCTTTCAGGGTTTCAGCATTCATCCAAAGCTTCTTACAGGTGCACACTCCATTCGTTCGTGTAGGAATCAAGGCACACAGCAACGTTATCATAAAACAGAACCTTAACCTGAATTTGGAAGGCAAGACTGGCCATAAATACACTTTCAGGTTCCAAGTACCAACTAAATCGACTGAGATGAATATCATTAGGTAATTACTCGTACTTCCAGCATAATATCTCTAGCGCTCTTTTTATTGAGGCAAGCAGTAAAACAGGTTTTATCAATGCAAGCATTTAGTATGTGCATCAAAGAGAGAAGGCAATAAAGTATGGTTCTTATAAGTCTTGCATTGATGCACTTTTGATGTACTGAAACAAGCATAAGCGATCTTGCGCTCACTCTCTTCACTTGTGAAATAATCGCTAGCGCAACTGACTGAGGATCATAGGTTTACGCTCTTTTTCGTCTGTTTATTTCACAGTGAGGACAGCATTTACGCATATGCTTACGTCAATTTCGCTAATGAAGACAGCAGTTGTGCTTATGCTTGCGTCTATTTTACAGTGAGGACAACACTTGTGCTTATGCTTTTGTCTATTTTACTAGTGAGGACAGCACTTTTGCTTATGCTTGCGTATATTTCACAGTGAGGACAGCACTTGTGCTTATGCTTGCGTCTATTTTACTAGTGAGGACTTGTGTTTGTGCGTGCGTGCGTGCATTTTACTATCCAAGGTCAGACCTATACTTTGAAAATATGCATTAGCTAATTCCAGCTATTTGCGTTGATAAATTTTGTCAATATTGCTAGTGGAAATACCGTCTTTTCTAACACGTTTATGTTGTTTAATCGTAGCCCCGATCCATGCAATCCCAAGGCAGTTGGAGTTTATGGAATTGTTGAAAACATGTCTGTTAAGAAATTCGCCGAGGAACAGAAACAAATTAAGCTGAAACTCTTCCAAGAGAATATGTATGAGGTAAAAATAAAATGTGAATTTTACTAATGTTTGTGGTCATAATATTTTTGAGATGTTTGATTTTAGCGAAAATCAAAATTTTACAGAAATATAATTTTGAATGTTCTAAAATTGAGTTACTTCAAGTCATGATTTGAACTTGTTTGCAGTTCAAAAACAAGTGCTATTTCTTCGAGCCACTAAGCGGAGTTGCAACTTGTGTCCGTGGAAAATGGCCAAGCCTTTCCTCTCTTCGCTTCAGCGATGTGCCTGTATTCCCATTCTTCCAACAGACCAGCTACCAAGTACTATATGTACCAAAGGACCAAGTGAAACAAATCGAAATCCAGTTCAACGTAAACAAACCGCAAAGTAAGAAACAAGCACTAACACAGTCCAAACAAGCACTAACACAGTCCAAACAAGCACTAACACAGTCCAAACAAGTTTTGTTAAAGACTAACAAATTTGAAGACACAAATTGTCGTACATCTTTTGCTGCAATTGTTTTCCTACAAAAACTAGTGGAACAGTCCGCACTTATCAAACCAATATCTGAACTACAGTTGTACATATTCTCCTAGAAACACTGACAAAGTCTACGCTACTTTTATCACTATTTCTCGTACCTTTTTACTCCAGTTGTTTTAAATGGAAACCAAGCAACACAATTTCATTTAAATTTTCCCGATATTTTTTGGTACAATTATAATACAATTGTTTTTAATTGATCACAAATAAATGGAAATGTGGTTGGCACAATTGTTGCAAAACTTGAAGAGGACTTGCTAACACATTTTTGTCTGTTGATTTTTTTTTTGTACAGAGACTGGCGGTAATGTTATCATGAGAACTCTCGGACAAACACAACGCGAACTAGTCGTCCGCTATGACTACAACACTAAAAACAACAGACTGACTTTCCAAGTGAAGAAAATTCAAGGAATACCTTCTATGACGGCTAAGACTCAACTGAACATTGACTTCAATAGTGTGAAGGACATTGAAGCCAATTTGAAACATGGACAATACCGATGGACATGGAAGAACAAGATTATTTCTAATGGACGTAAAATGACAACCGAACTCAAATGGAATAAGGTATGGATATCTATCATAAAAAAGACACGCGTCTTGGAAAATATAATGAAATTTCCACTTCTATCAGTTTTTCAGGGTAAACGTTTATAGTTATTTCAAGGAACCCATTTTAGCTAAACTCTAGATATATTGGATTTCTCTATGGCTAAAGTATTGTTTTGGCAGAAAAGTAAACGTTTGCTAAACCTGGACATTTCCCAATGCAAAACACAAAAAGTCTTAAACCATTTTTTTAGTGTTGGATTTATATTAGATATGTACTGCGTTAAAATGATTTTTTTTGTTTTATAGTGACATGCTATGGACCCCAAAAATTTAACCCTGCTATGGGACTACACTTATAGCTACTACTGACTGCTCTAAAGTGGTTTGCTTTCAAATATAGCAGCCAAAAGACCTTCCCCGCATCGCTTTACAGGCCATAAAACAATAGATTCTCAATGCGCGTATGAAATACAGGGAATGGATGGGTCTCAGTGTGATTCTAATGTTTTGTGGCCAGTCAAACGAAGGCAGGGAAGGTCTATTCATTTTCAGACTGAGTTCTAAATTGCTTGGTTTTATGATTTCAGTTGCCTCAATACTTGAGAGAGACTCTACAGCAATACGAGCCCCAGATTATGTATATCATCCAGTCTTTTGCCTCTCTTTCTAACGTCAAGCCAACACAGAACAGAGTCAAGGTTACGTTCAATCTTCTTTCCCAACTGGCATCACGCATTGACGTCGATAGCCCCATTGGCAGAGCGCAGTCCAAAGTAGTCTCATTGCCTGTGTGTGTCCGTAGATTGCCACTATCACTCAAGGAGATAGTCCAGTCTCTTTACAGTGAGTAATAATGATATCATCATCGTCATCGTCATCGTCATCATCATCATAATCATCACCATCATTATCATCACCATTATCACCACCATTATTACTACCAGTCCACTATAATTATCATCGCCACTAGTAGATTGCCACTATCACTCAAGGAGATAGTCCAGTCTCTTTACAGTGAGTAATAATGATATCGTCATCATCATCATCGTCATCATCATCATAATCATCACCATCATTATCATCACCATTATCACCACCATTATCACTACCACTATTATCATCGCCACTATTACCATCACCACCATATGACTGCCATCATCATCATCATAAATGTAGTATTGTTAAAACTATCTATTTCAGGCCAGTGCAAGATCAGCTCCTTAAGAAACTCAAACCAGAAACTGTTGACAATTTTCGACCAGAAGTCCTTCTCCTTGACGGCCCCTCAGAGCCCATGTCAGCACGTGTTAGTCCAAGACCAACACCAGAAATTCGTCAGGATCTCGGTTGAATCTCGCAGCCAAGGACAAATGGACCTCGCCATCCAACTGCAACAGCAACAACGACAAGTAAGCAATAAACTTTGTCATGGATCTGAATATTGAGTTTACAAAGGCGTGTTGAATTGACTGTTAGTATGAGAGCAGGAGGATTTTAGTGTCTATCGGATGTTCAATTTACTTTATCGCAATAAAATCGGCCATTTTGTCTTTTTTTTTTTTTTGGAAAAACGTTTCGTCTTTGTAATGACAATGTTCACCGAATGCAAGTACAATTTTGCATTATTTCTTGAAAATCAATCGCGATACGACAATTGCACCATAGAAAACAAAATGTGAGAACAGCCATGAGTAAATGAAACCGGTCTATCTAATCAATATTCATGGCAAATTATGTGATACGTTTGCTATTACCCAAAGTTCTTTTCGGTCATGCATTGTGTATTCGATAAGCCACCATTCTTCATTTTCCCAGTGATCCTTTACAGTTGACACTCATCAATCCTGTGTAGCTAAGGCTTTTTTTAGCTGAGGGGGAGAGCGGTGGGGACTGAAAAGGAAGGGGGAGGGGATAGAAGTGAGAAACATTGCCTATTTACATTTCATATTACAGATCTTGTATTCTCTCCTGTACGTTAGAAATTATAAATCGCTCTTGTTGCTATCTACAGACCAACATTGTCGTCAGGCATGACCGATCCATCCTTATTGACAACAAACAAGTAAAACAGGACTCTGTCCAACAACATGGTGTCCAGATCACCAAACAACGACAACAAATTACGGTCACTGTCAACTCAAAGGTACTGGGAATAATCATTAGTTAATCAGACAATATAAGTAAATTAAATGCATAAAAGAATATTGCATATAGACATATGGTTGAATGGGAGAATGAAATAACAAATTGATTGATTGAATGAATAAATGAATGAATGAGAGAATGAATAAATGAGAAAAAGAAGGGATCGATGAATGAATGAATACTGAACTGAATGAATGAATGAATAACTGAATCGTTGGAGGATTCTATGAAAAACGGATTGGCAATGTGAGTCGATGAATAAACAACAGAATGACTGATCAGTTCAAATTAAACTGAGCAAAATAATAATAATGATAAAAAAAACGACAAAAATTCTTATACTGTGGTATATTTAATGTTTCAATACTTGAATATGTATTCTCCCCAATAGTTCCACAACTACAAGGAGCTAAATTATTGAATGTAGAATTGTTGGAATTGATTATTGTACTTAAATTTTCTCTCTTGGTTTTGCTGTTTCAGCATTACCTTCAAGTGCAATACCGACCTCGACAAATCCAAATCCTTGCTAGTGCCACTCTCCGCAATCAACTGCGCGGTCTTTGTGGAGACAATAACGGAGAGAGTTACCAGGAATACAGATCACCCGAAAACAAGATCCTGAGCAGCTTTGACGAGTTTGCTCAATCCTGGAGATCACAGTGCTAAGGTAGGTCAGGGATGCCAGAAAAGTAAGGGGTATAGCGATACTTCAGCTGATATAAGCCTTTGTTATTCATGTGCCAAGCAGACAGTGATTGGCCGTTAATTCAATAGGGCTTTTTGTAGTTCTGGTTGGCACATTAGCATAACAATTTGTTTGTTTATAAACATAAAGTATCGCTATTGAAATGTGTAGCACGGTCCCAGCATGCACCGAAATATTTTAGCATAATTATGACACCATATTTGGTCAACATTTGATACTCAGAGCTAAATTCCAAATGGCTTCTTGGTGCTAAATCAAACACAAGTTCTTAGAAGAGATTTTCCTTTCTGTATGTTAATGTGTCGTTTACTACTTAATTCATAAGGTTTTGAAAGCCTAAAAGATATGATTTTATTTGAGAAAGTCTTTTCGACGTCACACGTTGCAATCCCCTTATACGTTTTTGATTATGTTTATGTATACACTAACTATTACAACCAAGAGTGTCGGAGAAAAAGGGAGAAAGCTGTACCGAAAGGAATTGTGGGTAAATGTCTCTAATTCTTGTTATTCTTGAACAAAACTGTTATTCTTGAACAAACCATAACTATTTGTTAACAATAACCTTTTTTTGAGTCAGCATCATTGATTTGCTTTTATTGCTGTGTATATTAATGTTATTAAAAAGTCCCATGATTCCTTTCGGTTGTGCTATGCAATTGTCCTTGTTCCAGACAACGTTATTTAAAGGAGACGCATCAGGTTTATGCAGCACCGTTGGATGTATTAATCATTCAATTCCGGGTCATGGGATATTGTTATCGATCTTTTTTCTTACTTCGATCTTCTTTTTCTTCTTATTTTCTGTACATTTGATCTTATTCCTTTCTTTCTTTCTTTTTTCTTCTCCTTCTCCTTTTTCTTCTCCTCCATTTTCTTCTTCTTCTCCTTTTCCTTCTTCTTCCTTCTCCTTTTCTTTTTTCTTCTTCTTCTTCGGCTTCGTCTTCTAAATTTATCCCTTGTCGTTGTTAATTTTTCAGTAAAAAACCTAGTCATTCTTCAAGTATTCTGCAATACTAAGTTTTTGTGTTTTTCTTTTCTTTTCTAGGAGCCAGCCACCAAATTGCCGATCAAATACAGACTTTAGGGCCAAATAACGACCGAACGAAAACTTACAATTTTCATTATGGGGGTAGAGTAGGGTATAAGTTTTTGAATGTTTTTTAAGATAGATTTTATTATTTTTTGTTATCTTACGGGTTTCTCAAGCCTGAAATTCCTTTAAAATGTAAATTTAAACCATGCAATATTTATCCTTTCACATTTTCCTCTAAAATTCCAATATATTTTCTCCTTAAACAACATATCAATTCAGTTTTTCCATTTCATTTTTCCCCCTTTAACTTCTCAGTTTTAAAATGGCATATTTATCGTTTTCCCATATCGCAATTTGTAAGGATTTTAGAAAGCTGAGAATTTCCATTTTTTGTTACTTGTGTTTTTATGGGTATTACCACAATTTGTCACTTAATTTTTATTTTTCATGTTCTCTTAATAAATATTTCAGCATTTAATTTGTGTTCTGTATTGTTTTGATTCATGTTAGAAAATCAAATTCACTGTTCTCGCTGTCATTTGCCAGCTGAATATCAAATCCAATCAAATTGCTGATGCGTTTAGAGCGCAAACACTATACACTGGAAAACAAATCACATTTTTACGGTGAAATGGAGCGCAAAAACTATACCCTGAAAATCAAATCAAATTGCTGTTGTGGAATAGAGCGCAAACGTCCATTATACCCTGGAAATCAAATCACATTGCAACGGTGAAATGGAGTGCAAACACGATACCCTGGAAATCAAATTACATTGCTACTGTGAAAAGAGCGCAAACACTATACCCTGGAAAGTCGGTTACTTTCATATATATCGGAAATTTTCCGAGCAAAAATACCGGGAGTATTAAATATATAAATATATTAAATCGAAAACAGCTATACACTCTCGAGGGAGAATTCATGTCGTTGCAATATTACGAAACAGTTATTGCGTCGTCAGTGGTTTCCCCGTTGTAGTGAAAGCAGAAATTCAATCAGAGTGACATGACAGCTCAAAATGACGTCCAACAGTGCGCTCAATTTAATGAAGTTCTTTGTTTTGTAAATTCTGTATCTGAAAAGATTTTGTTGTTCAAACTTTTAATTGTTTGTAAGCCTTTGCTTTGGTTTTTAAGTGACTTAATGAATTTTTTGGGCGCTGTTTGTTTTGGATTTATACAAGATAAGATCAGGCTTTTAAATCGCACTTGGCATAAAACTTTACCATTAATTTCTTTAGTCATTGTCTTTCAAAGTTTGAAAAACATCTCTTTACGCACTTGAAACTTTTGTCTTAAATTTTTCATGGCAACAACGTTATTTTAGTGAGCTTTGTATATTTTATGATTTTTATGAGCTAAATTTTTAGTTTTATGGCGCTTCAGAAGTTACCTTGTCACCGAAAATCAGATCATTTGTTTGTTTTACCTTGATTATGATTTAGTATTTGTTGGTTTAGCACCTGGTTATTAATCAAAGAAAAAAGTCAATTTTCGCTTTTTTGAGTTTATTTGATTCATCAATTATTAAAAGGGAATGTAGTTTAAAAAAGGATACCGAAGTGTAGCTCTCGCCATTTTTAGCAAAACTACTTCCTCCATTCCGTGGTTTTAAGTGACTTTTATCCTGATAAAACCATTTTGACGAAACGGAAGGGCGAAGATTGATTTTTTATCAAGATTTACTTTAATTGTATGATGTTTATCGCCAGTTATGTAAAAACATTCAACGTTTTAGCTTCATTCTAACGGAAGAGATGTCTTCGCTCAACAACGCCATTTCACAAAGGCGATTCAAGCAAATAAATTTTCTCGTTAATGCAGGAGCAAATCTGAACTCTAGAAACGCAAATGGCGAAACAGCACTTATTCAACTTTGTGATTTAGAACCAGAAGAAAAAGCAGCAAGTTTGGCCAAGTTGTTGATCACAAAAGGAGCAAAAGTTGATGTTGGTGACAAAAAGGGAAGGACCGCATTAATGCGAGCAATTTTGAACGGCAAAGGAAAACTAGTGACACTTTTTCTTGAAGAAATACTTGACTTTGATTTAAACGCAAAGGATATTGATGGAAATACAGCTCTAGCTCATGCAGCTTATGTTGGAAATGAGAAAATAGTTCGTGAAATAATACAATGTTTGACTAAATTTGGACTAACTGTCGATGTCAGGAATCAGGTTGGATTAACTCCATTGATGATAGCCGCAAAAAACGGCCATTTATCTTGTGTTAAAGTTATTTTGAACAAAGGTAAAGCATGTCGTTATATTCGTGATGATGTCAAGTGGAAGACTGCGTTAGAATGGGAAAAAAGCCGATTTCAAAAAACACCAGAACCTCAAAGCGGTGACATCATTGCCAGAGCTTCTCCTTTGTCAGAGGCAAAACAGCTATCTTACAGGAGTTCAGAGAAAAAAGAATTTCGTCAGCTTTTTGGTGTTTATGAAGAACAGCTCTCGACTTCCTATAGAAAAGGGTATGACAACTCAAAATGTACAAGTTTGTACAAACGACTTGGGTTTCAAACGACTCAAAACAACGCGGAAAATATTGGTGATTCCGACTTAAAAAATTGCAGTGATAGTCAAGCTAGATTTTTGTTTGCGAAAAGCGCTGCAATTATCAAGTTTAAACGAAATGGTGGTCTACTCAACGCTCGCAAACTCGTCAAAAAGGAAGGTAATTGTTCCTCTTTTCCTCCGGGGAATCAATTTCTCAAAGAAAACAGCAAAGAAAATATCGAGAAATTCGAATCAACAAAGCAGAAAAGCTCTCGCTTAAGGCGTCCAGTTCGTTGCAGGTCGGAAATTATTTATAGCACGCTGAAAAGCGACAAAGTCGGTGAAAAAGAAAGAGAAAGAACCTTCCACTTTTCCAGTAGTCTGCCGCAAATTCTACTTCAACAACCTGCAGTTTCGTCTTCAAAGGTTTTGACAGTTTTTGAAGAGAATGACAATATTGACGATGAAAAACAAACAACTTAAATCAAACGAAGAGACTTGTTTGAAGTGTATTCAATTAACAAAAAGGAATATTGGAACAACCAAAGCAATTTGACTGTTGATAAGCGAGAAAATGTTTTTTGAATAATATATTTTAAATAATTACAAAAATTCACCACTTTACTTAAAAGTTAATGATTTATTGTAACATTTCATTTTGCAATTACAGATTCAATAAAATTAACAGCATAATTACTGCAAATGACTGTCAATTTGACGCTTGGTGCAATTTGGGCGGGAAGCATTCGAATGGCTTCCTTCAGTGTTAACCAATCAAATCACGCGCTCTGCAGGTTGTATTCAAGAGTTGTTGAAAGAAAAAAAAAAAAAAAAAAACCTGAATAAAGAAATGATACAAAATGACTTGAATTTACAAATTACTGAACAGACATATGTACTCAGAACCTTTACTTCAATTTATTTTTTCAGCAAATCTTTTGTTCAACTTAACCCAAGATAACTGCATATTTGCATCATAGTTTTTTTTTTCAACAACTACAGGAATTTGTGCTTACTGTTTTTGTAGTGCTATGGTTTAGCACAAATTGTTTGGTCAATCTCCAATTCAAAGCAGGGGGACATTCGGAGTCTTGAACACCGCAACACCGCAAAAAAATTCAACAAAACACCGTCACCGCATTTTTTCATGAGTCACGTGAAAAAAAAAAACATTTTGGTAGGATTAAAATCGCAACTCCGAAAAACGTTTTCATTTCACCGTACACCGCACGTAAATTAACCTAAATATCGCACATCGCGAGGTTTTGCATCACCGCAATACCACAATTTTTCAGCCTCGTTCACCGTAACACCGCACTAAAATAAGAACAACACCGCAAAACCCAATGTCCCCCTCTCCAAAGGATTAAGAATTTGAATATGAAAGACAATTTGCAAAGAATGCTGGTAGTTGTAGTACAATGATACCATAACACAACAGGAAACCCAAGATCATGATCTGTCATTCGAGGTCATTAAAGAGATGCTAATAAATACAAATAAATTCTTTTTTTAATTTTTAACTTCAATTATTTGTATGGGGGAGGGTAAAAATTAAAAAAAAGCATTAGTATTTTTAGGACCTCTTTATGGCCTCGAATTGTATGCTTATATGATCTTTATAAATATTGACAGAAAATGAGGTTGGGCTGTCTGTGATAACACACATCGCCAATAAGGGGCTTTTCAGTTACTTTATTACCACAGACAGGGTTTGAATCAAGATTTGTTTTGTTATATTGCTCAATCAGTGGACAAATGCAAAATCAAAATAAATAAATTGTATGATCTGAAGTATTTCATTAACACAGGAAGCCCAAGCTCTAAAAAGATGTGATTACAACATTGGAACTGAGTCAAAAAAAGACTCAACCAGTGTTGTTGAAGACATTTCACTGTCAAGTAATAAATTAGAGATTGAGTTTTCTGGAGCTGGTTGAACAAAGACTGGCAAGTACAATCCTTTGAATAAGTCCCTGTCTAGAAGATAAATTGTACAATACATTTTATGGTAAAAAACTATTTTACTATTAACAAATACACCATAAAAATACCAGTGCCAAAAGTTTGCACCTTTTTACTATAATACCATAACTTTTTTATCTCATTGTTAGAGTACACACACTAAAAGTGTGCAACATAAATACCACTAAATAGTACTATTTTATGCTAGTTCTATTGTTTTCTTTTGTTTAATTAGTGCTATTTACTACTAAATAGTGACAACTGTTGCACACATTTAGTGTTTGCACTCTATCATAATTGTAATTTAGATAGAGTGCAAACACTAAAAGTGTGCCACAGTTGTCACTATTTAGTAGTAAATAGCACTAACTAAACAAAAGAAAACAATAGAATTAGCATAAAATAGCACTATTTAGTGTTATTTATGTTGCACAGTTTTAGAGTGTACACTCTATTGTAAATATTTGGTTTTATATGTATGATATTAAGCTGTGTAAACACAGGGCTCCTATTGATTAATAACAGAAGTGTTAGCCTTTGAAAGAAATCTTACTATGCAGTGCACAACATTTATCTGGGGCTGGTTGCACAAAGCATGAATAAAGTTATCAATTGAATAAAGTTATTCACTCCATACAATTTCTTTGAATTTATCTGTCGAACAGGGATTTATTACCCTGGGTACTAGAAGCCAGAAAGGTTGAGAAAGAGAGGAGGAAAAGAGGCCTCTCTTCTTCCTCTCTTTTCCAGTCCCTAACGGCCTCTGGTACCCAGGGTGGGGAGTTATTTGCTGGATAGCAATTTATCTGCTGGATAGCTTATCTAGGCTTTGTGTAACTGGCCCGTAATGCTGGATAACTTGATCCAGGATTCTTGCTTGCTGGCCTCACACTATTCGTGACCTGTAATGTTAAGTCCTTATATCTTTTTTCAACAGCTTGAGTCAATAGAAATCCTCTTGTAACTCATGAGTGATCAACAAACAACATTCTTAGAAAACAACACAAATGAAAACATTGAGACAAATTGTTCAATATTGGCCAATCCAAAAAAAAAAAAAAAAAAAAAAGCCATCAAAATCCACTTAGTCACTTCTGAATGGACATGCACCGTAGCATTAACTGTGAGTTTATAGAAGCTTACTACTGTATAATATGCATGTAGAATATTTTTCATTGAAATATTTTGTATTTTCTAAATCTATGCAACTTTGTACTTTTAAGAACTTTTCTTTATTCATGATTATTTACAATATTTCCATTCACATTCATAAGTGCACTAAAATAGTTAAATTATTTTTTTATCAACTTTAAAACATTAGTTCAAAATCAACAACTTCAAAATAAATGTTCTATAGAAATCCATGCTGTGAGATGTTTTCTTGCAGACTGCAGATCACAGGAAGCCCAAGCTCATAATATTTATAAAACTCATTTCAGCATTAAATTTGAAATAAATCAATGAATGTAAATAAAGCCTTTTTAAAATTTTTACCCTCCCCCATACTAATAATAGTATTCTTAATTTATTTCAAATTTAACACTGAAATAATTTTTTATAAATATTGACAGATAATGAGCTTGCTCTGCATGTGTGTAGATATTTAGTCATTTGACTCCCTAATTAAAGACACCGTCAGATGTGCAATGGGGTACTGTCATTTAACTACAAGTATCATTCTAACTTATATTCTTTGCAAATTCTCTTTCAAATTCAAATTAAATAAAAGGAAAAAGAAAGTGAGCAAAGCATTCTGGTAGTTGTAGTTAAAAATGTCAGCATACACAAGAATTGTTACAAAACATATAACAGAGATCTTAAGTTTTCACTTGAGCCATCTTACAGCTAAAATTGTTGTATTTGACTGGATTTATTTTTTTTCTGCTACATCAATGATGCCTTCAAGGTGGAACAAAGGTTGTTGTCACAACAAAATTAAAATCCTGTCAAAGTTGCGTCTGGTTGCAATGCAACAATTTTAGTTGTATTCTTTGAGGAAAGTATTAAAACTTCAAAGAAAGCCCACAGGAAATTGGTAATATAATGTAAATGCAAACCCATAAGAATGATTTTGATTTGCTAAAGAAAATTATCTAAATTCCAAAAAAGTTACTTGAAAACTATAGAGTTGTTTTGATATGAGTGGGAAACAGTACTGTATCGTAGTGTAGCTTTGGTTAATTTTAAGAAAACATTGAAGTCTTCTGCCGTGGTGTAGCAATACTCTATACCACCCAATGAACGAATCTTAAGAAATTTCACTACTTTCAATTTAATGTCATTTTTGTTGTGTTGTGTATTAGAAGCTGACATTTTGCAGTGTCACTTATCTTGATATGCTCTTTTCATTTCTATGCTTTATTCTTACTGAGCTGCAGGACTTGGTCACATGACCTCTTAGTGCAAGAAGCCCATTAGAAGTAGTTTGAGTTGAATTCACAATGTTCTCTCTGTTTCATGAATATTTCAAAACACAGTGAGGAGAGCGAACACACCATACAATAATGCACAAGGATACGCAATCAATGGCTGTTGATGGTCCATTGCTAACGCAGTAACAAACAACTTCGATGACACCAAACTACACCAACCAATAGTAACCGTTGTTAAGATAGATCCCAGCATTCCTTGTAAGCTCACCAATAAAGCCAAGCCAGACAATATCACCATTGGTAACAAGCAGTATCCAAGGACACTCACGACAACACCAAAGGACACATCAGCCAGGCTCATTAAATTCAAGATTGCAAACATTGCCACACATCCAAGTAAACTATACCCATAGATGTATCCGAAATGCACTTTGCCATGAAGAAGAAGAAATCCCCCAAAAGCCAAACAAAATAGAAATGGTCCTCCTAGATCTGTATCGTCCATAATGTGACTGTCTGTTTGTTTCAAAGGGTTTAAAACCGAGAGAGTTTTTTGCCAAACGTGATCAAGATTAAAACCAAGTTCTTCTAAAAGGGGAGGTTCGTCCTCAAAACCGCTACAATGTGCTTCATGGATTTCTTTCACATCACTACTAGGCATTGGTGGGTAACTTTGAGGAGCATAGTACTGTGTATTTCCATTTATGTTAGGATCGTAGTAATTCTCACTTGAATATTGCTGATCAGAGCCGACATATTGGTTATAGTCATATCCGCCATATTGGTTCTGATCGACATTTTGAGCGTAGTTTGACGGATAAAATCCATCTTGGTAAAAACCTTGGTCGTCCTGATGATATCCGTTAGTGTATCCTGACATTTTCTTTGAAAATTTAGGTAACAATTGAGAAATCCAGATTAATATTGTAACCTTGTAAGAAAACTGAAATATTTCCAAACTGAAGACACGTAATCAAATTTGAAATGTTCCAGCCCCTTCGCGGTTGACGAATATTTTCCGGAGCTTAACCGAACACTTATCGACTCTAAGCTTCTGATAAAATTTTACAATTTAAAGATATCCGCTTCCAAAATTAACAAAATAAGTCAACAACATATCGTTGATATCGTTATATGAATCATCTAAAGTCAAAAAATTATTTGACTGAAAAAAGTTATTTTTGCGCAAACCGAAAAAAATCGGATGATACTCGTGAAGCAATCGTTATAAACACCGAAATTTTGGCGCCATTTTTGTTATTGTTCCATAGTTGCAAAGAACGAACTAAGTCTACTAAGAAAAAATGATCAAAATGGCTGATATTTTGGCTGATACCAAGCTAATTCGCGTGGGATTCTACTTTGCTGTTTTAATAGCAAGTCTTTTGTGTGTTATGTGGAAAATAATTGAAGTTACCAAGTCTGCTGAGCGAGTTTGCAGAAAACTCTTTGTTCTTCCCATAATTGCTTTGCTTTCGTTGGCAGTGACATGGGTAGATATTTACACTTTTGTCAAAGGATTGTCGAAAAACTATCCTGACTTAAAGAGTACTTTGAAGCAAGAAGAAGTCGTTGTCAAGGTAGGAACGTCATTTGTTTTCTTAAATTTGCCAGTTATTTTATACAATGTGAAAATTCGTTCTTTGATCGTTGTTTCAATTTTCCATCATGTGAAAGTGAAAAACTACATTATCTCGATGATTTAAACATTTTAATGTTAAGAGTTTATTTACACTTGCCAGTGAAATTAGATGAGTACAATAATTTTTTTGTAGTAAATAACCCGGGGGGAGGGGGGGGACTCGTCGTATGCTCGTCGTATCTTCTAGATTTTGTATCTTTTGAGGTTTAAAATATGAAATTCGCCAAATTCTTACTTTTTGGTATCCTTTAGGGGTTGAATAGCACTGAAACTCCTGATTTTGGTATCTTTTAGAGATGAAAAATTTGCGAAGCCACGCCCTTTTGAAAATCGACAGGTATCTTTTAGGTGTATTTTTGAAAAGTCCGATAAGCATCCCCGATTGTTTATCTCCGGAGTCCCCACCCGGGGTAAATAAACATACAATTTTATATATTTCATGCGAAAATGTACAAAAGACTTCACTATTTTATGATTTTTTATCATCAACTTCAACATCACCATTATCATCATCATTATCATAATCATCTTGATCATCACCATTGTGATTAAAATATGGAATTGTCAATATTATCATCATCATCATTATTATCACCATTGTTATCATCATCATCATCACCAATGCCATCACCCATTGTCATGTCATCACCACCGTTATCATCAATATCATCACCATCAATATCATCACCCATTGTCATGTCATCACCACCGTTATCATCACTCTCATCACCATCAATATCATCACCCATTGTCATGTCATCACCACCATTATCATCACTCTCATCACCATCAATATCATCACTCATTGTTATCAACATCTATAATTCTGAGCAAAAACCATATATGTTTAATTGATATGTTTCAGCGTCTTACGCCATCATCAGAATTATGATAAAGTAAAATTCACACAATGTATAAATAAGAATAAGACAAAGGGTACATTAATAGTCCAGTTTCATGTTCTTCATTGCTCAGGCTAAGCCTCGATAGTATGTGATATATTCTTTTGTACAATGTACATCCCGTGGGATTTGCACCAATCCAAGAACAATATAAATACCAATGGTTTTGTCTTGTCTTTTTTGTTAATTTACCTACAATTGAGGCCTGAGCAATGAAGAACTTGAAACTGGTCTATTGAAGGGTAAGGTGAAAGAGGATATGGACTGCGCTCTTTTAACTTTGGTTTGATGGTGTTTTGACACTCAACCAGCAGCTCTTTCACTTTAACTTTCAATTTTCTTTGTAAGCCTGTTTTCTTTTCACACTTCACTTATTTTTTGTACCTTCTTAGTATTCATGTAATTATTGCTATTTTTGGTTCCTTGTTATTTTGACATGCTTTCTTAATATTCATTGTAATTAATGTACCCTTTGTCTTATTCTTATTTATACATTGTGTAAACTTTACTTTATCATTATTCTGATGATGGCGTAAGACACCGAACCATGTCAATGAAACATATATATAGATTTTGCTCAAAATTATGGTTAAACTACTGTTGCTTAGACCTTTTGTTATCAACATCATTATCACCATCCTTGTCATCACCATTATTATCATCACCATTATTATCATCACCACCATCATCACTACCATCATTGGCATCACCATCATCATCACTACCATCATCAGCATCACCATCATGACCACTATTATCATCACCATTATTATCATCACCACCATCATCACTACCATCATTGGCATCACCATTATGACCACTATTATCATCACCATTATCATCATCACCACCATCATCACTACCATCATTGGCATCACCACCATCATCACTACCATCATCAGCATCACCATTATGACCACCCCTGCCATGATGACCACTATTATCATCACCATCATTATCAGCATCACCATTTGAATACAATATGCAATTGTCACCTTGATCATTGTTATCTAAGGCTGTCATGACTATGATTGTCATCTACAGGCTTACCGGTCGGTAACAGACTCAGTCAATGGCTATTGGTGGTCTTCACAGTTGCTCATGTTCACTCTAGTCTTCATAGTTTTCATCAACACCAAGGCACGACAGATCAGCATGCCATCCCTTGAACTCTGTAACTACATCTGTCTTGGATTTGCAGGTGCAATAAGTGCTTCTTTAGGGCTCTTTCTCTTCCGCTACTACGTAACCATTTCCATAGAGACAAAGAGGGTGGAACATCATCAGATGTCACGCTGGAGTATTGCTGTTCTTGCTGTCAGCCTTTGGCTGGGCTTCCTGTGCATATTGTTTCTTTATTACTCAGTTGATCCAGCTTTTAAGATTTACTTGTTGTTGGTGCATCTCTTGCTGTTTCTGCCCTGCCTTCTGCCTTCAATTCAAGTCCATAGTTATACCACAACAGCAGCCAAAGGCCTCATACCACTACTTTACTTAATACTGTTCATAATTCTCACTGGTCATCACTTTTTCTTCACACACCTTGCTATTCCCGATGCCCACCCCAAGACATTCCATGATCTTTTACAAGCAGGCTTTGCCCATCCTTGTCAGTGTAGTATTTCCACTGATGCTGTTGTGTGCTTTATTCTCTCTATTATATACTTGGTTTTTAAGGCAGAAAGCTGTGGCTTGGCAGTGCTTGATATTATCCCATTCATACTCCTCTCTCCTTGTTTCTCTCTGGGGTCCACATTTGCTCTTGTGATGCTTTATGAAGAGTATACGCTGGAGAGGAAACTGGGCATTAAAGAGGAGTAGGAAATCGTTTTAACCAAGCTTTTTTAACCTAGTGTAACATTGACAACATAAAGTGACGACGGCGATACTGATGCTTCAGATGTTAGTCCTGTGTCACAGTAATAATGATATTACTCCAAAGAAGGGTAACGGTCGCAACATCAACATGGCCGTCATTGGTTCACAGTGTCAAAATTACGCTTGTCTTTTATAACTGTTTCTATAGAAGCACTGATGCAGCCACTCTAGCACATTACTAGTTCTTATCTAAACCAAGTTTATTTACAGACAGATTCTTTGTATTGCGAAGAAGATAATAAAGAAGAGTGGCTGGTTGCGATGCAACAAATTTGTCTGTAAGTAACCAGTTTTGTTGTATGAATTTAGATTTGTAATTTTGTACATCATAGATTTTCTTGCAAAAAGTGCTGACATTTCAGATATTTGGGCCTGTTTATATGAGGCGAGCCAGCCTGGTTTAGCGGGCTGGTTTCTTTTGTGTTCAAGCTATCAGTCCTATGTAGAAGTGAGTTTTGTAGTGTGTTTAAGTATAATTATAGATGTTTATGGTCAAAATATTTTATAAGCATGAAAACCTAAACTCAATAATGGTTTCATTAATTGATTTTTTTAGTATAAATTTATTCCAATATTCTTTTTTTTAATTAATAGAGTTTTCAAACTGAAATCATATTTTTCCTAAAAAACCAATAAACAACAACAACAAAACAAAAAACAAAACAAAAACAACAAACAAACCAAAAAAACAACAAATAAACAATTAAAACATCCTCTTTGGTCACTTTTCTTTTGAATATTTGATTTGAATATTCAAATCGAATTTATGATGTAATCTATACTTAAATAATGAAACCATAAATACATTCTAAGCGTTCTTTCTTGATATCCTTTGGTGTTGCAAAAAATCTATTTTTTTCAACAAAAAATACATTATGCAAAAATTTATAATTGTATTTGTTTTGCTGTATTTCTGTTCAGTTGACAAATGCATAAAAATTAAGCTAAATAAATTGTACATTATGTAATCTTAAGTATTTCACCAATTTGATTAAGACCACAGGAAGCCCAAGGTCATAAAAAAGTGCTTACAATACTGCACGCTTTGGTCGAGTGTAGTTAGAGTGCATTAGTTTACAACATAAATTCCACTAAATAGTACTGTTTTATGCTGATTCTATTGTTTTCTAATCTTTTGTTTAATGAGTGATATTTACTACAGTGATAGCTATCACACACATTTAGAGAATATTGAAACTGGAATATTTAATGTTGAACACTAAATGCAGTAACTGAAATAACTTGTATAATATTGTATTCAGGAAATTGTGTGCAGTACGATGTGGAAACAATTATTTTGATTATCAAGTAATGTATTGTAAAAGATGATGTAGACAGTAAAATAAATAAACTTGTAAAGTAACATGAAAGATTTTATGTTACAAACATTGCTTAAGTATACATGTTTTTTATATATATATAGTACGATTGGTTTATAAAACAATTGGTTTAGTTTGTTACATACAATTGCTATATTGTTTGGATTTTTGTGGATAATTGAAAGATTGACACACAGGTAGATATTTTATGAAATATGAAATATAATAAAATGTTTACAATACCTTCAATGTTAGCACTGTTCTCATTAATGTCCTGGGGGTTAGGGTTAGGGTTAGGACATTTATGAGGACACAAGTAACAAGGAATTGTAAACATACTATATTTCATGATATTTCATTAAATTTCCGAAGAATCAACTGGTTGGGCTACCTGTGATTGACCCTGGAGGCTAAGTCTACTGGGAATTATTTTTCATAACATAATACAAACTAGACCAAGTAAAAGAAAGCCAACCATGAACAAAAGCATGAATATCAATTTATGAGGAATGGTTTGGGGTATGATAGCTTTGCTGTGTCTGGTCCATGGTCTTGGTAAGCCTGATATTCTTTCAGCTGCTCTAAGACCACTATCTGCACCGTTTTCTAAGAGAGGGACACCAGTTTGACTATACGCACCGGCAAACCTGGAATGACAATGAATGAATGAATGAATGAAGAAACAGTAAAATAAAAAGTACTTTATCTATCGATTATTACCAAATATTATCAATCCCCTGAATTTCTTGTAACTGCCGTAAAGCCTCTTCAGTTTCTGTGGTCACAACAGGTCTTTCAAAATAATGGTAGCCATTTGGCTGAGAGAAAAAAGAACAAAAATTTATTTTCAAATATTCTAAAACTAGCAGAGAATAAAATGATTGACACAGTATGTAAATATTTTCTCTGAAGCCAGACGCGCCCATAGTGCAAAAGCTTGACTTAATAATAGTAAAAAAAAATGAAGTTGAAATTAAACAACAATTTCTACAATAAAACAACTTTTTGTTTAATAGTCTTACATAGACTTTCTCGGGCCTTGGTTTAATCCATGGATTCCATGTCAGAAATACGTTCCTAGGGCTGCTTTCACACGTCAGGGCACTCATTTTGAGAGGCTGAAACTTGTTTTGCCACATAGTGCACATGATGGCACCTCCTGTTGAACAATCACTAAGCCCCTCCTTATTAAAGTCCCTAGAGTCCTGGCAAGGATGTATAGTGATGCCATGTTGAGCAGTGTCCTGGTTGTTAGGTGACCGAGGTGTGGTTTCTGGACAGTTTGGTTGGACAAAAACATTAGACACGGACCACTGTGACGGATGGACTGGCATCAGACGCTGTAAGAAATATTAAGATTATTAAGTTTTGTGAGGTCCCAGAAAACGTTCTTATCCATCACCACATGTGATTTTTAAAACTTCGGGGGGGGGGGGGGGGGTGAGGGGAGAGTGGAAGTGTTTGTGGTGAAGAAGTCGAGAGGCCTAGGAAATTTTGGTCATGGTATGTTTGAAATTCCTGTGGATGGGAGATGCAGAAAAGATGTCTTCTTCATGATTTATCAGTCTTAATTCAGAATTGCGGGGTAAGCAACAGTGTGACAAATGCCACGTTAAATTCTCTTGAATACTGACCTCATCAGAATGAATAACGACATCACTCCAAACATACTCGAACTTTTTTAAAACTTTTTCCCTTCTGCAATCTGGCCAATCTGAAAACAGCTTGGCAGCTTGGTTGGCCTGTGTTGCTACGATTACATGGTCAAACAACTCCACAGGTAATCCAGCAGCATATATTTCCAGTCCCTTTAGTGTGTTATCTGTGTTGCGGATGGGCTGAATTCGTTCAACTACAGTATTGGTGTGCCTCACTTTGATATTCTGGAAACAATTAAGACAACAATTGCAACGATAAAGAAATGCATTCACTATTCATCCACTATAATGACAACAGTTTAAAAATCTCCTCTAAATACATTTTCAGTTTTTTTTCTTTTTCTTCTTCTTTAGATAAAAAAATCCCCTTGTTGTAAATAACGTTTTTTTCTGGATAAAAACGAGGGGATTTTTTTTTAAAAAAGAGAAGAAGAAAAAGAAAAAAAAAACTGAAAATGTTTCTTTAGTGATTTCTATGGTGCTCGAACTCGCGACTCTTCAATTAATAAGCCACAGGAAATTGGCCTGGACCAATATTTTTTATCGTGATGGCAATATGCAGTAGTGTCATGAGCTCATAACAACACCCTAACATTTCACCTTTAAACAAATTTTTCTTCCCGATTATATCAAACCAAATCGTTGTGTACCTTTGCTAGAATATTACTCGCTTCTCTTGTACCAGCTTTCATACGACGCATTGTTTTGCCAGTCATTAAAAGCGTACTGAGAAAGTCCATGACAACAGTTACGGGATATTGACGAGCATCCTGTGCTGAACTGCTAGCAATAACTGGAAAAAAACAAAGATACGATGATTATGACAGTGATGATGATGATAATAATGATGATGGTGGTGATGATGATTGTTTTGTCAATAATGGGGATCATAATGAAGGTGGTGATAATGATGGTGATGATACTGATGCTGATGGTGATGATAGTGATGTTGATGATGATTATGATAATTGTAGTGATGATGATGACGGTGATAATAGTGATGGTGATGATGATGATGATGCTATTGATAGTGACAATAATGATGGTGATGAGAATAATGGCGATGGTGATGTGATGGTGATGATAGTGATAGTGATGTTGATGATGATTACGATAATTGCAGTGTTGACGATGGTGATGGTAATGATAGTAATCATAGTGATGATAACCAGAGCGATAACATTTATTTAACCATAAACATTGATTTGTTGATTGAATACTATTGATAATTGTAGTGAATACTATTGATAATTGTAGTGATGATGATGACAGTGATAATAGTGATGGTGATGATGATGATGATGCTATTGATAGTGACAATAATGATGGTGATGAGAATAATGGCGATGGTGATGTGATGGTGATGATAGTGATAGTGATGTTGATGATGATTACGATAATTGCAGTGTTGACGATGGTGATGGTAATGATAGCAATCATAGTGATGATAACCAGAGCGATAACATTTATTTAACCATAAACATTGATTTCTTGATTGAATACTATTTTACTATCCTGTACTGCACACCAGCTATGATTTACCTGCAAATATGGGGATAAGGAACGTATCAGTGAACTCCATGGAGTACTTGTGTTCAACAAGATATTTTGCCAATGTAACCTTTGTTAATTTTGTACGATCATCCTTCAAATAGAATATTATTCTCTTATACTAAGATAGTTCTACTTTTTATTATCATAAAGTTGAGTGCGGGTTGATTATGATTATTGATTATATACTGAATTGGAATATGGCAGACGGCACCATTATATGCTGGGGCTAGATGACGGAAACGAGGCTAGTCAGCCATCGAACATGAAGACGGTTTTCTGTTCATCCTTATATCTTAGTTCATTTCGGTTAAAGTCATTATCATCATCACAATCATCATCATATCGCAAAACAGACACTTAATTACTTATCGTAATTAACAAAGCATCAGCCTTTGGATTCGATTTTGATCAGTCATGTGAAACAAGCACGCTCATTTTCATCATCACGAACTATCATATCAATACCTTATTTTTCTGCATAAAGGAAGTTGCTTTTCTAAAATAAAACATGTCTCTGATAATCAGCCAATAGGAAGACATGTTCTTTAGAAGTTCTACAGGGTGTAGATATGGTATGGCCAGGCTACCAAACAGGAAATTATATAACTTGTAATGTGAGCTTTTGCCGTACACCTGTATGGTGGAAATAGAATGATACAAAGAATGAATAACCAAACGATGAACAAATGAATGAGGACAGACAGACGTCAAATATATAAATATTGTCGTAATTATACCCGCTTGCAAGAACGTTGTAGTAGACATTTTTATCACTCTCAGCTCGTTCTTCTCCCATCACTTCTTTCGTGCTCTCGTCACTTTCCAGAGTGTTCTATAACTGAACAAAGCACGCTCAAGCCTCCTTTATTTGATAAATACATTTATACAAATATCTAATGAGATGTAAAAGGCAAAATCAGCCGTTTTAACATGGGCAACGCACTGTTTAATAATCAGTATGATGTAAAAGATAGGAAAAATATATTTGGACATTTAGTATATGAAACAAACAATAAATAAAGCGAGTTTTCCGTTTTGCATGTCATTAAATATACAGATTAACTAGAAATTTGTATAAATGTTTACTACAACGTTCTTGCAAACGAGTGTATATCAGTGAATTAACGAACAAATAAACAAACAATCCAAACAAACAAACAGGCAGACAAATGAATGAATGAATGAATGAATGGAATGAATGAATGAATGAGTGAGTGAATAAATGAATGAATGAATGAATGAATGAATGAATGAATGAATGGAATGAATGAATGATATGAATGAATGAATAAGTGAATGAATGAATGAATGAATGAATGAATGAATGAATGAATGAAGGAAGGAATGAAGGAATGTCTGAATGAAGGAATGTCTGAATGAAGGAATGTCTGAATGTCTGAATGAAGGAATGTCTGAATGAAGGAATGAAGGAATGAAGGAGTGAAGGAGTGAAGGAATGAAGGAATGAATGAATGAATGGAATGAATGAATGAATGAATGAATGAATGAATGAATGAAGGAAGGAAGGAATGAAGGAATGTCTGAATGAAGGAATGTCTGAATGAAGGAATGTCTGAATGAAGGAATGAAGGAGTGAAGGAGTGAAGGAATGAAGGAATGAATGAATGAATGGATGAATGAATGAATGAATGGATGGAATGAATAAATGAATGAATGAATGAATGAATGAATGAATGAATGAATGGATGGAATGAATAAATGAATGAATGAATGGAATGAATAAATGAATGAATGAGTGAATGAATGAATGAATGAATGAATGAATGAAGGAAGGAAGGAAGGAAGGAATGAAGGAATGTCTGAATGAAGGAATGTCTGAATGTCTGAATGAAGGAATGTCTGAATGTCTGAATGAAGGAATGAAGGAATGAAGGAATGAAGGAGTGAAGGAGTGAAGGAATGAAGGAATGAAGGAATGAAGGAATGAATGGATGAATGAATGAATGAATGAATGGATGGAATGAATAAATGAATGAATGAATGAATGAATGAATGAATGAATGAATGAATGAATGAATGAATGAATGGATGGAATGAATGAATGAATGAATGAATGAATGAATGAATGAATGAATGAATGAATGAGTGAATGGATGGAGGATTCTATATAAATAAACAAGAACGTGAATAAATAAATCAGTTGATGAATAAATAAACACGCATCATTCAAGTGAATTGCTTTTGCGGTTTGACATCATGCTTTTTTTTGTGAGGGTCAAGAGTAGCTATTTAAAAAAAAAACATTCATAATTACTCAACCAAATCAAACTGTGGTCATATTTATATCATTGTAAAAGTTATAAATAAACAAACGTGTAGTTTGAGTACATTATTCCGAAACGCGCTGACATTTCAAAGCAAATAATTTACAATTCTCAATTTATACCATTTTAACGATTTCTTTAAATTCCCACTTAGCTTACCTGAATTGAAGGCGATAAGTTTAGAATAGCTGTCTCTATTCCTACATAGTCGAAAAGGTTGAGCAGTTGACGGTAAAACCCTTCGCAGAACGAACGAATCGGCACATCGATAACATCACCACAATCACCAACTTCAACAGAATGAGCACCGAGTCCAAGCAAATTTTCTTTTTCATAGATTTGAACTTCGTGACCGTGGAGGCTTAAAAGCCATGATGCACTCAACCCAGCTATTCCACTACCGACAACTGCAATTTTAAGCTGTTTTCGTGCACCGTCATTCTTGCTCGTTACAGCCATCGTTTGTTAATCAAAGTGAACTTTCACTTTCATTCGCTCGCTTCAAATAGCTGTTGTCGTGTAAAAAAGTACAATCTATCAAGCATGAAGAGCTTTCGTCGCTAAGATTGAGTAGCAATACTAGAGAGATAATTAATCAAGACATGTCGATACAACTTTTGTTTGCACTCACTCATGTTTACAAATGTGGTAGCATTTAGTGACAGGTGGTGCGTGACATGAGTAACGCAGAAGTCACACAACCGTGGTGACTGAGTGTATAACGCAATTTAAAGAGTACCGAATTTTAAAAAATTGTCAATGGATTTTTGCTTTACAAATTCATTAACATTGTTGGGCTATTCAAATACTGAAAAAAAAGGTGGTCACCGCATGGTTTTCGAGGTATAAGACGTGAAAAAGAGCGATTTTTCAGTTTTTCGCGTTCTCGTTCGCACCTATTGCAGAAAATCTAAATCTACTTCAATAGATAAATTAAAATTACTCGAATTCATTTATAAAAGAAAAGAAAAAACCCATTCGAACTATAGGTATTTACTTTAATCACGTGTCTAGATAGAAAATCCATCCAATATCTTAAGTAGTGTAAAAAATTAAATTATAAAAAGACAAAAATTGCTTTTATTTCGCGCAATTATATGTTCGGGAAGGGGGGGGGGGGGGGGGGGTAGAGTTATTTTATTCACAATTCTTTGACATACTGCAGAATCGCGAAATTGATTTTAATCCGGCGCTAAAATATCTAAGGACGTATGCGATAGTTGCTCGCGTGCATCATTTCTGTGCATGCTGAAGACATCACACGCCGTTTTTTCAATTAATTTATTTTGACCGAAAAAGAAAACAATTAAAATAAATCTAACTAAACAAAACAACCGCACCTATTATTGCCCGAACATTGCGAAAAGAAATTAGTTTGTGTCGAAAAAAGAGCAAAAACAGTTGAACCGTTGAAGTACATACGCCATCATCAGCTCGCGGATGGGATTCTGCCGACCACGCATTCTAAAGTTACCAACAATCACCAACTTTGTCGTTTGATAACTCGCCAAATCGAATGGATACCCCTATTTTTTAATTCACAGATGGAAAGAGGACCAAAAATTCTATATTCATTCAGTTTTTTGAAAAAAATGATATTTATTTTTTTAAAACCCTTTTAGCTTGTTGGTAATTTTTCTGTCTTCATCATCTTTCTGTTTTACCTCATGATGACTTGTCATGCTGCTCACGGAAAGTGCCAAAATGGTCGACTTCAAAAAGTTGTAGCTCCGAAGATCGAATGGAACCCCCCGATTTTTTTTTATTTTTTATTTTTTGTTATTTGTGTTTTTTTTTTTTTTGCTTATAACATGTGTATTACGTGCTGCTTTATCAACTGGCGAAGTTTCAAAAAAAAAACCTCGGCTACTAGCGCATGCGTCGTTCAGTGTCGTGAAATGTCACCATCCAAAAATCGCGACATTTTGGTTTATTTAGATTAAATGTGATAAGGTTTATTTACTACCCATAAAGCTACGGCAATTCAATTTCATTTATCTAGAATTACATTCAGGTATTCGAGCCGCAGTGAACAAATAAGACGTTTTTTGTATAAACATTTGAGAATTTGAATTGCGCACAGTTCTGCGCATATTTCGAATTTTAGAGTTTTACATTTTTTATTATCAATGAATACAGAGCTTTGTCTAAGAAATACTTCAACGTAAAAATCCGAACGGTTTTTACATTTTCAAGCGAAAAATTACGAATTTCTTTAAACTCGCCCCAGTCCACACTCGGTAAAACCTTTATCTTGATTGAATTTTCAGGACACTTTTTAAAATATCTCGTAAACCAATACGGGCACCTATCTTTTTTATTTCATAATATCATTTCAAATCATGGTTTTCAAAACATATGTGAACGATGACAAAATTCTATGGCTAAATTTTTAGATATTTTGTGTTCAGGTCAAAGCATTGATGAAGCCCGTAAAAATTCCAACATTTTGTTAATTTTTGCTTTATTTCTTTTCGTTGTTGAGTTTTAGCGTAAATAATTGCTTTACATCAGTAGCCCAATGTATGAGAAGTACTTTACAGCGCATTAAAAACATTCGGTATTTAACAAGCTCAGTAAAGAGACACTTTTATGAACGATGACCATTTTCGAATGTTAGACGTTAAAGAACAGTTGTAAAAAGTAATTGAATATCCCCGAGGGGAATTACTGTATAACTCTACATCTACATCTACATCTACATCTACATCTACATTGACAAAAGTGGGTCTACTTTAAATATTTTTCTCTCGAAAACCAATACGGTGATCCCAATATTTTATCTTATATTTTTAATGAAAAAACTCAAAATGTTTTACTGTAGAAAGTTTTATCAAAATTCTATGGCTAGTTCTATTACTAAGGAATTACCTTGCGACTCAAGAACGTTTAAGCTGTTAAATGACTTTTTCGAATTCTAGGTTATGTGATTTTTCCATTTTCCAAAATAAATTTTTATATATTGCAACTACGAATTTCTTTAAACTCGCCCCAGTCCACACTCGGTAAAACCTTTATCTTGATTGAATTTTCAGGACACTTTTTAAAATATCTCGTAAACCAATACGGGCACCTATCTTTTTTATTTCATAATATCATTTCAAATCGTTTTCAAAACATATGTGAACGATGACAAAATTCTATGGCTAAATTTTAAATAAAAATAAATTTTTATATATTGCAACACAGAGGTGATTAGTAATTCAACATCTGCTATACATTTCTTCACCATTCATTAAAAGACTCTGATTATGGTATTGAATTCATCCATTAACAAATCGGATGAGAATTTTGTTTGCAATATATTTACAAAATGGGCCCTTTATATTATTTGCTACAACTAATAGCATTCTTAGCAAAAAGTTCTCTCTTTCTTTTGGCGCCTTTTTGATATTAACTAAACAATTAACCGACTAACAACGTTGCAAAATAAAGTGGGCAAAAAGGTGTTTTTTGACGGTTCTTTGTTACTATTTGTATGGGTCAAGGGAATTTTAGTTCTTGAAGAAACAACCAGGAAATGTGATCAAAAAACACAGAACTCATAAGCATAATTCATAAGAACTATACGATTGTAAGCTCTTCGGTTTTATCACAAACGTTAAGTTTGACGCCAAGATGGTCATCGCTGGTGGACTAAGGATCACTTTTCTCGTTGTTGAGTTGTTAGGGGCTGTAATCGGCAACTCCCTGCTTTTTCTGTTTATTGTGAAATCAAGACAACTCCACCGTTCAACGTCTCTCAATTTTATCTTCAACTGCGGAATCACAGACATGATGAACGCGTTGTTAAACATCCCTCTTGACGTGGACTATTTCGTTTTCAAGTCCGGTTATCTTACAGGAACTGTACCAACGGTCGTCTATATTTTTATAATGATGTTCACGACAAATTTGACATTCAGTGCTGTCATAATGGTTTCGATTGATAGAATTTTGATCGTTAAATATCCTGTTAAATACATGAACAATATGAAAGTCAGCAAAGCTCGCATCGGCATCATCGTCGCATGGTTGGTGGCATTAGCGTTTTCTGCAATTGCGACGGTGATGAGGATAGTCAAAACACCTGTTTCAACCGATGAAGATTTTGTAAGCTATATGGCCCAACGCTCCGAGGAAGAGAATGTCTCTGGTGTTATTGTTACTTCATCGCTTATCATTACCATGATAGTCGTGCCGAGTGTAGTGCTCTATAGAGAAGTCAAGAAGCGACGACAGGATGAAACTACGCGATCCCAGGCCGGGGACAGGAAGATAACGAAATCCTGCAACACTACCCTGATGGCGATGTTTCTCTATTTAGTCTCATATCTGCCCTTTGTGGTCTTCAATGTCTTAAACCTGTTTTATGGCGAACTGAAACCTGACCATTTTTTCTACGTCATCATGTTTTTTCAACTAAGTTCAATGGTGAATCCGTACCTGTTCATCTTTCGATCATCCACTATAAGAGAGACTGCTGTTAGTATCCTACCTACAAAACCCACCGATGGTCTACAGGAAGCAGCTGTGCCGAATGCCCCTCAGGAACCAAACTGAAACATTACTGTAAGACTCAACTCCAATTATTGTAGTGCGAACACTCTTGTCAAAACGGGAATTATTATAATATAGTGTCTCTTTTAACATTGAGTTTCGTTTACCATTGTAAAGATCCTCGGTAGAAACCGTGAACGGTTAATGATTTTGTATAATCGAAAAAAAAAAACTATTTGCATTCTAGCAACAATTTGTGATTTTGATTTATGGCAATTGTATGAAGAGCAGAGTCCCAAGCCATAATCACTCAAGTTTATAAATAAGACTCTCTGTTTTGCCAGCACTATTGACATTGCATTATGTTAAACGTGAGACAAATCGACGAGTTATATATGAGTGCGTTTCAATGTAATCGTCTATATGGCAAAAGTACTTCTTTTTGATAAAAAATGTAGCTTTAGAAGCACGAATCCACGAGTTACTGCTTCATTGATGTATTGATTAGGGTTAGAGTGACTTTCATGTGCTATTCTTGTATCATAGTAAGGGCAAGTATCACACTATATATTGTACTATGGTTTAGATATCAGTTTACTCTCTTCAGTTAATATACATACTATTATGTAATTATTTATCTATGATATATACTTTGTGAATTAAAGGGATGTAGAAATGAAAGCAATTGACTCTTTTTAATATGGTTTACTGAAATGAACGAATAAATGATAGAACTAGACCCTGGATATCAAGCTTAACTCTCGCGCTGTTTGCTGGTTACAAAAGTAATGTTTTTCCAATAGCAAGACCTAGACAGATTGATTTTAAAAATGGTTGATTTTGAAAGTGATAACTTAAAATAATCGTAACGTTTTGGCTTTTAACCACAATTCTCTCAAATACTCAATTGGGATGTTTTTTTTTGCTCTCAAAGGCATGTTACTATAGTGCTCGAGTATCCGTTACTCGTCTCTTTTCCGTTTTTTTTTCGCCAACATCCGATCCAATTTTCGAGCAATGCTCGAGTTACTTCGTATTCCAGGAAGTCATTTTCTTCCCTCCCCTCCCCTCCCTACTGATCAAGTTCGGTTTTTTTCGTGCTTTAGACTGCTCGGTTACAATGTCTTTCTGATGACATAGTTGGAAAAGCTTTGCTACTTATAGCTAAACCCACGTTTGAGTTGACCATGTCCATCTTTTATTAATTTCCGATTTTTGTTTGTTCGTTTGCTGTCGTTGCCTTTTCGTGCTTTTGTTTTTCAAAGAAATTAGGCAGTTTAATAACACATTATTATTTCAAAAAAGTGATTCAGATTCATATTTTTCTTTATTGCATGCACTAATATTAGATTCTTATTTTTACATATTTACATATTACACATATATATATATTTAACAAACTATAATAAATTTAAGATAAAGAAAGATTATTTGTTTAAGGAAACGTACGTGAGGGCAAAAGTAGCAATAAACGTATAAACTGCAGGCAAAAAACGTGTATTATTATTATATATACGGCAAAGATCGTCTTTAGCAGATTAGATAATAAAATTAATTGGAGCAATACAGAATTAGTATTAAATTTTACAGATTGAGTCAATGTATAATAAATATCACATTTGAAAAATTAGAAAAATATGTAATGTAGATAGCGTCAGGCAAAACAAGTAACTGTTGTACGTTTAATGGCAAATATAACATCATTGTTTTTTTTTTGGTCTTGTAATAGATGGTATTTATACTGTATAATAAACGATTTAAGTGGAAGAGTATGGTCGTCCGGATGTTTCAAAATTTGCTAATTCGAATTCGTTGTCGCTAAATTGAAATCGCTCTCGCTAAAAATCAATTTGTTGTCGCTAAATTAAATTCGCTCTCGCTAAAAACCAATTTGTTGTCGCTAAATTGAATTTGTTGTCGTTGTCGCTAATTCACGTTTGTTGTCGCTAAATCGCATTCGCTGTCGCAAAAACCTTTTTCATTGTTGCTAAATGTGCACATTCGTTGTCGCTAAAACTTGTTGAACAGGAGTGGGATAAATCGCCTCTGAACGGAATTACGCGTGGAAAATGGTTTCGTCGACACGTGCATAGTCCGGCTAAAATAGTCACCTTTAGATTTGACAACGAATTCGACTACGAGTACGACTTTTCAGTATTTTCCGTTAAACAAACACGTCAGAGCGTGACAGTAGTAACGCAAACTCGTAGTCAGCACAAATCTCGTAGTCATGAGTACGAGTCAGGGTCGTAACCAGAACTTTTACAGGGGGAGGCGGTGAACATAAAAAAAATCTGGACCATTGATGGGACGGTATCCTTTTTTATTAGTAGATAGCTGTCATATTTTTTCACAAAGTCGACGTATACTTTTAAAAAACCCGTATTACAATTTATTGCGCTTTACAGTTCTTTTGGATGAATTTATTCGTTGTATTTTCGCTGATTATTCTAGTACAGTTTTGTGCTCTTGATCCCAAATCTAAGCAAGTAATTCATATAATAATACAAAAAGAAAATGGGTTAGCGGACCTTTTGGCTTTTCTTAGGGGGTGCATGTGCACCCTGTGCACCCACACCCCCTTTGTTACGGCTCTGTGAGATTTGAAGCAAAACTCGTACTTGTTTTGGACGACGGTTTTTGTCCACAAATCATCGATGCTAACACTAAAAAAATGTGAACAACAAAGTTTGATTCTCCATCTTCTCACTATTGGTATTTATTTATTGAAAATGAAGCCTTACATAGAAAAAAAGGCAAATAAATTTATGATGCTCAAGAAGGACTTACTGTTTTCAAGCAGCCACAATTTGAATATGCGCGAGCGCGTATACGACAGCACGATAGCGCGCGTGCTGAAAACTCGTAGTCGTACTCGTTGTCGAATCTAAAGGTCTCTATCACTAGCACATTGAAGGCGACTTATCATGTTGTCAATGAAATCAGAGTTTTTAAAGTCATTTAGTCTCTCCAAATCGTTCAATAATGATTCAATCGAGCCACAAAATTCCGGGGGTGTGGACTCCGAGGGTAAACGAGCGGGGATGCTCGTCGTATCTTTTAGGGGTAAAAATCGACGATTTGGTATCTTTTAGGGTTTAAAAATATTAAATTTGCCACATTCTTTCGTTTTGCTATCTTTTAGGGGTTGAACGCCAATTCTACTCGTGAATTTTGTATCTTTTAGAGATGAAAAACTTGTGAAGCCACACACAAATACGTCCAGTGTCTTTTAGGGGTATTTTTGAAAAATACCGACGAGCATCTCCGATCATTTATGCCTGGTATCCCCAACCCCCGGGATTGAGAATTCAAATGGAAACGACTTTCTTAAATAACAAGTTCAATTTCTTGCCCCGCGGACACAAAATAAGCTCATGTTTATGGCCGCCATGGTTGTTTGTTCCCAGTCTTTCCCGGACTTACTTGCACTTCCCCAGTTAGTGAATTTTAGCGACTGGAAATATATGGCGTTCAATTTCCGCCAAAATTCGACTTGCTCAATTCAACATTGTACTTTTTCTATTCGACCTTTTTTTATAATCGGACATTCAACTTTGTTGTTTCAAGAATCCAACATCCTATGCTTCATAGTCCGACTTGCAAGTTTTCTAAATATTGTCGATGTTTCTGCAATCGAACTTTGTACTTTAACGAATTCAACATTCAACTTTCTCGCAATCGAACATCCTTCCGCATGCCACTTTTGTCCAGTCAACGCGGGCTCAGAAAATACCAATTCCAACACTGTTGGGTAGGGGGACGGGAGAAAAAGGTAACTTTCCGTACCCCCAATGGATAGCTGTGGAACTCAAAGTCACATAAACCCTCCCCCAAAGCAACATATTTTTTGTTTTGTTCGCACTTACGGAGGATTGAAACATGGCCGATGATCGACTTAAACGATGTCAGATCTGCCCTTCTGAAAGTGGCAGATCGTCTTTCGACTTTACAGTGAGAAAAGACTGAAGGTGAGTTTTTCTAGTGAAATAGTGAATGTAGCTGTTAATTGCGATCGTAAAATGTACTGAATGTACAGCAAAAGTTGACCATGAAAAGCACGTGCTTATCATAGAAATGATTATTTAGAAAAAGAAAGAAAATAATACTTACAAGCTACAATTTTGACGGGAATTAAGAAATCACCGTGCAGCCATCTTGTTTTTCTAGATCACGTTGAACAAAACAAAAGATGTTGCTTTGGGGGACTGGAGGGTTTATGTGACTTTGAGTTCCACAGCTATCCATTGGGGGGTACGGAAAGTTACCTTTTTCTCCCGTCCCCCTACCCAACAGTGTTGGAATTGGTATTTTCTGAGCCCGCGTTGACTGGACGAAAGTGGCATGCGGAAGGATGTTCGATTGCGAGAAAGTTGAATGTTGAATTCGTTAAAGTACAAAGTTCGATTGCAGAAACATCGACAATATTTAGAAAACTTGCAAGTCGGACTATGAAGCATAGGATATTGGATTCTTGAAACAACAAAGTTGAATGTCCGATTATAAAAAAAGGTCGAATAGAAAAAGTACAATGTTGAATTGAGCAAGTCGAATTTTGGCGGAAATTGAACGCCATATGTGATTGCTGTAGCACGAACGCAGTGGTTGGTGTAAATACGAGACAACTCAGCGGCCTTGCTAATTTCCTTCATCATGTTGTCTAATTTATTCACTCCGAGTGGACGGTTTTCAAACCAAACTTCATGGGAAGGCTGCCAATTTCGCTTTGGATATTGAAAAAAAGACTGACAATCTGGATTGAGCTTTGATAGATATAATGTCAACGCTTTGTAGCCATCGTGCTTGTGATTTCGTTCGTACATTCGTGCGAGTTTTTCGGTGCTGCTTGTGTCTTTAAGACCACCGGGATGGTTTTTAGATGCCTCATCGTGTGCCATAGTGACAAATCGACGGCCTGCTGCATCGACGTCAAACTTGAAGCTGGATCTTGTTAGGGATCTTTGTCCTTCTCGTCCTCTTCTGCAGAAAAACAGTACTACATGGAACCATACGTTTCTTAGTAGTGACAATGGATTGTTGGGTGATATCACCATGGACTCTTTCAATTTCTGCAGGTCTTCGTCCTCAATTGTTGGCTTGTGTTGGGTGTTTTCTTTGTTGTTTCTTTTCATATGGACGAGCTGAGCGTTTAACATTTCATTTGACCTTGTAAACCGAGGATCTAAAGCGATGTTGATGCTTCTACTAAATGGTGGTTGATTGAAGTAGCGTTCAATGGCGTGTCTAAAGCCAAGGAGGGTCTTTTTGCTGTACATCTCGCCATCTACTTTCCTCGCCTCAGCATAAAATCTTCGTAGGTTGGCGTCCAGTTGACCAACTGTTATTCTCTCTAGTGGAGTTGTGATTTTCTTCTCTTTACACCAAGCTAAAAAGGGGGAAAAAGGTATAGTAACAATTCATTATTTGATGTCAAACTTTGTTACTTTGTTGTCAATAAACTTTACAGCTTAGCCATTTATGATCCATTATGATATTATGATTTGGAAAAATATACACTCAGAAGTCATTTTTTACTGAAATGAATTGTTACTAACCTTTGAATATAGAAATACACCAGTTTGTTGACTTTTTTGTTTTCTCGGACTGTTTATCTACAAGTATCTTTTGAAGATCTTCCTCGGAAAGATTAGCGAAACGCGTCGATGTGTTTGTCGTTTTGTCAATGTTTTGAGCCTCCATAGCTTCTATTTCGATGTTAAAATTCGGAAATTCTTCCATATTTTTTTATCTCTGTAAAAGTTGATAAAACACCGAGAATTTTTTTTCCCCCGAGTTGACGTGAAATTGACGTGAGCAAAAATCTATGAGTATATCCAGTTCTAGTTCATAGATTGCAGCCAATCAGAGCGCGCGTTATATAGCATCTATGTTATAATTTCTTTTAGCGATGACGAATTGATTTTTAGCGAGATGGAATTCAATTTTGCGACAACGAATTCCAATTAGCATTGAATTCAATTAGAATTTATTTTTAGCGAGAGCGAATTCAATTTAGCGACAACGAATTGATTTTTAGCGAGAGCGAATTCAATTTAGCGACAACGAATTCGAATTAGCGACAACGAATTAATTTTTTTGCGAATTTTGAAACTTCCGGACGACCATAGAAGGGATTTGATTTCATTTGGAACAGTCTCCCACATTATACAAGCATAAGATTGAACTCGCAAAATACCATAATTTGTCCCAGAGGCTGGTCTAGATAGGTTGTCGTTAATCGAATATCGAGTTTGGAAATGGTGGGTTTTTCAGGCTAAACAAATCATATCAGTAAAGATAGTGGGAACTTTCTCAGGAGTATATAATATTTGATAAATCAATTGGCATGTTTGAGGTTTTATACCCATAAAATACTCTATTTTGTATTCAATGATTTTTTACATAAAGATACATGAGATTACTCTGTTCAATCATGTGACCAGAATAGTCAAAGAATAAATTGAGCCTGTTATTTAGTTTCCATTTAAATTCTCAAACCCGTGGGGGGGGGGGGGGGATTTTTTAAAAATACCGTTAAAAGATACCGGACGTTTTTCAAAAGGGCATGGCTTCGCAAATTTTTCATCCCTAAAAGATAACAAAAGCACGAGTTTCAATTGCTTTCAACCCCTAAAAGATACCTAGAAGTAAGAATTTGGCAAATTTCATATTTTTAAACCCTAAAAGATACCAAAACGTCGATTTTTACCCCTAAAAGATACGACGAGCATTCTCGATCGTTTACCCTCGGAGTCCCCCCCCCCCCCCCCCCCCCCGGGCTCTTAAAGACCAGAGTCAATTGTGGGACGCATATTCAACACACATTGGAAATTCTGCGCATGATCAGAATAAACACCAGTCCGCTTTTCAACTTTTTGGGGTTAAGTATCAAAATTTTATTTAACATATTTGGTTTTATAAGTGTTTAATAGTATAAGTGTTTATAAATAAAATCGCAGGACGTGTTTTATCAAGTATAAAAACTCCAGCGCAGCTGTATATCTGCTGTTCGTTTTTTATATAGTACAAAACAAAACATTTGTTTTTATTTTGCGATATCTGAGTCAAAAATTAAAAGCTCGACGTCTTATAGTGATCCCGGTCGTAAAATTCGTAAAAATTGTAATCCCTACTTTTTTCAATTCTTTCTGTCCGATTGCATGCAGTCAATGTAGATGTATTTGAATACTATAGAACCGCTGTAGTTGCGCATGCTTTTTTACACAATCAACCAAGGCAATACATTCATCTGGCTGGGCAAGGGGTTTTCCGTAGTCCGTGATTCGACCCGTATTTATGCCGTGATTCGTGAAAAGCAGGAAAGAATATGCCGTGATTCCAAGTGTGAAAGATCGTGATTCGAGAAATGCTTTTCTTTAATGCTTGATCCGTGAAATTAACAAAACGTCGTCCGTGATCGGTACAGCCTCTCCCCCCCTACCCATTCCCCAGGCTGATTCATCAGCCGGTTTGGACTTGAATCAAAACATTTACCCGTTAAATCAAAAAGATCTTAATTTTGAAATCGAATAAAAAGGGTTAAAAACTACGAATACAAAATACATGTCAGTTCTTTGATTTCCTTGCGACGTCTGACAGTCAAAGTTTTCTGTAATCGCTGTTGACCAATTCGTTTTGTATTTTCTTGGTTCTTTTGATATCTCTGAATAATCTTTTGAGTAATTTCTTGGCTTCTTAAGGTGCTGTCGAAACGATTCAGATGAAAACTTAGGCTAATAAAACTTTTGATGTCGATTTGTCATCGGCGGCGTGTGTTTGTTTACTGATCGTCACACATCCACGAGCCTGCGTTTTTGACATCCAGCGGCAACTTGTGAGTGGTGAAAGCCGAAATCTAAGCTCGGGCTCTTCCAAAGGAAGCCCGAGCAAAAAAATATGACTCTCTCGGGACTGGAACCTAGTCTCCGTTGCAGACGTCTTATGTGGTTCGCTCAAAGAAAAGCTCCCTCACGAGGCAAACTAGAACCGGGGCCACAGTTAATTATTTCTTGAAAATCGTACAGTTAAGACATGATACAATTTTACACTTAAAATCATTACATTATAATTTGGTTTGCATTTTGTAATCGTCTATGACCACTTGGACCATGCTGTCCTTGAGTGTGCATTTTTTCACAAGCTTGACAATAAATGTTAAAATCAGCTAATTACACAAACTTCTGCCAGGTGACTCCATTCAAGTAAACGGCATTCTATTCATGTATACAAAAGCTGAAAGGTTCAATTTGTTCATGTGTTCTTTTTCTCCGAAATATGGATAAAAAACATAGTTTCATTTACTTAAACATGAACTGATTGTGAGAGAACTGTCAACTTTTAATATATAACAGCTGAATGGACAAACTTGTCAAGAATAGCTGCATATGGGCCAACCTTTCGTGTTCCCTCTTTTGTCGTTCATATTTCCTGGGATCTACCGTAAGTGTTTTCAACATTACAAACTTCCTCATTAATGTAATCCATTGAAAACTGGTCAGGATTGCCGATGGTGTAAAATGCCTTTGAAAATGTTCACTTGGTTTTGTATTGAATTACCATGGATCATACTAATGAGGAAATTTTAAGAATAAGCATGTTTTATTAGACAGTTTGATGTGGAAAATGGCTGAATATTTGTTCGAATCACGCTTTTATTTTGACGAGCCTTTTATAAGCGAGTCAAAACGCGAGTAAAATAACCAGCCATATCCAACATCAAACGGTAATAAATTATTCATTATCAAACTAAAAAAAAAAATAATAATAAAAAAAAACAAAAAAAAAAAACAAAAACAAGAGTCATAAACAATAGAAAGATTAGTAATTTTGAATTCTTTAAAAATTCGTTTGCCACTGCGTTTGCAAAACGTATTATATCCTGATTGGCTCATTTATCAATCTGGTCAAAACGCAGTTTCAGTAGCACCTCAAATAAACATGCCGTTTTATTCGATCCTACATGTAATTTTTGATTGGGATTTGCACAAATTTTGCTGGGTGTATTTTGAGAAGAAAGACAGAAAACATATCAACAAGGCAAAGGATTGAAGGAATAGTGACCGTTTGGAAAAATTGATGAAATCAAATACAAAATGTAATCTCAAAGTAAATGTTGTGTGTAAAACTTGCAGTGATTATAGAACTTTGGTGTCCATCTTTGGGTTGACGTTCCCTGCTTCAATTAGCTTTACACTCTTAAGATCAACTCACTGATGACGCCATGTACCATATGAAGATCAACAGAGTCAACAACAGGAAGTAGTACGGTCCAATTAAATCTCGTAAAAGCTATTTAATAAGGTCACGTAACTGATGGCGTCATATGATTGACAGGAATGACTGCATATTATGTGGCAAAATTTATGAGGAGTTAATATTTTTTTTCATGCAAAGTTTACAATAGAGTGGGTGAGTAGTGAGCGTTTAACATCGGACTTAACGATGAAATTGTATATTGAGTTACCCAACTCATGAGTTAAAAACTATTTACAGTAAAACCCGCGTATGAGTACCTTAGTGTTAAGAACCTGTTAGGATAAAATTTGCATTTTAAGCGGCCCCTAACACTTTCAACTAGAACCTGTTTAGTCTAAAGTCTAAAGTTGTGTTCTTACCAGCACACTGCCCACAGCACACAGCACGAGGTATAATTCGATCCCTACTATACTACTGTCTTACCTGTGGAGTTGTCAAAAAGAACTTGGTAAAAAATTACCATATGAAAATTTTAAACTCTGGTACCATAAATTTGCGTTAAGTGCCATTTATATATATAAGAGTCTGTTTAGGCTAGTTGTAAAAATCCAGGTTGTTAAACGTAGGAGTTTACAGAATATATACAATCTTAATAAACAAAGAAACAATGTATCTATCTGTGAAGTATTAATTGTTAGTAATATGACTAATAGCACACCCAGTTTTTTAATCTCCCTGGTAACACTCCTCTATGGAGTACGCTAAGGTCTTAGATAAAATATGACTTATGGTTATAACTACTGTTATAAACATCGCCGACTTCACTGCCCTTTAAAAGTCTTCTGATACGAATAACAAATAAGATGATGTCTTTTGCGTTGTATTTCTCCATTTTCCATGCCACATTTCCTGTACATCTTGAAGTGGTATTGAATTCATTCATTAACAAATCGGATGATAATTTTGTTTAAAATTAACACAATGGGCCATTTATATTATATGTCATTTACTACAATTACAAGCATTTTCTGCAAACGTTCTCTTTCTCTCATGAAATTAAATGAACCATTTTAAAGATTAACAAAACAATTGACAACAAAGTACGTGGCAAAGTGAATTTTGCAATCCATGCGGGTGTTTTTATTGTTTTTTTTTGTCGATTCTATGAGTCAAGGTAATTTTAGTTCTTGTTAAGATATACAGGAAATGTGAACAAAAAGACAGAACGCATAAGCATATTCATAAGAACATATACGATTGTAAGCCCTTCGGTTTTATCACAAACTTTAAGTTTGACGCCAAGATGGACATCGCTAGTGGAGTAAGGCTCACTTTTCTCGTTGTTGAGTTGTTAGGAGCTGTAATCGGCAACTCCTTGCTTTTTCTGTTTATTGTGAAGACAAGACAACTTCACCGTTCAGCGTCGCTTAATTTTATCTTAAACTGCGGAATCACAGACATCATGAACGCGTTGTTAAACATCCCTCTTGCCGTGGACTATTTCGTCTTCAAGTCCGGTTATCTTAGAGGACCTGTACCAACGGTCGTCTATATTTTTATAATGTCGTTCACGACAAATTTAACATTCAGTGCTGTCATAATGGTTTTGATTGATAGAATTTTGATCGTTAAATATCCTGTTAAATACATGAACAATATGAAAGTCAGCAAAGCTCGCATCGGCATCATCGTCGCATGGTTGGTGGCATTAGCGTTTGCTGCAATTGCGACGGTGATGAGGATAGTCAAAAGACCTGTTTCAACCGATGGAGATTTTGTAAGCTATATGGACCAACGAACCAAAGAAGAGTACATCTTTGGTGTTATTGTTGCTTCATCGCTTATTATCATCTTGATAGTCGTGCCGAGTGTAGTGCTCTATAGAGAAGTCAAGAAGCGAGGACAGGATGAAACTACGCGATCCCATGCCGGGGACAGGAAGATAACGAGATCCTGCAACACTACCCTGATGGTGATGTTTCTCTATTTAGTCTCATATCTGCCCTTTGTGGTCATCAATGTCTTAAACCTATTTCATAGCGAAAAGAAACCTGACCATTTGTTCTACGTCATTATGTTTTCTCAACTAAGTTCATTGGTCAATCCGTACCTTTTCATCTTTCGATCATCCATTATAAGAGAGACTGCTGTTAGTATCCTACCCATAAAACTCACCGATGGTCTACAGGAACGAGCTGTGCCGAATGCCCCTCAAGAACCAAACTGAAACATTGCTGTAAGATCCAATTCCGATCACTGTCAGTAATGCGAACACTTTTGTCAAAAGGGGAATTACAATATAGTGTCGCTTTGTAACATTGAGTTTCGTTCACTATTGTAAAGATCCTCGGTAGAAACTGTAAACGGTTAATGATATTGTATAATCAAAAAGAAACTATTTACATTTTAGCAACAATTTGTGATTTTAATTTGTACCAATTGTATGAAGAGCAGAGTCCCAAGCCATAATCACTCAAGTTTATAAATAAGACTCTCTGTTTTGCCAGCAATATTGACATTGCATTATGTTAAACGTGAGACAAATCCACGAGTTATATATGAGTGCGTTTCAACGTAATCGTCTATATGGTCAAAGTACTTCTTTTTGATAAAAATTATAGCTTCAGAAGCATGAATCCACGAGTTAGTGCGACACTGGCGTATTGATTAGTGCTAGAATGATTGTCATGTGCTATTCTTGTATCATAAGCGCAAGTATCACGCTATATATTGTACTATGGTTTAGATATCAGCTTACTCTCTTCAGTTAATGTACATACTATTATGTAATTATTTATCTATGATATATACTTTGTGAATTAAAGGCATGTACAAATGAAAGCAATTGACTCTTTTGAATATGGTTTACTGAAATGAACAAATAAATGAACTAGACCCTGGATATCAAGGTTAACTCGCGCGCTGTTTGCTGGTTACAAAAGTAATGTTTTTTCCAATAGCAAGACCTAGACAGATTGATTTTAAAAATGGTTGATTATGAAAGTGATAACTTAAGATAATCGTAACGTTTTGGCTTTTAACCACAATTCTCTCAAATACTCAATTGGGATGTTTTTTTTTTGTGCTTTCAAAGGCATCTTATTATAGTGCGCGAGTATCCGTAACTCGTCTCTTTTCCGTTTTTTTTCGCCAACATCCGATCCAATTTTCGAGCGATGTTCGAGTTACTTCGTATTCCAGGAAGTCATTTTCTTCCCTCCCCTCCCTACTGATCAAGTTCGGTTTTTTTCGTGCTTTAGACTGCTCGGTTACAATGTCTTATCGATGACATAGTTGGAAAAGCTTTGCTACTTATAGCTAAACCCACGTTTGAGTTGACCGTGTCTATCTTTTATTTATTTCCGATTTTTGTTTGTTCGTTTGCTGTTGCTGCCTTTTCGTGTTTTTGTTTTTCAAAGTAATTAGTCTTAAAAAACACATTAATATTTCATGGGCATCTAGTCCAATCCGTGGTCCAATTTTCATATCAAACTCATTGTCACAAAAGCCCCTTTGAAGTCACCAGTGTCACGCTCAACTTCAGACTTCATATAAACACGTATAAATTCCATAAAATTTTCAGCATATTGCCGTTTTACTCAAAACCCTCTGAAATAACAACATTTTTACCACGGTGATCAAATATTACACTATTATAGCTGTCATATTGTATAGTTTTCAAGCCATTACGGCAAACTTTTCGTGGGGCTATTTAGATTTGCAAACAGAGGACTTTTAGTGCTTTTACAAGAGAAATTGACCTCTGTGACCCAGTTGCGTTACGAATAGTCACTTTACGCCCTAATACGCATCCTGGGGGGGTACTCCCTTCAGATCTGGGTAGGGGTGTTCTGCTGGGATCTTGTAGGGGTTACCCTGTTTATGACAAAAAAATACTTTACTTCCATACCCTGTTTATGACAAATTACAATTGTTTACAAACATTATATGGTTTGTATAAATATATCAATTTAGACACACGTGCTGCTCTCATCTTTTTTTAAAGTCAACGATCTTATTTCTGCCGATTTCCTGAATGCAAAATAATTTCTCTCATTTTTAATTTGGGCCCTGAGTATGACAAGAAGTTTGGATTAAATCGGAAATAGGGTAGAATTGGATACCCTGTTCATGACATCAAGGTCGAAAAACCATACCCTGTTCAGCGGATCATCCCCGTATAGTCGATATAGGGTAGTACCCCCTCCCCCCCCCGGGATACACATTCTCAGGTCCATTTTTACCGCAAAAATTGAATTCTACATAAAATGTCCTGTATTTTGATATATAAATTGTCTATTTTTCGACAAAATTCGATGGGGCAAATAGCAAGAGAAGATGGAGTTCTTTGCCGTATTTATAACCATCTTTCTTATGTCGGTGTAGGCAATAGGAGAGGACTTTGTAGCCGGCAATGGCGATTCTTCGCAGTCAAATCGCAAAATTCCAATGTTTACCACAGGTAGCCCAAGCTTATTAACAGTGTTGTTTAGCAGCAGTGTTGTAGCTAGACAGACAGACGAAACATATATGGTTATTTGATGTGGATTGCATGGGTACTTTTAGGTCAACTTTTTTTCTACTTTAAAATCAATAAACTTCAATAAAACTCTTATCTTGTGTCGCTGATATATTTAAGAGTGTCATGTATGAATTTGAGCTCATTTCGTTGGGTTTTGATAGTATTCGCCTACCATACACTAAAAGACTAAAGGTAGGACACGATCAGCCAAAATCCCCTTTCAAACGGTCGAACTTTTCGCCAATAATTTTGCGCAAAAAATGATGCCAGCTCAAAATTTCTTCTGCAAACATTTGAAGAGATGTCCAAGTAATACTCTCCGTCAAATAGAATCAACAAAACCATTATTCTTGAGACGCAATCTACAAACGAGTATCCAAATCTGCTCGCTAGTTCGCCATATTTATCCGTGACTCGGATTTTCTGACCGCCAAAAGCCGCTAAATCTCCGAGAGAGACAAACACGAGAAAAATTCGTATCTCTCGAGGGTGGTCTTAGGCATGCAATGGCATGGGCATCAACATGAGCACTACTCTCATCGCCTAAGACCACCCTCGAGAGATAGGAATTTTCCTCGTGCTAGTCTCTCTCGGAGATTTAACGGCTTTTGGCGGTCAGAAAATCCGAGTCACGGATAAATAATTGTTTACATGCAGTATCAACAAGTAACATCTATAACTTACTTATAATAACTTTTTGTGTTATAACTAATGTCCAAGTAAGCTTCGACAGAATTGATATTGATAGTTTGAGCAAATATTCCACAATATGGGGAATAAGTTTGATATGTTGGCCATGCCCATGTATAAAAAGTGATTCAGATTCATATTTTTCTTTATTGCATGCATTAATATTAGATTCTTATTTTTACATATTTACATATTACACATATATATAGTCAACACTATAATAAATTTAAGATATAAAGAAAGATTATTTGTTTGAGGAAATGTTCGTGAGGGCCAAAGTAGCAATAAACGTATAAACTGCAGGCAAAAAAAACGTGTATTATTATTATATATACGGCAAAGATCATCTTTAGCAGATTAGATAATAAAATTCATTGGAGCAATACAGAATTAGTATTAAATTTTACAGATTGAGTCAATGTATAATAAATATCACATTTGAAAAATTAGAAAAATATGTAATGTAGATAGCGTCAGGCAAAACAAGTAACTGTTGTACGTATAATGGCAAATATAACATCATTGTTTTTTTTGGTCTTGTAATAGATGGTATTTATACTGTATAATAAACGATTTAAGTGGAAGAGTATGGTCGTCCGGATGTTTCAAAATTTGCTAATTCGAATTCGTTGTCGCTAAATTGAAATCGCTCTCGCTAAAAATCAATTTGTTGTCGCTAAATTAAATTCGCTCTCGCTAAAAACCAATTTGTTGTGGCTAAATTGAATTTGTTGTCGTTGTCGCTAATTCACGTTTGTTGTCGCTAAATCGCATTCGCTGTCGCAAAAACTTTTTCATTGTTGCTAAATGTGCACATTCGTTGTCGCTAAAACTTGTTGACCAGGAGTGGGATAAATCGCCGCTGAACGGAATTACGCGGGGAAAATGGTTTCGTCGACACCTGCCTAGTCCGGCAAAAATAGTCACCTTTAGATTTGACAACGAATTCGACTACGAGTACGACTTTTCAGTATTTTACGTTAAACAAACACGTCAGAGCGTGACAGTAGTAACGCAAACTCGTAGTCAGCACAAATCTCGTAGTCGTGAGTCAGGCTCGTAACCAGAACTTTTACAGGGGGAGGCGGTGAACATAAAAAAAGTCTGGACCATTGATGGGACGGTATCCTTTTTTATTAGTAGATAGCTGTCATATTTCTCACAAACTCGACGTATACTTTTAAAAAACCCGTATTACAATTCATTGCGCTTTACAGTTCTTTTGGATGAATTTATTCTGTGTATTTTCGCTGATTATTCTAGTTTTGTGCTCTTGATCCCAAATCTAAGCAAGTAATTCTTATAATAATAGAAAAAGAAGATGGGTGAGCGGAACTTTTGGCTTTTCTTAGGGGGTGCATGTGCACCCTGTGCACCCACACCCCCTTTGTTACGGCTCTGTGAGATTTGAAGCAAAACTCGTACTCGTTTTGGACGACTGTTTTTGTCCACAAATCATAGATGTTAACACTAAAAAAATGTGAACAACAAAGTTTGATTCTCCATCTTTTCACTATTGGTATTTATTTATTTATCTAAAATGAAGCCTTACATAGAAAAAAAAGGCAAATAAGTTTATGATGCTCAAAAAGGAATTACTGTTTTCAAGCAGCCACAATTTGAATATGAGCGAGCATGTATACGAAAGCACGATAGCGCGCGTGCTGAAAACTCGTAGTCGTAGTCGTACTCGTTGTCGAATCTTAAGGTCTCTATCACTAGCACACTGAAGGCGACTTATCATGCTGTCAATGACATTAGAGTTTTTAAAGCCATTTAGTCTCTCCAAATCGTTCAATAATGATTCAATCGAGCCACAAAATTCTGGGGAGGGGGGACTCCGAGGGTAAACGATCGGGGATGCTCGTCGTATCTTTTAGGGGTAAAGATCGACGATTTGGTATCTTTTAGGGTTTAAAAATATTAAATTTGCCACATTCTTACGTTTTGCTATCTTTTAGGGGTTGGACGCCAATTCTACTCGTGAATTTGGTATCTTTTAGAGATGAAAAACTTGTGAAGCCACACACAAAAACGTCCAGTGTCTTTTAGGGGTATTTTTGAAAAATACCGACGAGCATCTCCGATCATTTATGCCTGGTATCCCCAACCCCCGGGATTGAGAATTCAAATGGAAACAACTTTCTTAAATAACAAGTTCAATTTCTTGCCCCGCGGACACAAAATAAGCTCATGTTTATGGCCGCCATGGTTGTTTGTTCCCAGTCTTTCCCGGACTTACTTGCACTTACTTACCCCAGTTAGTGAATTTTAGCGACTGGAAATTTCTTTTAGCGATGACGAATTGATTTTTAGCGAGATGGAATTCAATTTTGCGACAACGAATTCCAATTAGCATTGAATTCAATTAGAATTTATTTTTAGCGAGAGCGAATTCAATTTAGCGACAACGAATTGATTTTTTTTGCGAATTTTGAAACATCCGGACGACCATAGAAGTGATTTGATTTCATTTGGAACAGTCTCCCACATTATACAAGCATAAGATTGAACTTGCGAAATACCATAATTTGTAGGCTGGTCTAGATAGGTTGTCGTTAATCGAATATCGAGTTTGGAAATGGTGGGTTTTTGAGGCTAAACAATTCATATCAGTAAAGATAGTGGGAACTTTCTCAGGAGTATATAATATTTGATAAATCAATTGGCATGCTTGAGATTTTATACCCATAAAATACTCTAATTTGTATTCAATGAATCTTTATATAAAGATACATGAGATTACTCTGTTCAATCATGTGACCAGAATAGTCAAAGAATAAATTGAGCCTGTTATTTAAGAAAGTTGTTTCCATTTGAATTCTCAAACCCGGGGGGGGGGGGGGGGGGAGATTTTTAAAAAATACCCCTAAAAGATACCGGACGTTTTTCAAAAGGGCATGGCTTCGCAAATTTTTCATCCCTAAAAGATAACAAAAGCACGAGTTTCAGTGGCTTTCAACCCCTAAAAGATACCAAGAAGTAAGAATTTGGCAAATTTCATATTTTTAAACCCTAAAAGATACCAAAACGTCGATTTTTACCCCTAAAAGATACGACGAGCATTCTCGATCGTTTACCCTCGGAGTCCCCACCCCCGGGCTCTTAAAGACCAGAGTCAATTGTGGGACGCATATTCAACACACATTGGAAATTCTGCGCATGATCAGAATAAACACCAGTCCGTTTTTCAACTTTTTGTGGTTAAGTATCAAAATTTTATTTAACATGTTTGGTTTTATAAGTGTTTAATAGTATAAGTGTTTATAAATAAAATCGCAGGACGTGTTTTATCAAGTATAAAAACTCCAGCGCAGCTGTATATCTGCTGTTCGTTTTTTATATAGTACAAAACAAAACATTTGTTTTTATTTTGCGATATCTGAGTCAAAAATTAAAAGCTCGACGTCTTATAGTGATCCCGGTCGTAAAATTCGTAAAAATTGTAAGCCCTACTTTTTTCAATTCTTGCTGTCCGATTGCATGCAGTCAATGTAGATGTATTTGAATACTATAGAACCGCTGTAAGTGCTCATGCTTTTTTACACAACCAACCAAGGCAATACATTCATCTGGCTGGGCAAGGGGTTTTCCGTGGTCCGTGATTCGACCCGTATTTATGCCGTGATTCGTGAAAAGCAGGAAGGAATATGCCGTGATTCCAAGTGTGAAAGATCGTGATTCGTGAAATGCTTTTCTTTAATGCTTGATCCGTGAAATTAACAAAACGTCGTCTGTGATCGGTACAGCCTCTCCCCCCCCCCTCCCCCTTCCCCAGGCTGATTCATCAGCCGGTTTTGACTTGAATCAAAACATTTACCCGTTAAATCAAAAAGATCTTAATTTTGAAATCGAATAAAAATGGTTAAAAACTACGAATACAAAATACATGTCAGTTCTTTGATTTTCTTGCGACGTCTGACAGTCAAAGTTTTCTGTAATCGCTGTTGACCAATTCGTTTTGTATTTTCTTTGTTCTTTTGATATCTCTGAATAATCTTTTGAGTAATTTCTTGGCTTCTTGAGGTGCTGTCGAAACGATTCAGATGAAAACATAGGCTAATAAAACTTTTGATGTCGATTTGTCATCGGCGGCGTTTGTTTGTTTACTGATCGTCACACATCCACGAGCCTGCGTTTTTGACATCCAGCGGCAACTTGTGACTGGTGAAAGCCGAAATCTAAGCTCGGGCTCTTCCAAAGGGACTGGAACCTATTCTCCGTTGCAGACGTCTTATGTGGTTCGCTCAAAGAAAAGCTCCCTCACGAGGCAAACTAGAACCAGGGCCACAGTTAATTATTTCTTGAAAATCGTACAGTTAATACATGATACAAAATTACACTTAAAATCATTACATTATAATTTGGTTTGCATTTTGTAATCGTCTATGATCACTTATATACGGTGGCCCACAACTGTCACGTCAATACACAAAATTGTGGTGGCCCACAACTGTCACGTCAATACACAAAATTGTGGTGGCCCACAACTGTCACGTCAATACACAGAATTCACTGACATCACAACACAATAAATCTCAATTTTTTTTTATTTTTTTATTTTTTCAATTTTTTAATTTTTTTTTTAATTTTTTTTAATTTTTTTTATTTATTTATTTATTTATTTTTTTTTTTAATGTGAACTAGTGAGCAGCACGACGGAGAACTGTTTGTAGTTGTAAACGTTTTAATTCTGACTAGTTTCGTCTCTAACGGATTTTTTCAATTTTTTTATTTTTTTATTTTTTTTATTTTTTATTTTTTTGATTTTTTAATGTGAACTAGTGAGCAGCACGACGGAGAATTGTTTGTAGTTGTAAACGTTTTAATTCTGACTAGTTTCGTCTCTAACGGAGACTTTTTCAGAGAATATTTATTACAACTAATAACCAGCTATATATAATATGTAAGTTTTTGCAACGTGACAAGCATTAAACTTCTCGTGGAAGTGACTAAATACTAATATATGCTGGTACAGGATATACGTAAAAACGTAATGACTCGTGTTATAATAATATTATTTTTTAGATAATTTTTATTTTTGGGGCCCATGCAATTAGCGCTAATTGTTGTAAAAAATATTCTCTGAAGAAGTCTCCGTTAGAGACGAAACTGGTCAGACTTAAAACGTTTACAACTACAATCTGTTCTCCGTTGTGCTGCTCACTAGTTCACATTAAAAAATAAAAAAATAAAAATAAAAAAAATAAAAAAATAAAAAAATATTAAAAAATTAAAAAAATTAAAAAAAAGTTGAGATTTATTGTGTTGTGATGTCAGTGAATTCTGTGTATTGACGTGACAGTTGTGGGGCGCCACCACAATTTTGTGTATTGACGTGACAGTTGTGGGCCACCGTACTTATACCATGCTGTCCTTGATTGTGTATTTTTTTCACAAGCTGGACAATGAATGTTAAAATCAGCTAATTACACAAACTTCTGCCAGGCGATCCCATTCAAGTAAACGGCATTCTATTCATGTATACAAAAACTGAAAGGTTCAATTTGTTCATGTGTTCTTTTTCTCCGAAATATGGATAAAAAACACAGTTTCATTTACTTAAACATGAACTGATTGTGAGAGAACTGTAAACTTTTAATATATAACAGCTGAATGGACAAACTTGTCAAGAATAGCTGCATATGGGCGAACCTTTCGTGTTCTCTCCATTGTCACTCATACTTCCTGGGATCTACCGTAAGTGTTTTCAACATTACAAACTTCCTCATTAATGTAATCCATTGAAAACTGGTCAGGATTGCCGATGGTGTAAATGCCTTTGAAAATGTTCAATTGGTTTTGTATTGAATTACCCTGGATCATACTAATGAGGAAATTTTAAAAATAAGTATGTTTTATTAGACAGTTTGATGTGGAAAATGGCTGAATATTTGTTCGAATCACGCTTTTATTTTGACGAGCCTTTTATAAGCGAGTCAAAACGCGAGTAAAATAACCAGCCATATCCAACATCAAACGGTAATAAATTATTCATTATTAAACTAAAAAAAAAAAATAATAATAAAAAAAACAACAAAAAAAAAAAAAAAACAAGAGTCATAAACAATAGAAAGATTAGTAATTTTGAATTCTTTAAAAATTCGTTTGCCACTGCGTTTGCAAAACGTATTATATCCTGATTGTCTCATTTCTTATTCTGGTCAAACCGCGGTTTCAGAAGCACCTCAAATAAACACGCCGTTTTATTCGATCCTACATGTAATTTTTGAATGGGATTTGCACAAATGTTGCTGGTTGTATTTTGAGAAGAAAAACAGAAAACATCAACAAGGCAAATCATCGAAAGAATAGCTACCGTTTGGAAAAATTGATGAAATCAAATACAAAATGTAATCTCAAAGCAAATGTTGTGTGTAAAACTTGCAGTGATTATAGAGCTTTGGTGTCCATCTTTGGATTGACGTTCCCTGCTTCAATTAGCTTTACACTCTTAAGATCAATTCACTGATGACGCCATGTGCCATATGAAGATCAACAGAGTCAACAACAGGAAGTATTGAACAGTCAAATTTGATTGATATTAATTATTTGGCAAAAATTATGAGGAGTTAGGATTTTTTAATGCAAAGTTTACGATAGAGTGAGTGAGTAGTGAGCGTTTAACATCGGACTTAACGATGAAATTGTATATTGACTTACGCAACTCATATACAGTAAAACCCGCGTATAAGGACCTTATATTAGTGTTAAGAACCTGTTAGGAAAAAATTTGCATTTTAGGCGGCCCCTAACACTTTCAACTAGAACCTGTTTAGTCTAAAGTCTAAAATTGTGTTCTTACCAGCACACTGCCCACAGCACACAGCACGAGGTATAATTCGGTTTTTACTATACTACTTTCTTACCTGTGGAGTTTATGTCAAAAAGAACTTATATATAACCACGTGAAAATTTGAAAACCTTGGTACTATAAATTTGCGTTAAAATACCATTTATATATTAGTTTGTTTAGGCTAGTTGTAAAAATCCAGGTTGTTAAACGTAGGAGTTTACAGAATATATACAATCTTAATAAACAAAGAAACAATGTATCTATCTGTGAAGTATTAATTATTAGTAATAGGACTAATAGCACACCCAGTTTTTTAATCTCCCTGGTAACACTCCTCTATGGACTACGCTAAGGTCTTAGATGACTTATGGCCCTCCCTGTTATAAACATCTCTGACTTCACTGCCCTTAAAAAGTCTTCTTATACGAATAACAAATAAGATGGTGTCTTTTGCGTTGTATTTCTCCATTTTCCATGCCACATTTCCTGTTCATCTTGAAGTGGTATTGAATTCATTCATTAACAAATCGGATGAAAATTGTGTCTGAAATTAACACAATGGGCCATTATATTAGGCAGACATTTACTACAATTACAAGCATTTTCTGCAAACGTTCTCTTTCTCTCATGAAATCAAATGAACCATTTTAAAGATTAACAAAACAATTGACAACAAAGTACGTGTCAAAGTGAATTTTGCAATCCATGCAGGTGTTTTTATTGTGTTTTTTCCCGATTATATGGGTCAAGTGAATTTTAGTTCTTGATAAGATATGCAGGAAATGTGACCAAAAAGACAGAACTCATAAGCATAATTCATAAGAACTATACAATTGTAAGCTAGCTCTTCGATTTTATCACAAACTTTAAGTTTGACGCCAAAATGGACATCGCTAGTGGAGTAAGGGTCACTTTTCTCGTTGTTGAGTTGTTAGGGGCTGTAATCGGCAACTCCTTGCTTTTTCTGTTTATTCTGAAGTCAAGACAACTTCACCGTTCAGCGTCTCTCAATTTCATCTTCAACTGCGGAATCACAGACATGATGAACGCGTTGTTAAACATCCCTTTTGCCGTGGAATTTTTCGTTTTCAGGCCCGGTTATCTTACAGGACCTGTACCAACGGTCGTCTATATTTTTATAATGATGTTCACGACAAATTTGACATTCAGTGCTGTCATAATGGTGATGATTGATAGAATTTTGATCGTAAAATATCCTGTTAAATACATGAACAGGATGAAAGTCAGCAAAGCTCGCCTCGCCATCATCGTCGCATGGTTGGTTGTATTAACGTCTACTGCAATTGGGACGGTGATGAGGATAGTCAAAAGACCTGTTTCAACAGATGAAGATTTTGTGACCTATATGGCCCAACGCACCCAGCAAGAGGATGTCTTTGGTGTTATTGTTGTTTCATCTTTCACCATCACCCTGATAGTCGTACCTAGTGTAGTGCTCTACAAAGAAGTGAAGAAGCGAGGACAGGATGAAACTACGCGATCCCAGGCCGGGGACAGGAAGATAACGAGATCCTGCAACACTACCCTGATGGCAATGTTTCTCTATTTAGCGTCATATCTGCCCTTTGCTGCCTTCAGTGTCTTAAACCTGTTTTATGACGAACTGAAACCTCACTATTCGTTCTACGTCATCATGTTTTTTCAACTAAGTTCATTGGTTAATCCGTACCTGTTTATCTTTCGATCATCCACTATAAGAGCGACTGCTGTTAGTATCCTACCTATAAAACCCACCGATGGTCTACAGGAACGAGCTGTGCCGAATGCCCCTCAAGAACCAAACTGAAACATTGCTGTAAGACTCAATTCCAATCACTGTAGTGCTTTTGTCAAAACGGGTATTATTAAAGTGTTGCTATTTAACATTGAAATTCGTTCACTATTGAAAAGATCCTCAGTAGAAAATGTAAAAACGCAAAAGGTTAATGATTTAATATAATGGAAAAGAAACTATTTACATTCTACCAACATTTTGTGATTCTTAATTTGTAGCAATTGTATGCAGAGCAGAGTTCGAAGCCATAATTACTCAAGGTTATAAAATAGACCCTTTGTTGAACAACATTGCATTATGTTAAACGTGAGACAAATCCACGAGTTATATATGAGTGCGTTTCAACGTAATCGTCTATATGGCAAAAGTACTTCTTTTTTGATAAAACGTAAAGCTTCAGAAGCATGAATCCACGAGTTACTGCGCCATTTGCGTATTGATTAGGGTTAGAATGACTGTCATGTGCTATTCTTGTATCATAAGCGCAAGTTTCACGCTATATATTGTACTATGGTTTAGATATCAGTTGACTCTCTTCAGTTAATGAACATACTATTATGTAATTATTTATCTATGATATATACTTTGTGAATTAAAGGCATGTAGAAATGAAAGCAATTGTCTCTTTTGATTCTGGTTCCAATCACAATTCTCTCAAACTCAAGGCTGTTAAGGTCTGCATTTCCTTAGATTTAAGCCAAAAACTGTTTGTTTTTGTATTTTTCCAGAAAATTGCTTTAATGTAGTCAAACTTGTCCATATCACTCAATTTACAAACCTTGAAGTTTTCGTTGGAAAAACTTTAATACATTTGGCATTGTACGTATACTTATAATTTGTTCCGGAAGTTTACTGGAAAGTGAATGAGTGAGTGGGTGACGTGAGATGCCCCACTCCATTAACTCCTCCTTTGCTAACGCAATGTCTGAGTTAAAAATGGGTCAATTATTAAAATCAACTTTTATAAAATCCATTTTAATGTGGATATAACCCACATCGTATGACTACGACTTTTAACATGACCCAGCTTTCCTTGTTCGTGAGAAAATTAACGAAAAAGGTCACGTGACCTGATTGTCAAACCAAAATAAACGAAATATCTTCTAAACTAACAACGAAAGTTCAGGTTAAAACACACAGTTATATATATATATTATTATGGGCTATCAATCTATACTAAAAAAAATAATACAAGTTGATTTCAATTGTCCAATTTTGTGTTAAAAATATTGAGATCGATGTTTCAACCAAGGTCACGTGACACATATTTCACAAATTTTTTTTAACCATATAGTCGAGGTTTTCAAGTTAAGTTATATGAACAAGGTTGGATACATTAAGGCAAATTTGAGATCAAATACAAAGATAACCAGTTTTGGCCAAAATCTAAGGAAAGTCAGGCCTTAACGGGCTTGAGAATATCCCATTGGGGTTTGAATGATAATCTTTGTGAAAACAAAAAATGAAGCAACAAAGTATCAACAACAACAACAGCAAACTGTAGTAACGGGCAAAAATTAGGGCAAAGTGAGTGAAAGATGGCACTTTTTCCCGATGTAATGAAGGAGCTGGATCGTATGAAACTCCTTCTGACCAACTGAAAGTTCCTCGGCTACTCTGCTATTTGCTACAACAATAGAAAATCCCTCAACAACTGAAAACATTCAAGTGATGAATAATATGACACAGTTATTACAAAAAGAACGAAAGATAAATGGTGATAATTGCTTATGGCGAATGTTACTCGGAATGTAGTTTGTGAAGATCATCCTGATAGACAGAGTATAGCCCGTCTATTCGAGGAGACTCGCAGTGATAAATTATTCCTTTCTTTTCTTTACTCTTTGTTTTTAATTGCATGCATTAGAGACAAGGAACTAAAACAAGGCCGCAGAAACGAATTGTTGTGAAATGTGACATAAGAAAATATTGAGTGATCAAGAGAAATTTTGTATCCACAAATTACAGTGGATGAAGTGCTTTTATCGCTTTCGTTTTGATTTGGATGTGTTCTTCATTAAACTTATAACATCGGTTAGCTTTAAACTACAACTATAAATGTAGTATGCAACTTTAAGAAAAAAATATAATTGTACTAAGGTTTTTTTTAAATTTTCTTTCCTTTGTATGAAAACTTTTAATAATAATAATAATAATAATAATAATAACAATAATAATAATAATAATAATGATAATAATAATAATATTTAATACTTATAAAACACAAAAATTTATGTAAATACAATCATATCCGCTAATTCTATTAATAGTGACTAGTGACTAGTGAGCTACAGCTATTATTTTCAATGTTTACCAATTCACTTTGAATTTTGAATTTTGAAGTTTTTTTTATGTGTTCTATTTTCCTGAGGTGGGGGGACTCCGGGAATAAACGATCGGAATTCTCGTCGGAATTTGTCAAAAATACCCCTAAAAGATACCGAACGTTTGGCTTCAAAATGGCATGGCTTCACCAGTTTTTCATCTTAAAACAAACCAAAGTCATGAGTTTCAATGCTATGAATTGAGGGGTTCAACCCCTAAGAAATACCAAAAGTGTTATTTTGGCAAATTTCAATTTTTAAACCGCAAAAAGAGACGAAATCGCTACTTATTATCTATGCGAGAACTGTGAATTTTTAATACATAACAGCTAAATGGACAAACTCAAGAATAGCTGCATATGGGCCAGTCTTTCGTGTTCTCTGTTTTGACGTTCACATTTCCTGGGATTTAATTCCCGTAGGAGTTTTCATTTTAAATTAAACTTCCTCAAAAATTTAATCCATGGTGAAGGAAAAAAAAGCAGTAAAACAAAAACAAAAATTGATTGTTGTATGTGCGAAATGCTTTTAAAAATGTTCACTTGATTTTGTATTGAATCATGGATCAAACGTTTAAAAAAACATATACATGCGCTGAGAGCAAAAGAGTTAATAACATAATTACTGGACATCGATCATTCAGTTTAGTAAGATATCAGCTGTCACGATCTGTGACCTTACTGATTACAAAAACGTTTTTTTTTTTAATTTTAGATTAAAATTTGACGATCCGGTACAGCATTTCAAGCTTTTCCTTAAGAATGTTGCCGTTGTTTATCAAGTCTCACGTATTCCCTTATAAGGATTGTGCCCACCATATTTGGGCATTGGAATAAATCATCAATTACAGTTTTTTGAGTGAAAGCATGCACAACAAGTCAGCCATTTTGTTTTTTTGGCGAAAATAAACTGTTGAACCGAAAACAGGAACCCAATGTATTTCAACACAGGAAGCCCAAAAATCTTCAACAAACGCTTGATAGGATTTAAGATTCTCATCACTGGTTGACTTCCAGAGTTTAACACCACAAAACGTGATGCTTCAATTGCCATTGATTGTTTCTATTGTTATCAAAATCAATACTAATGTATTATCTGAATACAAGAACAATGCAAAATCAAGGCATCTGTAAATACTGAAACAGAATTCGTCCTGATTTGCATAAGGTTTAGCTTGAAATATTTCTGCCAAATTACATCTTGTTTCAAAAATTGAAATAAAAAAAAATTGCAGCATTTAAACATAATATACAATATTCGCGTCTACTCTGTATAAGGTTTAAAACAACTTAATTGCGACTCCGATCCCTTATTCAAATCATCATACCGATTCCCGCAAGTGCAATATACATTTTCGTGATTTTACATCTCACAACCAACAAAAAACCGTTTACCATTGTGTCAGCTTTTCGTTTCCCAGTATATAGTTTCTACCATCGCATGCATCACTTCACTTTTGATAAAAAAAGTGCTAGTATATTGTTTGTATTAGTTTTACGCGTTAAGTGAATTACTCTGCGTGATATTTATGTTGTGACCAGTCATGTAGCAAAGTCACACTGCAGTGCATGTTTTCACTTACTAAAGTAAGCCGAAGTACTGTATTTTCTAGCCAGTCGTCGCTGTCCAGCAATGAGGCGTTTATTATTGTAAATATACTAGTTTCGAAGGAACTTTTTCTAGTTCCTTTTTGTGAGAAAATCGATCCCATAGTACTACCAATCGTAATGAAGAAACATTTTGTGAATGAAGATTTTAGGGATAAGTCAGTCTTAGTAGAAAGTAGTTACTTCTACTTACATAGCAATCTAGTTAAAAAAAAACTAGTAAGAAATACTATAGGTATCAGTCTTAACAGTGTACAACTTATCATCACATTTTACTACAATTACTTCATTCTTTGTCTCGTTTTCAGAAACTCGTGATATAATTTATGACACCTCTTGTTTGAAAGCCTAATAAAAGACTGGCGTTTGTTTTAAATATTGCATGAGGAGTGAGGTCATTATTAATGTATAGTATTCAATAAGCATTTGTTTTAATACAATGGTACTCTCAACCCCGAAATTAAAATAATAACCTTAACAACGACTTAGAAAGAATCGCAGCCTGGTGTTGTTCTCATAATCTGCTGATAAACCCAGAAAAGACTAAACTACTACTGTTTGGAACACCTCAGATGTTGACTAAGGTCCCTGATAACTTTGCTCTTCAATTACTTGGAAAGGAGATAAAACCATCAACCTCTGCGAAAGATCTTGGTGTCATTATGGACGCTAGTTCAAACTTCAATGAACACGTAACTGATGTAATATCTAAATGTACTGGCAGTTTATGTCAGATAAACCGTGTTAAACATCTGTTTGATAGACCAACATTAATATCAATAATTAACAGCCTACAGTACTATTGTTCGTCTGTTTGGGCTGGTACCACCAAAAACAATATCGATCGACTACAGAAATTACAGAATTTCGCAGCCCGCCTCGTCACAGGAGCAAAGAAATACGACCACATAATGCATGTCCTGAAAAACCTTCAGTGGTTACCCGTTGCTCAACAACTAGAGATCAGAGACGCTAACATGACATTCAAATGTATCAAGGGACAAGCTCCACCTTATTTAAAAGAGAAGTTTACAAAAAGAACAGATGTTCATTCAAGAAACACAAGAAATAAAAGCAAACTTCAAATCCCTCTGTGCAGAACAGCTACAGCACAGCGATCTTTTGAATACAGAGCAGTCAAATTATGGAACAATCTTACTCTTAACATAACTCAAATAAACAATTTTTCAACATTCAAAAAAGCAATTAAAGAACGTGCCTTGACAAATTTTGTAGATAATAATTAAAGAATCGAACAATATTTCATACTTTTAAATTATAAATATTTATATGATATATATTCTTTTTAGCTTTTACCGTTGTATTGATATATGTATATAGTTATAAGTATTATATTTAATTTTACATTTAGATGGTTACATGTAAATGAAAGCTGAAAAGCCATTAGTGGAGTTTTTCATTAAAGTTAATTAAAGTTAACACATTAATGTGTATGTACATCTCTTGTAATAGTGAAGCATTGCATCCTATTTATGAAAGTTAATTCTAATGATATGGTAAGAATAAAATTATCGCCACGCTGCAAGGCACGTAATTGCAAAAATATATCAGTATTTATTACGATTCAATTATTTTGTTTTCACAAAGTTCAAATTCTTTTCATAGTCTTTGCTTTCATGCTGTGATGGTTTCTATGGCTTTAGTTGCTCGAGCGTTTCTTCTCAGAACTAATACGAGTAAACAGGAATAATTACTCTAACAGTGTCTCGATCACAATGGCTGAAGGCAATGATTTCTCGAAGGACTTCGAGAATTTAGAGACATTGATAACTTGTGGTATTTGTGCTGACATACTGACTGAACCCAAATCATTGCCAAAGTGTTTGCATACCTTCTGTTTTGCATGCATCCAAAGATGGGCTCATTCCTGTCAAAGAGAGAGAAAACTTGTGCGTTGTCCATCTTGTAGAAAACCTCTAAGCCTACCAGGAGGAAATGTCGCAAGTCTTACAACTTCCTTCCACCATAAATCACTGATACAAGTCTACAACAGCTCTGCGCTAAGGAAAAGGCAGAAAAATTTTAAAGATGCTAAAGCAACAACTTCAAGAAGAAATGATGAACACAATCAAATGCTTGAGCTGTGCGTGAAAGCAATAGAACAGAGTGATAGCAATATGAAGAAAACCGACAAAGAAATAGACCTAGCAGTAAATGAAGTGCGCAGAAATACTTCATCTCTTGTAGAGATTTTGCATAACCACGAAAAGGCAATTGTTGATCAATTAAACAGTATTCACACGAAACGCAAAGCAGAGCATGAACAAATAAAGAGCAAAATCAGCAACCATATTCAAGAAATTATCAAGCTAACTGGCAATAAATACCAAGAGTTAACGGACATGAACATTGAACATTTCGCAATGGAAGACTTCCAAATGTATCTAGATGCTAGTAAAAATACTATTGAAAGAACAAAATCAGCATTATCTACGATAAATCAAGTCCATTGTGACTCAACGGTACTTTATACACCAAACCCAAAGGTTATTCAAGATCTCAAGAGACTTCAAATTGGTGAGATACAAGAACTAACAGCAGATCCGTCACGATGTTCAATCGAGTGTGTACAGCCAACAAGATGTGGTTTTATAAATCAGTTTGGTATTGTAACCAGAAATAGTAAAGGAGATATATGCTATACCAATAAAGACTATATTGACGTAAATATCCAAGATAATGATGGTGATGATGTACAGAAAAAAATCATTGAATCTCAACCTGGACAATTTGCTATGAAGTTTAGAGTTGAGAATCCTTCCCCATGCAACTTTGTAGTGAGTATTATAGGACAGAATATCAAGAAATCGCCACGGACAATTAGTGCAATCGATGCTAAAGCAGAGTTTAAACCAGTCAGATTCTTTCAGACAACCAGGGCATCATGTCCAGTATCACTAGCTATGAACAGCAAAGGGGACATTGCAGTCGTTAACAATAATAATAGAAGAGAATGCCGCATTGTGTTATATAGTCCTGATGGTGAGTATGTGAGAGACTTTGGTGGTGAAGGAGCTGTAGGTAGTCAACTTAATTATCCAAGGCGATTAACTTTCACCAATGACGACCACATACTAGTCAGTGATAATACAGATGATGGTGGTTGTATAAAGAAATATCATATTGATGGTAGACTGTTAAGAACTGTTTATGAACAGAAAGGAATGGCCTTCACAAGAATGTGTACAACAGAGCAAAGCATTGCATGTTTGTCTTACAATAAGAAAAGTAAAGAGTCATCTATAATGTTGTTTTCTAAAGAAACAAGTGATCACCTACAAGATATCAAGTTGCTTGCACCTAGTGTTATAAAAGAGCCTATATATATAACCTATGGTCACAATAAGTACTTTGTATCCTTCCATGCTGTTCATACTATCTATGTTTTTGATGAGAATGGTGGCTTACTGTACACGATTGGTGAGAAAGGTGACAAACAAGGACAGTTTTATCGTCCATGTGGACTTGCTGTGTTTGGTGCTGATATGCTTCTTGTCTGTGATTATGGTAACCACCGTACACAATTGTTCCATCAGGATGGTGTTTTTATAAGATCCTTTGGTACACCTGGTTCAGATCTTGGTCAAATGAATGAGCCTGTTGATGTTGCTGTTGCACCAGACGGTCAAGTGTTTATACTGGAGAAGTTTGGTAAACGTATTCAGGTGTTTAGATGAGATACAACAATTGGATTATCTCGCTCTAAAGTAAATGGTTAACTTGCTGACATTGATGAATATGAACACAAAGATCTAGCAAACATAGACACACTTGTCCATTCGATTAGTTGATAGATTATAGGTCGATGGACGATTATTGAGTTCGGACCAATCGATTGACAGCCTAGCATTGTAAACAAAAAGTGGCATTCATTCATTTTTATTTTTTTCAGTCGGTTGATCGGTCGGTCATTTTGTTTATTTACTATTCTGTATATTTATCAATGCTATATATTATAAAAGATTAATCTAAACAGGACACTGCATGTGTGATTGTTCGCCATGTAGTGAGTGAACACCATGTCGCTTGTCAGTGATTTGAATACTATGTATACATTAATTCAATATATTTCTGTAACAAATATGAGCACGCTTTGCTGTATTGACATATTACAACTTACTCGATATTATAACATTTGGTAACTTTTCAGACTAAAGGTCATCAAATATTTTTTTTCTAGTCATCCAATTCCAGACGTTTATCATGAAAGCAACGAAACAACACCACTTCAACACTCTTAGTCTATATATAACAAGCATTACGTCACGATTCTAATTTAAGCTTTACTTGAACTAATGAAATAGACTGCACGCAGTAAATGTTCGAAACATAAATACCCCTTAATAGTGCAATGTTAATGCCAATTCTATTATTTTCTTTTGTTTAATTAGTGCTATTTACTAATAAAAAGGGACACCTGTTACACACATTTAGTATTTGCCCTATATCGATCATAGTACGTATGTTACATAAAGTGCCGATCACATGATCAACTTTTAGCATTCGCAGGTGACGTGCAAAATTGCACTGATTTCCATAGTTCTAGAGGAATAATGAGGACAATCCATCTTGATAACCGTGTGATTTAAAGTTATCCATTTACTAGGGGGTCGTTTGTACGCAGGCTGAATGGCGCTATCCACTGGATAATAAATCCGATCACATCCAACAGATTAAATCTCAAGAAATATATCCAACGTTACTGATAACTTTTTTCCCGGGGCCATTTTCACCTGGTTGTTATTTAGCATTAACATTGCTCCGGGGAGGGGGTGGGGAGTTTTCTGTAATGTGAAAGAACGAGATGAACTCAATTACAGCATATGATATTTTCAAGCTATTTTGTCAGAGATTTTAGGTCTTGAAACATGGTTTAATATTTGATAAAGAATGAATTAGTGTTCTCTGTAGCCAGAGATGGTGTTTAGACAAAGTGCTCGTTTTAGAGGAAGAAAAAGAGGTCGATCGAGTAGAAGTATGGTAAGTATTAACCCAGACGGTAATCCCATAGTTCAAGAAAGGGTTGATTAAAGTATAGAAAAAATTGATCAAAACACCATGATTAACAAGCAGTCTAGTTTAAGATATGACTCCAAAATGTTTCACGTGTTCTTTCTTTTTTTTTTTTTTTTTTTTCATCATTATTTACAAAATTTATTAGTTAGAATTCTGCACAGACAAAGTATAATAATTATTACAAACAATTACTTTCAATGCAAAAATGAACGACAACAACAAAAGTAAAGTCAAAAACAAAACAAAAAGACAGAATACATCCATTGTTTTGTTTCCCTTCAATTGATTTTGCGGATTCTAAATTATCAGCTTATTCCATTTATTTTGATGATATAAATTTTTTTTCCGAGATTTTGCTATTCGACGTTCTATGTATTCATACATAAATAATTCATTTTTAAAACTGTTTAGAGATACCAGAAATGCATTTTTTTTAGCTTTGTATAGTGTGTACTTATAAATCAAAATTACAAAATTAACCAATATATCATCAACACCTAGTAAAATGTTAAATTTATTTAATGCTGGCAAGTCTATCCCGAACTGTTCAATCCACTTTTGAATTTCAAAGTAATACTTTTGTGCCTTGATACATTCAATAAACAGATGATCAATTGTTTCAGGATACAAATGACATAGAGAACAAGAGGAAGATTCCACTAGTTTAAAACGATGTAAATCATAATTCAAATATAATATATTATTTAATATCTTATATTGGAACATTCGAAGGTACGAGTCAATCGTGGTTGTATATATTCGGTTGTAAACATTTTCCCATTCTATTTTCGTTTCAGCATCTACTCTCTTATTTATGTTAATTTGGGCTGTTGGAGGTACACATTTTTCCTGAATTAATTCCTCGTAAATATTTTTACTACCAATTTTTCTTATATCTAGAATTTTGGTTCTCAATAACATTAAATTATCCTCTTGCCTTTTAACCTTCGCAATCGAAACGTTTTCATATTTTATGCACGACTTCCATTGTTTTGGGATTGTGTGAATTATACCTGCCCATTTTAAAAAAAAATTTTCCTGCAAACCTTTTTTTTGTAACATTTTCCATTCAAAATCCCCTTGCTCATTGCAAAGATCTACTATTTTATTTATATGCAGTTTTGAGAATTCTTTATAGAAAATAGATTCATTTTGAATTTTGATATGTCTGTTGTTCCAAATTGGTTGATTTAAGATAAAAGTACAATCGTCTATCTCTGGTTCAGTTTTTGTATAATCTGCCCATTGTTTTAATATTTGCTTATAAAAAGGTGGTAGTGTTTTTGGTATTCTTTTAGAATCAAAATTAGTTCCTAGCCAATCCAATCCCCCTATAGATTCTAGGTATATTCCAGGAATTACAGTAAAGCATTTATTATCTTTGCAGTGTTGAATTAGATTTAAAACTAAACTAATTTGTCTTGCTTTCAACTGTGTATGGAAGTCTGGGAGCCTTAAACCCCCTGCTAGATAGTCGCCAATCAGCGTTGTATATTTTATTTTAGGTTTCTTACCATTCCAAATAAAGTCTTTTATGGAACTCTCAACAATTTTAATAAACTCTAAACTAACATACATTTTAGTGCAAACGTAAAACAGTTTAGGGAGAGCTAACGATCTTAACACTTGAATTTTTCCATATAGACTCAGATTTCTAGATTTCCAAATATTGAGAACACTCTTAAAATTATGCAGTACCTTCTCTAAATTATTTGTGTAGTGAATGTGCTTATTATGAGAAAAATAGATACCAAGAATCTTAGTACCATTGCTGTCAAAATCAATGTATTTTATCCCTGCCTGTTTAACAGAATCCTCATCTTTTTTTCCTGCTATCCAACCCGCCTCCGATTTTTTCCTGTTAATTTTTAATGATGAAAAAGCAGAAAAGTTTTTCAGAATTTTCAACACCTCTTGTAAGGAGTCTTTATCTCTAAGAAAAAAGGTGGTATCGTCTGCAAATAATAGAAGTTTAAATTCTTTACATTTTCTTTTAAAGCCTTTTATTTTCTCACTTTCCCTTATCATTGTGGCCAAAATTTCTATTACTAATATAAAAATATACGGAGATATCGGGTCGCCTTGCTTTGTACCCCTTTGTAAATGGAAGAAATTTGTTACGTTGCCATTATTAATAATACAACTAGTATTATTCATTAAAAGCATCTTAATCCATTTAACAAAGTTCTCTCCAAAATTAAAATGTTTGAGAACGGCAACTATAAAATTATGTTCTATCGAATCAAAGGCTTTTTCGAAGTCTGCAGCAAATAACATTGTTGGTAGATTTTCTTTTTTAGCATAATCGAACACATCTTGTAAAGTAAATAACAGTTCATCTATTCTCCTTCCTTTCACAAAAGCAAACTGATCACTGTTAATCAAGTCCGGCAATATCTTGTGCATTCTATTACGCAGTGCTCTACTACAAATTTTTACATCAACATTGATCAAACTTATCGGTCGCCACGAATCCAATAACCTATTGTCTTTACCTTGTTTTTCTAATAAGGTAATCACAATTTGTTTTTGGGTGGTTGTCAGTGAGCCTATTTCAAAGTTAGCTGTAAAATATTTCCAAAAGTCATCCTTAATTTCTTTCCACATGCTTTGATAAAATTCTTTTGTCAGGCCGTCGTTTCCCGGGGTTTTTGATGAACCCATTTGCTGCAGTGCTTCAAAGTACTCTTGCATTGTTAAAGGCTGATCACAACTCACTTTATCAGTTTCCGATAATTTGCGTACATGATACTGACTCAAAAATTCTGTGCATTCATCTACTGTTTTATCTGAAACTGTTTCGTACAATTGACTAAAATGACGTTCAATTTTTGCTAAAATTTTGATACTATCTGTTATTTCTTCGCTATTATCTACTATTTTTTTAACATGCGTTTTAGCTTTATTGCGTTTCTCCAACGTTAGGAAATATTTGTTACTTTTCTCTCCCAGTTCATACCAGATGGTTTTCGACCTTATAATCAAACCTTCTGTAATGTAATTACTTAAACTTTCTAGATCTTTTATTAGTTTATCGTGCTTTGCAACTAAGTCCTCTTTTTTTCCCCACTCTTGTTGATTCTCGATAAATAAAATTTTGTTTTCCAATTGTTTATAATCATTCCTTCTCTTCTTTGCTTTGGCTTTAGAGAATTTCATAGAAAATTTACGAATTTCATACTTTATATATTCCCACCTAATTTGATGATTTTCAATGTTTTCTTTATCTAAATTACTTTTCACTGTTGTTAAGTGTGTTCTTATATTCTCTACGTATTCTTGGTCGTCCAATAACGAGTTATTGAATTTCCAAAATGACGGGCCCCTTTTTCCTTCTGCAAACGAACACAAATTAATCGAAATAGCCGAATGATCTGTGGATGGGGCTGGAATTATATCGCAATGCTTTATTTCTGATTGAAGATCGTCTGAAACAAAGAAAAAATCTAGTCTACGATGGATATAGTGATTCGCTTTGCTTTTTGTTCCTTGACCGACCCCTCTCCATGTGTATCGCTTTGTGTTTGGATTTCTTATCCTCCATATGTCACATAAGTCTAGCTCTTTCATGATGGTTTGAATTGTTTCGATAGATTTAGACTTAAGTTTAGGATTACCTCCGAAGGCTTCTAATTCTGCATCAATAATAAAATTAAAATCACCCCCCCCCCATATAAAGGTTGACTCGATTGGTATTTCCAAGGAGTCTATAATTTCTACTATTTTGTTCATCACTAAAATTTGGCCATCCTCCAAATTGGGTAAATACGAGTTAATAAATACAAAATTTTTTGCTTGTACGTCAGCTGTGACAATAACAAATCTCCCTTCATCATCAATTTTTTTCTCCTTAATTTTATAGTCTAGTTTGTTTCCAAAAAGAATTGCTGTTCCTCTACTTTTAGATGTTCCATGTGACATAATAAGTTCTCCTCTATTTCTCTTATGCCATTCGTTTTCGTTTTCTAAAGTACTATGCGTTTCCTGTAAAAAAGAAATACATTTTTCTCCATTGTGTTTTATCAGCCAATTAAGAATTTTCCTATTCTTCTTATAATCCCGCATACCTCGGACATTGAGTGACAATATTTGGAATTCAAAACTATCCATTGGGCATCTTAATTTTAGAAATGCCTTTGTTAAGGACACAAACAATGGAAATGAAAACATACTCACATTTACACATACACAAAAAAAGAACAAAAACGGTAATCATGATAATGTAAATTTGGGCACACTAAAGACAAATCGTTGTTGTGCTCCGATACATAACAAAAACAATATTCAAATATTGGTGAATGGTGGTCTAATTACAAAAAATGAATTATTATCCTTTACTTTTATGATACTATAATTTTTACGGGTTGTTCATTTACCAACTTTCAGTCCATTTTTTGAATAAGTAAGAATTAAGATGTCATAATATGGCAATAAGATGCTTCTATGAATTATGTAATTGTTCCACAGTATTACTCACGGTCTTAATAGTAAAATTAATCAGTCGTCTACCATGATCAAATTATCAATTCTTGTCCTACTGACCATTCTTGTCCCCTGACATAGAGTTTATCTGGTTTTGACTTGCTAAACGATGCTGGAATATTATTTGCCTTCGCTTTCTTAAGTATTGCTACCAGGGGCTTTCTTCTACGCACAATTTCTATCGGTAGATCTGTATACATACTGTAATCCGTACCTTTCAATTCTTTTCCGAGAGACAGAATTTTTTGGCAATCTTTATATCTTAGAAAGCGTGCTATTATAGGTCGAGGTCTTGTTTTATCTTTGCTTGGGTTACGGTGTACTCTCTGAATCTCCACACTGTCGTATTCGTCATAATTGAGTTTCTCGTGTAGAAAACCTCTAAGCGTTTTCTCTGTGTCTTCCCAAGGGGTCTCTTGGATGTTACGGAATATAATATTTTCCCTTCTAGAATACGCTTCTAAGTAAAGATCTTTAGATTTCAAGCTCTCTATTTCGTCTTCCATCTCTCTTATCTTTTCTTGCATTTCTTTGTTTTCATTAGCTAACTTTGTTACACTTCCCTTGGCATTTTCAAGGTCTTGTTTTGTTTCTTGGATCTTTTCATCGGTGCAGACTTCGTAGTGTTTTGAGCCTTCCTTCAGTTCGGAAAACATTTCGGTTGTTTCGACTTTAAATTCCTCTAACGCTGTCATTCTTTCCTCGAGCTTGTGCAGAGAATCTTGTATTTTTTCGACTGACTTTGAGATTTTGTCCAAGTTGTCTACTTTGACAAGAATTTGACCAAGCTTTGCAGAAAATGTCTCTGCCATGCTGAGAGCCGCCATTACCTCGTCGTCTTGTTCAACTATCACTAACTCTTCTACCTCTTCGGTGTCTTTCTTCTTTTTGCTCTCTGGAGAGGATATTGATGATTCAAGCGATGAGGAACTACCTCTTGTTTTCCTTTTCTGATTTGCAAGTAACAACGCCATTCACTAAGAAAAGTTTTACGGAGCACTTCAACACACGTCTTTACTCCTCCATACTCATCCCACACCCACGTGTTCTTTCCAATTTAGATGCCTATCAAACATGACACTAACATATTTAATACTATTTCCACGATTTAATCACTTGCTCTTGATTTATTTTATGTAAACAGGTTTAGCAGGTAATGGAATATCAACAAGCATGGTTTAGCTGTGTTGTAAGTTAATTGGCCATTAATTTTAGATGCGAGTAAGTTCTTTGTTCACTGTACTTTTTAAGTCCTGCAAACTGACTTTTAATCAAACAATAGAATTAGGATTCATAGTGTGGACAGAAGGCCTAGCCGAATAAATAAAAATGCGTTTTCAACTTTATTCGCGTTGGTCTGGACGTGGCTTTACCCAGTTTAAAGGCCGGTACACACTAGGCGACAAGTCGCAGCGACTTGTCGTCACGACATGTCGCCTCAATGTGCATTGGTTCAATATTTGTCGCCAATACATCTGATTTTGTCACTGCGACAATTTCCGCCAAAAATACCTAGTACACACGGGGGGGAAATTGTCGCTATGACCTATCGCGGGAACAAGTCGCTGCGACTTGTCGCCTAGTGTGTATCGGCCTTAATGTCTTTGACGCTCACTAGGCGCATAACACGATTTGACTAAAATAGTTTAGTGGCTTAGAGTTCCGCGCTTTTTTAATAGTTAATAAAAATCTATAGGGAAAGAACCTATCTTTCTATTTCATTATTTATTTATTTTTTTACCAAATATAATTGATGGACAAATATCAGTTTAAGATCTAAATTCCATGGCAACCGTATAGTCTAAATTGATTGAGATTAGTTTGAATGTATTTTCTAAGATAAATGATAGGGGTGGGGAGGGTAGATAAGAAATCGAGCTAAGCTCCCCCTCCCCCCCCCCCCCCCCCCATGGAAAAACTGTTCCGCCGTCCACTGAGCTATGAGTTATTCTACAAATTATCATACTCTTTTATAGAAGTCTAAAATAAGATTTTAGTATTACTTTTACGAATAACTAAAACAAATAAAAAATTAGAGAAGTCACATAATAAATTGAGCTAATTCTATTGGTTAGTAATTACTCGGGCTTCCAAAGGAATGCCCGAGTTTAAAATTCGGCTCTTTTTGTCGTCGTCGTTGTCGTCGTCTTTTCCGTCTTCGGTCACAAAATGCAGATTTTTTGACAAATCTCCCCACACCACCCCCGACACGGGAATTCGTGTGCCTTTTGTCACATGTCATTTCACATCGTACTCCAGAACTGTTTGGTGTCGTTTCAAGACGCTAATATGACTGTAAAATCATTCTTAGATACGCTCAAACAACAAACTAATGCACACATCTTTCGCGGTAGACCCACACTAAAAGATGTCGAGCGTTTTTGGAACGGGTTGGTCCGCGAATTTAGAGAGAGAGTCACTCACTTTACGAGTGAATTTATCGAGAGTCACTCACTTTACGAGTGGATTTATCGAGAGAGTCACTCACTTTAAGAGTGGATTTATCGAGAAACTTATCGTGACCTTTATCGAGAACTATACTCTATCTTATGAACTATCAAACTATTCAAACCAAACTGCTGAGTCTATATACGATGCTGATGTAAACCAACCGAGCGAAGATTGTCCAAATCTACTGCCTGCTGTTTACAAGCCATGTGAGTCGCACAATAAAGCCATCGTTCAAGGTATTCTGTGACAACGATAGTAGATATAGTAGTTCTTTCACTGCTTGTTTTGGTGTCAATAAGTAAATGTAATAACATATTTTTGGCTAGTTTTCTAGTAATGTGTGGAATTTATATTTTGATAGCTAAAAGAAGCTTGGACGTCCATGTTGAAATGTACATTACTTCATTGTTCATTGATTGTGATATCTTAGATAAAACTAATAACTTGACTGTAAATGTGCATAATAATGTAGTACTCACAATAAATATTACAAAAAACACCAGATCTCGTTATTCAAAGTATGTTTATTACAATGGTAGACCGTGAGCCGAGCAGATTACCATCAACAACTCTAAAACGCCTTACTACTAAAAGTAGAAAGTTTAGACGGTTTGTTTTTGCAAATATACGATTCAGTGTACCCAAGTCTTCCAAACTGTATCATTATTTCTGGAGTTCGGCGACTTGTCCTTCATCTACAATAAAACTAAAAATAACACAAAGACCGACTTTTAAAGCGCTAAACTTCAAATATCAGGCTAGTCGCTATATCGTAATTTTTTCCCAATAAAGTGATGTCTTTATAAAAGAGCCAGACACATGCAGTCAATTATTGTCAATCTAAACTAAGCAATGACATTGAGAAGAATCCAGGTCCTACTAATTCTACATTGTATGTTGATCCTAGCAAGACAATAACAGCACCATATAGTCAAGGCAATGTTGCTATATTTGGACAGAATGCAGGACAACAATGTGTTGCAATGAGTTTATGTTCTCTGATTTATAATAATAAACATGGTATCAATTCATCTAATGATCTTGTGTCTATTATGAATATTGAAAATCAGTTGTATTCAAGGTTGTCTCAATCTGCAAGACAGACTTTTTTAATGCAAACTGAATTACCAACGATGCTGAATGTGTTTGACACTGACTATCAGCTCGAATACAGTGAGAGTTTCACAGGTAATTTACATCAAGAAACTGCAATAGCGATACTTGAGCTGACGTAATTCTTTGTTATTCATGTGCCAACCAGACAGTGATTGGCCGTTATTTCAATAGAGCTTATTGTAGTTTTGGTTGGCATATTAGCATAACAATTCATTTGTTTGTAAACATAAAGTATCGCTATTGAAGGATACGCATACTGTACTTCTTTACAAACAGCATTTCAATCATTAATGTCTGAGAATTACACCAATTTCATATTAACAATAGGCTGTAGTGCTGTAGCTATTTATCGTCATAGTAACAACACATTCAAAGTTTTTTTGATTCACATGCAAGAAATTTATGTTGTAACAGCTACTCACAGGTTACTTGACTGTGTACTTCCTGAATTAGCATCTCTAAGTTACTTGGTTCACTACTTTCAAAGTGTACATTGAATTGAAAGGACTAAAAAATAAATGAAGTCCACAATAATATTCAAACTGATAATATACAGACTGAAGATTGTTCCCATGAATGCGCAACTTTCAACCAAAGTTATGCTGTAGCCATATATTCACTATGCTACTCTTTAATAAAACTATGAGGCTATTGGAATGCGAAGACACTCTAATATTGTAGATGGCGGTAAACATTTATGTACTAATATGAGTTTAAACAAATATGTCACAGCAGATGAATTGCCAAAAGCTGTAAATATGTGTGAAAAAAAGTCAAGTTAGCTTTTTGTAATAATACAGGCATACATGGAGTTTTGCTGGACACATATGAAAGCAAGGTCATTGTCTCAGATAACATTAAAAACAATTATAGTGAAAATACTGGGTTTGTGATGTCATTTTCATCATATTCTAGTTGTATTTTTGAACCTACAAAAAGATCAAAATACATGTATTGTGTGGTGGTTTACAATGAAACTATATCATATCAAGCTGAATATATCAAAAATATTAACTGCACAGATTCAGTTGTGTTTTCATTGTGTACCATGACTGATTCCCCCAGGGAGTGCCCCAGCATTGGCAAGTATGCCGGGAGATAGTGGCGTTTTGGGTGTGTCAATGAGACCATAAATAAATTTCCTCTAATTGAGGAATCACCAAATCCAAAAATTTCACAAAATTTTGCCCCCCAGCGAAACAAAATTGTCACGATCAGTCAGTTATAGTATTTGAGATGATTTCATAGCATATGACTTTTGAAAATATACTGTATGTAATTGACCAAAGATACACCAGAATTCGCATAAAATAACACTTTATAATCACAGTATATTTTTGGTGATCTTTCTATCGCTTTTCTTTCGCTACACAAAGTTTGCCTCAGGTGGCATAGATCAGTAGCAATTTTCAAAAAGAAGCCCGAGTGCACGCAGTTATGCGTCTAGTTTTATATCAACTTCAGTCATTGTAAATATGTGGATTATTCATACAGAATTCTATTTCAAGTGATATTTCGAAATGAACCAAAACAAAGAAAAAGAGTTTAATAATAACAACCCATATTAGGTTAAAATTAGCTTCCCATTCAGGCTGAAGTCCACTTCAAGCACTTGAAAAAAATCCACCATTTCCAAACTCGATATTCGATTAACTACAACCTATCTAGACCAGCCTCTGGGACAAATTATGGTACTTCGCGAGTTCAATCTTATGCTTATAGAATGTGGAAGACTGTTCCAAATGAAATCAAATCTCTTCCACTTAAATCGTTTATTGTAAAGTTTAAATATCATTTATTACGAGACCAAAAAAAAAAACAGTGATGTTATGTTTGCCATTACGTACAACAGTTTCTTGTTTTGCCTGCCGTCTCTTAAAGCTTACTCCTTGCAGAGAGTGATTTCTTTCTCAAAATTAATTGTCTTTGATGAGTTGTTTGTTGTCATCGCCGCTATTTCTGGGTACGTCTAGTGACCATGCATTGCTTTGCGGAAATTTCGCTGAACAAACAGATTAAACATATCTAAATATATGTAATAAGCAGTACAATTGTACATATAATTGTTGCCAATACGCTATTTGTTTGTAATTTTTTAGGGATAAACTTTGTCGAAAGTCAAGGATAGCGAAAAAATGCTGAGAAAACATCGATAATGCAAGCCGTGTAATTCAGTAAATTATTATTAAAAAATGTCCCTTTGATTTGTTAAAACATTAGATTTGCTTGAAAACTCCAAAAGAACAAATCTAGATATATAATTGTATTGAAAATTAAGTACCGCTGTGTTTGTTGTTGTTTTGACGCGAGTTATCACCCAAGAAGTCACGTGATCCCTTAGTGCAAGTGGCCCATTAACGCTGACAGCGCTACACGCTTTTGAAAAAGGAGACCGATCAGTGACAAGTATTGTTAATAATTCTACTTATAAGTCAAATATTGGAGTTTTAGCTTACCATCCCTGTATATTCTATTGTTCACCCCTAAACTCCCTGAAATCTAAAATCCCCCTCACACGTTACAATGTTGCATTGGAGTTGTTTTGATATGTTATTGGTCATCGAGGCAGTGAACATTTCATATGGTGAGGGGTGGGTTAGAGTACGAAGACAATAGTAAGCGAATTACTACAAAATTATGCATAATGTCCCAACTAATTTTGCAATTGAAAGCATTTGGCTAAAGTAAATAAGCTGAGATTACATACGTCTGAATTTAATACACTGTGAGTTTTAAACGTCGAACAAGCTTTGCTGAAATCTGTATTGTCTGGAGCATTCACTTGATATCGATTACGGACGCTACAGTACAGATAACAGCAGTAGTTTATTCAATAATCAACAAGAAAAGTATGGGAACTAGACGAAAATAAAAATAAAACAAAATAAAACAGTCTTCATAGACCTATCAAATATCGCCAATAAAGAAGTAAAGTTTTATATTGAGAGACGTAGATTATTTTTAGCATTCACCCATGTTTGCATTGATGTAATGTAATCTAATGTAGTGCTTATATAGCGCATTTAATAAATTATTAGGATGGAGCGTCTTCGGTGGTACACAATAGGAGATGCTCGTGTTATCTTTTAGGGTTCAGAATCAGTTTGCTCCTTTTAGGATTTAAAACATGAGATATGCCAAATCCTTACTTTTTAGTATCTATTAGGGATTGAATAGCACTAAAACTCTTTAAGAGGTATTTTTAAAGAAATTCCGACGAGTATCAATGATGGTTTATGCCCGGTGACTACCCTCCGGATCCCCCTCCCCCCCTTCCCTTGGGACGAATCTATCCCCCACATAAACAAACCGTGACGTGAAAGTGCAACAGAGCTATTCTATTAGTTCTATGTGTCGTGTCTTGTTTTGCTTCAAACCACTGGAATTAATAATAGAGTGTATTCTGAATGTCAATTCAACTTTGCTGAAATCTGTCTTGTCTGGAACATTCACTTGATGTCACGTGACGATACAGCACAGATAACAGGAGCAGTAGCTTATTCACTAATCAGTGAAACAACTGCAAAGATCATGAGAACTGAAACAGAAACTCCTAAATAGTGTCTACATAGACATCTAAAATATTAGTAAAGAAGTAAAGTTTTATCATGTGTGACGTAGTTTATTTTTAGCAATCGCTTATGTTTGTAATGCTATCTAATAAGCAGTTGATGACGTTTAGCCCCGTCTTTAGATCGAAATCCTTTTCGACTTGCTTTTGCTCACTAATTTGTGAGTATTGTTCCTGTATTCTCCAAGGAATAAAAATAAATTGAATATGAAAGGATGTAAGGAACTATTATGCTATAGGCACGGGTGTACAACGTAATATTCCTTCAGAGCTATTCCAGTCTGACCTGTATTCTTGGTGACATCCTTTATAAGAATTAAATCTTTTAAGTTTTCTCCTTTGAATCGCATACTTTATCGCATGCATTGTGACAATGTAATTGCAAGAAAACTATCAGGATCGCTACGATTTGATAATTTTGTTTTGACAAAGTTTAAATTTTTCTTATAGTATTTGCATTCATGCTGTGATGGTTTCTATGGCTGTAGCTATTCACCCGGTTCTTGTCAGTGACCAAAGCAATGATTAAGAAAGCCCTTGATATGGTGAATAAAATTATCGGCATATAACAAGACTACAGCAAAAAAACACTAATAATAATGAGTAATAATAATAAATAAAAAATAAAATAAAATACAAAATTCGTCACACGTCGATTATGATGTTTTGAGAAAGTTTGCATTTTGCATTTTCTCATAGTCTTTGCTTTCATGCTGTCATGGTTTCAATGGCTTTAGGTACTCAACCGTTTCTTAAGTAAACAGGAAAAATTGTTCACAGTCTCGATGAAAATGGCTGAAGGCAATGATTTCTCGAAGGACCTCGGGAATTTAGAGGCATTGATCACTTGTGGTATTTGTGCTGAAATACTGAGTGAACCCAAATCATTGCCAAAGTGCTTACATACCTTCTGCTTTGCATGTATCCAAAGATGGGCTCAATCCTGTCATAGTGAGAGTAAACCCGTGAGTTGTCCGTCATGTAGAGAAGAAATAAACCTACCAGGAGGAGATGTCGCAAACCTTACAACTTCCTTCCACCATAAATCACTGATACAAGTCTACAACAGCTCTGCGCTAAAGAAAGGGCAGAACGATTTTAAAGATGCTAAAGCAGCAACTTCAAGAAGAAATGATGAACACAATAAAATACTTGAGCTGTGCGTTACAGCAATAGAACAGAGTGATAATAATATGAAGAAAACCGTCAAAGAAATAGACCTAGCAGAAAATGAAGTGCGCAGAAATACTTCATGTCTTGTAGAAATTTTACAAAACCGTGAAAAGGCAATTCTTGATCAATTAAACGGTATTCGTACGAAACGCAAAGCAGAGCATGAACAAATAAAGAGCAAAATCAGCAACCATATTCAAGAAATTATCGAGTTAACTAGCAATAAGTACCAAGAGTTAACAGACATGAGCATTGAACAGTTCACAATGGAAGACTTCGGAAAGTATCTAGATGCTAGTAAAACTACTATTGAAAGAACAAAATCAACCTTATCCATGATAAATGAATTCCTTTTTGATTCCCCGATACATTATACACCGAACACAAAGATTATTAAAGATCTCCAGAAACTTCAAATTGGTGAGATAAATGAGCTAATGGCAGATCCGTCACGATGTTCAATCGAGTGTGTACAACCAACAAGATGTGGGTTTATAAATCACTTCAGTATTGTAACCAGGGATAGCAAACGAGATGTATGTTGTACCAATAAAGCTTTGATTGACGTAAATATCCAAGATAATGATGGCAATGATGTACAGAAAGAAATCGCTGAATCTCAACCTGGGCATTTTGCTGTGAAGTTTGGAGTCGAGAATCCTTCCCCATGCTACGTTAACGTTGCAGTGAGTATTAGAGGACAGAATATCAAGAACTCGCCACAGACAATTAGTGTAATGGATGCTAAAGCAGAGTTTAAACCAGTCAGATTCTTTCCGACAAGGGCATCATGGCCACTATCACTAGCTATGAACAGTAAAGGGGACATTACAGTGGTTAACAATGATAAAGGAAACGAATGTCGCATTGTGTTATATAGTGCTGATGGTGAGTATGTGAGAGACTTTGGTGGCGAAGGAACAGTAGATAGTCAACTTGATGAGCCATCTGGATTTGCTTTCACCAATGACGACCACATGCTAGTCAGTGATAATACAGATGATGGTGGTTGCATAAAGGAATATCATATTGATGGTAGACTGTTAAGAACTGTTTATGAACAGAAAGGAATGAGCTTCGCAAGAATGTGTGGTACATCAAAGAAAAGCATTGCATGTTTGTCCTGGAATAGGCAAAGTGAAGAGTCATCTATAATGTTGCTTTCTAAAGAAACAGGTGATCACCTACAAGATATCAAGTTGCTTGCTCCTAGTGTTAAGGCATTGCCTATGTTTATAACCTATGATAACAATAAGTACTTTGTATCCTTTTATGCTGTTTACAGTATCTATGTTTTTGATGAGAATGGTGGCTTACTGTACACGATTGGTGAGAAAGGTGACAAACAAGGACAGTTTAATGGCCCATGTGGACTTGCTGTCTTTGGTGCTGACATGCTTCTTGTCTGTGATGCTAATAACCACCATGTACAATTGTTCCATCAGGATGGTGTTTTTATAGGATCCTTTGGTACACGTGGTTCAGATCTTGGTCAAATGAATGCGCCTGTTGATGTTGCTGTTGCTCCAGACGGTCAAGTGTTTATACTGGAGTTGTTCGGTGAACGTATTCAGGTGTTTAGATGAGATACAACAATTGGATTATCTTGCTCTAAAGTAAATGGTTAACTTGGTGACATTAATGCATATAAACACTAAGATCAAGCAAACATAGACACACTTTCCATTTGATTAGTTGATAAATGATAGGTGCATGGACGATTATTGAGTTGACTAATCGATTGACTGGCTAGCATTGTAAACAAAAAGTGGCATTCATTTATCTTTATTTTTTCAGTCGGTTGATCGGTCGGTCAGTTTGTTGTGTTTGTTAACTATTCTGTATATTTATCAATGCTATATATTATAAAAGCTTAATCTAAACAGGACACTGCATGTGTGATTGTTCGCCATGTAGTGAGTGAACACCATGTCACTCGTTAGTGACTTGAATACTATGTATGCATTAGGCCAATATTTTTTCTGTACCAAATATGAGCACGCTTTGCTGTATTGAACTATTACAACTTATTCGATATCATAACATTATTTGAGACTAAAGGTCATCAAATATTTTTTTCTAGTCATCCAACGTTTTTCAGTGAAAGCAAAGTAAAATTAGCGAAAAAACAACACCACTTCAACACTAGATATGTAACAAGCATTACGTCACGATTCGAATTTCAGCTTTACTTGAAATACTGAAATAGACTGTACGCACTAAACGTTTGAAACATAAATACCGCTAAATAGTGCAACTTTATGCTAATTCTATTGTTTTCTTTTGTTTAATTAGTGCTATTTACTAATAAAAAGTAACACCTGATACACACATTTAGTGTTTCAACTATACCGATCACATTACGTATGTTACATAAAGTGCCGATCACATGATCAACTTTTAGCACGTGACGTGCAAAATTCCACTGATTTCCATAATACTAGAGGAATAATGAGGAGAATCCATCTTGATAACCGTGTGATTTAAAGTTATTCATTTACTACGGGGTCGTTTGTACGCAGGCTGAATAGCGCTATCCACTGGATAATAAATCACATCCAACAGATAAAATCTCAACAAATATATCCAAGTGATAACTTTTATCCCGGGGCCATTTTCACCTGGTTGTTATTTGGAAGGCTTGCTATTTTAGCATCAACATTGCTCCGGGAAGTAGGGGGGAGGGGGGTTTCTGTAATGTGAAAGAGCGAAATTAACTCAATAATAGCATATGTTAAAACATTTTCAAGCTATTTTGTCAAAGATTGTAGGTCTTAAAACATGATTTAATATTTGATGAAGAAAGAACTAGTAATGTCTCTGTAGCCAAAGTTGGTGTTTAGACAAAGTGCTCGTTTCAGAAGAAATAGAGGTCGAGTAGAAGTATGGTAAGTATTAACCCAGTAATACCATAGTTCTAGAAAGGGTCGATTAAAGTATAGTAAAGATTGATCAAAACACCGTGATTAACCAACAATCTAGTTTAAGATAGGACTCCAAAATGTTTCACGTGTTCTTTCAAGTTTAGATGGCTATCAAACATGACACTAACATATTTAATGCTATTTCCACGATTTAATGGCCTGCTCTTGATTTATTTGAAAAAGTTTAGTGGATAATGAAATATCAACAAGCATGGTTTAGCTATGTTGCAAGTTAATTGGCCAGTAACCAATTTTAGATGCGAGTAAGTTCTTTGTTCACTGTACTCTTTGGATCCTGCAAACTGACTTTTGTTCACATAGAATAAATTCGCATCGTAAGGAAATATAGATGAAAATCATAAAGTTCAGAAGAGCTTTTGAGTGTTATTTGAGTAGCAGCAAAAAAAGGACGAAACGAGAAAGCAACGAACAAACAATGCTATGCAATACTGGTTGCATAACTGATTTTATTTTAAATTTCTTATATTCTATATAAAAATTCAAGCATAATTTTTAAACATTTCATTTTGGACATTAAATAAGCATATTTGGCTGCGACTCTCCTTTTGTCTGGGAGCACATTTTGTCCAATTTCCTATTAGATTTGTCGAATCTATCCCCACACAAACAAACCGTGACGTCATATTGCAACAGAGGGATTCATAACTTTCATGTATCTTGTCAATAATTCTGACCACCACCACCACGCAAACAAACCGTGACTTCATATTGCAACAGAGGGATTCATAACTCCTACGTATCTTGAGTGATTTCTTTCTTTAGATTGATAGCTTTGTCTTTGATGCGTGGTTCCTTGTCATTGTAGACATACTTTAAACTACCAAGAATAAACTCTTTAAGATCCGAGGATAATAACGCTTGAGATTCACAACCTACAAATAACAAATAAACTAGATTAAATCAACATTATCTTAAATGTGAGGCGGCATATATTAAAACTTTCTAGGTCTTAAAGTTTTAAGGTTTATTCGGTTTTCTACAAAATATGTAATACAGAATAGTCCTGTTATCTTCCTATTGATAATAGAGTGCAAACACTAATGCAACAGTTGTCACTTTTTAGGAGTAAATATCACTAATTAAACAAAAGAAAACAATAGAATTAGCACAAAATAGCACTATTTAGTGGTATTTTAGTTGGACACCTTTTGTGTGTGTACTCTAGTGAAAGGTACAGAAACTGCACGCCCCGAGTTACACAGTTATCGAGTTAGGCACTCGACCACGCCCAGTGGGTAACTCGATCAATCATCTAAGGCCGTGGCTACACTATGCCGGATAAAATTGCAACTTTTGTTCCGAGACTATGGCAATAATGTCTAATGAAACAATAGAATTAGGATTCAAGCGTTTTAGTGTGGACAGAAGGCCTAACCGAATAAATAAAGCTGCGTTTTCAACTTTATTCGCATTGGTGTGGACGTGGCTTAACCTAGTTTAATGTCTTTGACGCGCACTAAGCGCATAACACGATTTGACTAAAATTCAGAAATGTTTCTGAGAAAAACCCATCAACGCTTAGCGATTCAAATCAACACAAAGTATTTCTGAAGCATCTTGAAAATAAGCATTGGAAACAAAAAACTTAATACCTTGATAGACAAATTGACATAATCTTGAGCTTTCCGTTTCCTTGGACGATAAAAATGGTATAAATAATACCAGAAAACAACGAGAATATATCGTCAAGTGGAAAGAAACGAATGCCAGATCAGCGCCTGTGTCTTCTCGGCTGTGGGAGGAATGACTGACTATGTTTGACTCCAAGCTCGACGTGACAACATATAGAGAATTTGTCTGCGCATGTCAGAAAATTTTAGCTCGCGGTCATGTTTACACAACCGGGGAACTTTTGAGTTCCAATCGCAATCTTAGTGATCTTCCATTTAGGAAAATATAAATGGATACACAAAGTCTATCACTTTGTAAGGTGCTGTGACTAAGTCAAGTAAATGTGGAGGTTTTTGATCTCGAAATATTTTTGAGCAAAAGTCAGCAAAACGAAGAAGAAAAACACAAACATACTGCATTCGTATGAGGACTGCTGCCTTAATAAAAGAAATAGCAGGAACCTTTTTCCACAGATTAACAATCAAAGGTCATGGGAATTGTGTGGTACAAAATGATTTCTTATTGAGGATCGATTTTGTGGGGTGATTTGCGCATTTTGCAAGTTTTGGTCAACTTTCCTTCTTGATAAGCGGTATGTATGAGGGGCTGCGCCGAAGCTAAATATAACTGATGCGAGTCGTCAAACCACATTCTACATCACGGCATTGTTATTTTTTAAAGAAAGATTGGCCAAAACGTGATATTGCGATATTTGTTGACGCCATGGTTGTGTTTCTTAGTCTCAAGGAATTTCGACTGATTTGAATACCGAACTTGAAATAGGTTAGAACGATCTTGATTAATCCAAATTGTTGTGAAAACACAGATGAACCATCAAATTTTGTAAATTTCTGGTCAGGCTTTTGTTGATGGACTTCTATCTTCACTAAATATAAACTTTAACTCAAGCACGGAGAAGATTTGTCACTCTTACTCTATGGTCAATTTTTTCGCATAAATTTGAAAAAAAGTCGATCTTAAATGTTACGCGCCGCTAAGTTTTTCCTTGGTATGCTTTCTTTAATAATCGTAGATTATTATTATACATTTGGTTTTCAATAGAGTTTTGGCCAAAATCTTTGATCGGCAGTCAAAGATGACCTAGTCTCGTTGTGAAAGCGGTCATATTGCAGAATCTTGCAGATACTTCATGGTTATAAACAAACAAATTGTTATGCTAATGTCCAACAAGAACTACAATAAGCCGTAAGGAAATAACGGCCAATCACTGTATGGTTGGAACAGAGACTTTCGTCACCTGAAGTATCGCTTTTGTGAATTGGGATTAAAGGGGATTTAGAAGGTATTTTTCTTTCGCGTGATTATAGCGGCTTCTACCATTAACTTACGACATGCGCAGACAAATTCTCTATATGCTCGACGTGACAAAAAACCATCAGCATTTTTAGAGCCATGCCATCGGCCTAAAGGCCTAGGCATGACTAATAATCAACAAGAAAAGTATGGGAACTAGACGAAAATAAAAATAAAACAAAATAAAACTGTCTTCATAGACCTATCAAAAATCGCCAATAAAGAAGTAAAGTTTTATATTGAGAGATATTTTAAGCATTCACCTATGTTTGCATTGATATAATGTAATGTAATGTAATGTAATGTAATGTAATGTAATGTAATGTAATGTAATGTAGTGCTAATATAGAGAATTTCACTAATGTCTCAATGAGCTTTACAATCTTTAATATTTATAGTATGTAATCCGGTTTTACAAGCATGAGGTTGATTAGTAGTTAGTATGTATTAGTGTAGCCCTATCTCACCGAGTATGGTCGTTACCTGCGTCCTCAGTCGTTCTTTTACGTCCCTCCGATATTGGTTAATGAGAAGTGTGGCGAGTTTATCATCCTTATCCGAGAAGACGCGAACCCTTACAATTATAAATCGAAGAACATTTTCCTCAATTATTTAAAGACCCTGAGTGATGGTCCGGTTGAGGGTTCGAACCTGCAGCCTCCCGGTTAACAGCCAACGCTCTCCCAACTGAGCTAACCGGTTAATCGGTTAGCAAGCAATATTATGCTATATCTGATTGTTTGCGTAAGTAATTTTTTTTAAGAATTCATTTCGGAAATTAAATAAGCATATTTGGCTGCGACTAGTATGAGTATAATTCTCTAATAGTCCAGTTTTGATTTTTAATAATATATGTTTTTTTTAATAAATGATATTATTGAGTAACTGCACATGAAAATGTAATGTATGAAAACCAAAAGAAACTTTTACGCACAATACTGAGGCTAAGACTGCACATAGAAGAGAATAAAAACTGGATTATTTCCCAAATACACTATGACGTCACTTGAATGCATAATGTTGGGCCCAAAGCATCGCAGAAAATTTATCTCAAATACGTCCTAATCAGTTACCAAGAGTACTGGGATAGTTATCCAATAATAGAATGTTATGTATTATGTGTTTTATATAATTATACAGTAATACCCGAAAAGTAGACAATTAAAGAATAAACGTTTTCTCTCCCCAGGGGAGGGGGGGGGGGGAGGATGGAGCTTCTTCGGTGGTAAACGATAGGGGATGCTCGTGTTATCGTTTAGGGTTAAAAATCAGCGATTTGCTCTTTTTTAGGATTTAAAACATGAGATATGCCAAATCCTTACTTTTTAGTATAATTGGTTGAATAGCAATAAAACTCTTTAAGAGTTATTTAAAAAAAAATCACGACGAATATCCCTGATGGTGTATGCCCGGTGACTAACTACGCCCCCCCTCCCCTGGGGACGAATCTATCTTCCCACATAAACAAACCGTGACGTCAAACTGCAACAGAGCTATTCTATGTGTCGTGTGTTGTTTTGCTTATAATCCACTGGAATTACTAATAGAGTGTATTCTCAAGGTCAATTCAACTTTGCTGAAATCTGTCTTGTCTTGAACAATCGCTTGATGTCACGTGACGATACAGCATAGATAACAACAATAGCTTATTCACTAATCAGTGAAACAACTGCATCATGATCCTGAGAACAGAAACAGAAACTCCTAAATAGTGTCTACATAGACATCAAATATATTAGTAAACAAGTAAAGTTTTATCATGTGTGACGTAGTTTATTTTTAGCAATCACTTATGTTTGTAATGCTATCTAATAAGCAGTTGATGACGTTTAGCCCCGTCTCTAGATCGAAATCCTTTTCGACTTGCTTTTGCTCACTATTTATGAGTATTGTTCCTGTATTCTCGAAGGCATAAAAATAAATTGAATATAAAAGGATGTAAGGAACTATTATGGTATAGACACGGGGGTACAACGTAATATTCCTTTAGGGCTATTCCAGTCTGACCTGCATTCGTGGTGACATCCTTTATTAGAATCAGATCTTTTAAGTTTTCTCTTTTGAATCGCACACATTATCGCATGCATGGTGACAATGTAATTGCAAGAAAAATATCAGGATCGCTACGATATGGATTTGATAATTTTGTTTTGACAAAGTTTAATTTTTTTTCATAGTATTTGCTTTCATGCTGTGATAATTTCTATGGCTGTAGCTATTCAACCGGTTCTTGTCAGTGGCCGAAAACAATGATTAAGAAATCATTTAATATGGTGAATAAAATTATTGCCATCTAACAAGACTACAGCAAGAAACAATAATAACAATCAGTAATAATGATAAATAAATACACGAAATAAATAAAAAATAAAATAAAATAAAAAATTCGTCACAAGTCAATTATAAAGTTTAGACAAAGTTTACAAATTTCCCATAGTATTTGCTTCATGCTGTGATGGTTTCTATGGCTTTCGCTACTCAACCGTTTCTTCTCAGAACTAATACGAGTAAACAAGAATAATTACTCTTTCAGTGTCTCGATTAGAATGACTGAAGTCAATGATTTTACTGAGACTTTGGAGAATCTAATAACTTGTGTTATTTGCTGTGATATCTTAACTAACCCTAAAACTCTCCCGTGTTTGCATACTTTATGCTTTAAATGTATTCAAGACTGGAGCAAGACTTGCAGGGACAACAGGCGTCCATTTAGTTGTCCGTCTTGTAAAGCATTGGTCACTTTACCAGATGGAGATGTCGTCAACCTTCCAACTTCCTTTCACCATAACTCTCTCATCCAGTTCTACAACACTTTCAAAAACCAGACAGGCAATCCACAACAATTACAGGACTGTTCTGGTTGTTCTAATCGTCGTGTTGCAGTTGGATTTTGTTTTCAATGTCAAGGAATAGTTTGCAATGAATGCTACAACGCCCACAAGACAGTGAACGCTCTCAAAGACAATCATAAAGCAAAACTGTGGAGCGAATTCAATAAAGATAGCATCAACAATTACATGGAATACAAGACATGTTGTCATGAGAAATTCCACGACAACAATCTTATCGAGTATTACTGTCAAACATGCAAGAAATCCATTTGCCAAAAGTGCGTATCAACGTCACACATCACACACGATAAAATCAGCATAGAAGAGGCTACTCATATAGCGAATGATTGACTTAAAAATGAACATGCTCGCATTGATCAAGTGGTAGCAATACGCAACAAAGAGCTGCATCTGACTCGACAGAATAAACAAAGAATGAAAGAGGAAGTACTCGAACAAATTGCCAAAGTGAAAAGCGATTTCGATTCTAAAGTAATGGTTCTACAAGACAAACAAGATACAATAATCCGTGAGCTGAACGACAGACTTAATGAGAAAATAAAAGAAAATGACGAGAAAGAAAACACAATTCAGGCTGCTATGCAAGAAGCTATTAAACTACGAGATCAGTGTAGAACAATGACGAACATGAACTTGAAACATTTTATATTAGAAGGATATGAAAAGCTTGAAGAAGTTTGTAAAGCAACTGTGAAAGACGAACCGATCCTATCAACATCACCTGTCCAGACATTTGTACGTTACATACCTAACCCAGAAGCCACTCAAACCTTGAAAGATCTTGAGTTTGGTAAAATAGAAGGCGTAGCAGACCCGTCACGATGTTCAATCAAGTGTGCACAACCAACAAGGTTTGGTTTTATGAATGGGTTTAGCATTGTTACCAGGGATAGTAAAGGAAATAAATGCTATACCAATAAAGCTTTGATTGACGTAAATATCCAAGATAATGATGGCAATGATGTACAGAAAGAAATCACCGAATCTCAACCTGGACAATTTGCTGTGAAGTTTAGACTGGAGAAGCTTTCACGGTACAGCGTTGCAGTGAGTATTGAAGGAAAAAACATCAAGAACTCGCCACTTACAATTGAAGTAATCGGTGTTAGAGCAGAGTTTGAACCAGACAGGTTCTTTCAGACAACCAGGGCATCAAATCCAATATCACTAGCAATCAATAATAAAGGGGACATTGCAGTCCTTAACAACAGTTTTGAAGGTGAATGGTGCATTGTGTTATATAGTGCTGATGGTGAGTATGTGAGAGACTTTGGTGATAAAGGAAGACTAGGTAGTCAACTTAATGATCCAGTTGGGTTAGTTTTTACCAATGACGACCACGTACTAGTCAGTGATAATACAGATGATGGTGGTAGCATAAAGAAATATCATATTGGTGGTAGACTGTTAGGAACTGTTTATCAACGGATAGGTACGTCATTTACTGGAATGTGTGCATCAGAGCAAGCGATTACATGTTTGTGTTACAACAAGCAAAGTAAAGAGACATCTATAATGATATTTTCTAAAGAAAGAGGTGTTTATTTACATTATAGGAAGTTGCTTGCTCCTAGACTTAAGAAAGTGCCTTTCTTTATAACCTATGGTAACAATAAGTACTTTGTATGTTTTGAGGACACTCACATTATTCATGTTTTTGATGAGAATGGTGATTTACTGTACAAGATTGGAAAGAAAGGTAACAAAGAAGGACAGTTTAATAATCCATGTGGACTTGCTGTGTTTGGTGCTGATATGCTTCTTGTCTGTGATGCTGGTAACCACCGTGTACAAATGTTGCAGCAAGATGGTGTTTTTATAAGATCATTTGGTACACATGGTTCAGACCTTGGTCAAATGGAAATGCCTTTTGATGTTGTTGTCGTACAAGATGGTCAGGTGTTTATTCTGGATATGACTATTAGACGAATCCAGGTGTTTAAGTGAGATACAACAACTGAGGAGTGTCTTACCCATACAGTACATGGTTAGCCTGGTGTCATTGAATGTGAACACTAATATTATGAAATGTAGATGATTGTTTGACTGATTGATTGATTGACAGACATTGTAGACAAAATTGTGACTCCTTGGTTCTTTTTTTTGTCGGTCAGTTTGTTGTGTTTTTAGCTATTCTGTATACACTAACATTACTATATATTATTTTCAAAAACCCATTAGTAATTCATGAGCATTTAGTCCAATCCGTGGTCCAATTTTGGTGACATGCATGAGGTTTTTATACCCATAAAATACTCTCATTTGTATTTAATGAATCTTTATGTAGAGTGTACGCACTAAAAGTGCAACAGTTGTCACTATTTAGTAGTAAATAGCACTAATTAAACAAAAGAAAACAATAGGAATGGACTATTGAGTGGTATTTATGTTGCACACTTTTAAAGCGTGCACTCTAAAGACTCTAGAACTTTTATATAAAGATACATTGAATAGTAAGGATATTACTTTGCATTACTTGAAGCAGCCTCATGTGAACAAAATTGTCCAAGGAATTGACCCTGTTATTTAAGAAAGTTGTGGGACGCATATTAAACACACATCAGAAATTCTGCGCATGATCAGAATGACCACCAGTCAATTTTATAACTTTTTTTCGCTTATTTTTCAAAATTGTATTTGAATTATCTGGTTTTATAAGTGTTGGAGTTTTTGAAGTCATATAAAAAATTTGTTTTGTTGCATGTTTTATATAGTACATAAAAAATTCCTTTTGATTCTTTATGTAAACATAGAACTGCATCTGCGGATGTTTTTTTCCCTTGAGTGAGTGAACAGCGACTGAAGCTTCGCATCCTTAAAAGTTTTTATATACCAGATTAGCATATAATAATAATTCTATAACGCTGAATAATAAAGTTATGATAGAGTTATCAGCTAATTAAGATAATCACTTAATGTCACCCATGCATTATTTGCTTGAATAAAGGTCTTATAATACAACATTTCTATTGGGAACCTTTTAGATCGATTTGAATCTTAGTTTTTGAGTTTTGAGCAAAAATGTGAAATTTGACCTCATCAACAGTTTTTTACGCCTGTCCCAGTATTCTTCGATTGAGGCAAAAATCACTTAAATTTCGCAAAGTTAAGTAAAAAAATACATCAAGCCTAAAGAACACATAATGTAGAGTATTTGAGGCCAATTTATTTTGAAAAAAAGCATATGTAAAATATTTTGATGATTTTTCAACATTTTCCAATATTCCACTAGTGTTTTTGTATGCCATGTTATCTACACTGGTAGTATCAGTAATATCAATGCAGCATTGAAAGGATACTCCATAGATGACTTTTATCCAAAAACATTTTGGGGCAATTTAAAAGTGAGCTCGAATGAGCGTTGTCAACATGCCTGATTTTCGTGCATGTTTGACCTTGTAAGCCACAACGGTCGCCGGCCGTGATGTCAACACAACTGAACTACTTGTCATCTCGAGGTTTATTTCGTCGAAAACCAAAATTCAGCATCCCAAACTAAAGTAAAATTAGTTTTGAAATTCCTTTGACATCAGATAATCCAGAATAAGGACCGTAAGGGGACACATTGATCGAAGAGTAACTACAAGCCCCGATTTTAGCTCATTTGCCGTCGTGTTTCACAATCGAGTATAAGCATCAACAATTCCACTCTCAAAATTGACAAAATAATAGCATATATAGAGTTGATGCAAAAAACGCAAGTGTTAGAGTTGAAGTTTTGTACGGATGGAATTCCTTGCCTTATTTTGATTGGTTTCAAAACAAAATTGGTCTCTCGAGTCGCCAGACTAGACTTCTTTAGCACTTGTTATGGAGTCCCTGTGTTTGTTCTGGGCTTTCTGTGGGACCCCCAACGGCGTCCATGTAATACTCCGTGCTTGCAAACGTGTAATAAAACATGATGTCTAAAACGGGATTTAAACCCTCAAAAGAAAAAAAAAAAAAAAAAAACACGACTGAAGTACCACAAAAAAACGAAGATAAGTTGTCTATTTAACTTTTGCAGTTATAATTCAGCTCAATACGCAGTAAATTCGAACATTTAGTATTTTCACTATATCGATCACATTACGTATGTTACATAAAGTGCCGATCACATGATCAACTTTTAGCATTCGCACGTGACGTGCAAAATTCCACTGATTTCCATAGTTCTAGAGGAATAATGAGGACAATCCATCTTGATAACCGTGTGATTTAAAGTTATCCATTTACTAGGGGGTCGTTTGTACGCAGGCTGAATCTGGATAATAAATCACATCCAACAGATAAAATCTCAACAAATATATCCAAGTGATAACTTTTATCCCGGGGCCATTTTCACCTGGTTGTTATTTGGAAGACCTGCTATTTAACATCAATATTGCTCCGGGGAGGGGTGGGGAGTTTTCTGTAATGTGAAAGAGCGAGATGAACTCAATTACAGCATATGATAACCCCGGGGGGGGTGGGTACTCCCTTCAGATCTGGGTAGGGGTGTTCCGCTGAGATCTTGTAGGGGTTACACTGTTTATGACAAAAAATACCTAACTTCCATACCCTGTTTATGACAAATTACAGTTGTTTACGAACATTATATGATTTGTATAAATATATCAATTCAGACACACGTGCTGCTCTTATCTTTTTTTAAAGTCAACGATCTTATTTCTGCCGATTTCCTAAATTTCAAATAATTAATTTTCTCTCATTTTTTGGGCCCTGAGTACGACAGTAAGTTTGGATTCAATAGGAAATAGAGTAGAATTGGATACCCTGTTCATGACACCAAGGTCGAAAAACCATACCCTGTTCAGCGGATCATCCCCGTATAGTCAATATAGGGTAGTACCCCCCCCCCCCCCCCCCCCGGATGATAACATATTTTCAAGCTATTTTGTCAGAGATTGTAGGTCTTGAAACATGGTTTAATATTTGATAAAGAATGAATTAGTGTTCTCTGTAGCCAGAGATGGTATTTAGACAAAGTGCTCGTTTCAGAAGAAGAAATAGAGGTCAAGTAGAAGTATGGTAAGTATTAACCCAGACGGTAAACCCATTGTTCCAGAAAGGGTCGATTAAAGTATAGTAAAGATTGATCAAAACACCATGATTAACAAACAGTCTAGTTTTAGATATGACTCCAAAATGTTTCACGTGTTCTTTCCAATTTAGAAGGCTATCAAACATGACACTAACATATTTAATGCTATTTCCACGATTTAATGACTTGCTTTTGATTTATTTTGTGGAAAACGTTTAGTGGATAATGAAATATCAACAAGCATGGTTTAGCTGTGTTGCAAGTTAATTGGCCAGTAACCTAATATTTTAGATGCGAGTAAGTTCTTTGTTCACTGTACTCTTTAGATCCTGCAAACTGACTTTTGTTCACATAGAATATTAAATTCGCATCGTAAAGAAATATAGATGAAAATCATAAAGTTTAGAAGAGATTTTGAGTGTTATTTGAGTAGCAGAGTTAAGACGTAGGGGACTAACCTAGTAGTGGGACGCGAGATGTCCTATTGTTAGTAGACCAGTGCAAAAAGGACGAAACGAGAAAGCAACGAACAAACAATATTACGCAATACTGGTTGCTTAACTGATTTTATTTTAAACTTCTTATATTCTATATAACAATTCAAGCATAATTTTTATACATTTCATTTTGGACATTAAATAAGCATATTTGGCTGCGACTCTCCTTTTGTCTAGGAGCAATTTTTGTCGAATTTCCTATTAGATTTGTCGATTCTATCCACCTCACAAAAAAAAATCGTGACGTCATATGGCAACAGAGGGATTCATAACTTTCATATACCTTGTCAATAATTCTGACCACCACCACGCAAAGAAACCGTGACTTCATATTGCAACAGAAGGATTCATAACTCCTATGTATCTTGAGTGATTTCTTGCTTAACATTGATAGCTTTGTCTTTGATGCGTGGTTCCTTGTCATGGTAAACGTACTTTAAACTATCAAGAATTAACTCTTTAAGATCCGAGGATAATAACGCTTGACATTCACAACCTACAAATAACAAATAAACTAGATTAAATCAACATTATCTTAAAGATAAGGCGGCTTATATTAAAACTTTCTAGGTCTTGAAGTTTAAAGGTTTATTCGGTTTTCTACAAAATATCTAATACAGAACAGTACAAAACAAAGTTATCATCAATATACAAAATCAAATGGAAAAGTCGTTACGCTCGAGCGCACATGACGTTCTTCTGACCACAAATAAACAATGTCCTCCAATAGTTATGTAATCTTCCTATTGATAATAGAGTGCAAACACTAATGCAACAGTTGTCACTATTTAGTAGTAAATATCACTAATTAAACAAAAGAAAACAATAGAATTAGCACAAAATAGCACTATTTAGTGGTATTTTAGTTGGACACTTTTTGTGTGTGTACTCTAGTGAAAGGTACAGAAACTGCACGCGCCGAGTTACACACTTTTCAAGTTACGCACTCGACCACGCCCAATGCGTAAATCGATCAATCATCTAAGGCCGTGGCTACACTATGCCGGATAAAATTGCAACTTTTGTTCCGAGACTAAAGCAAAAATGTCTAATCAAACAATAGAATTAGGATTCATAGTGTGGACAGAAGGCCTAACCGAATAAATAAAGCTGCGTTTTCAAATTTATCCGCGTTGGTGTGGACGTGGCTTAACCTAGTTTAATGTCTTTGACGGGCACTAATCGCATAACACGATTTGACTAAAATAGCTTAGTGGCTTAGAGCTAGTTCCGCACTTTTTTAATTGTTAATTAAAATCTATAGGAAAGAACCTATCTTTCTATTTCATATTTTATTGATTTTTTTACAAACGATAATTGATGGACAAATTTTAAGATCTAAATTCCATGGCAACCGTATAGTCTAAATTGATTGAGATTAGTTTGAATGTATTTTCGAAGATAAATGATAGGGGTGGGGAGGGTAGATAAGAAATCGAGCTAAGCACCCCCCCCCCCTCCTCCATTGAAAAACTGTTCCGCTGTCCCCTGAGCTATGAGTTATTCTACAAATTATCATACTAGCTAACCGTCCCTGTATAATCTGTTGTTAACCCCTAAACTCCCTGAAATCTGAAATCCCCTTCACACGTTACAATGTTGCATTGGAGTTGTTTTGATATGTTATTGGTCATCGAAGCAGTGAACATTTCAAATGGGGAGGGGTGGGTTCGAGTACGAAGACAATACTGAGCGAATTACTACAAAATTCTGCATCATGTCCCAACTAATTTTGCAATTGAAAGCATATGGCTAAAGTAAATAAGCTGAGATTACATACGTCAAAATGATGTATTACAGCAAACATACTCAAGAAATGTTTAAGCGTGCTCAGAGTCTCAACATTTATGTCCAAGATTGTATTTTTGTCATTTTGCAATTTACGACGTTCAGGTTTCAAATCTTGTGACTTCTATGTACGATTTCAAGAAAAGATAGTTGTGTGATTATTTCTAACCCAAAATGAACGGAGGTTGTTATAAGCTTGAAAAGTTTTACCCCCAAAAATTGTCTCTTGTGTCACGCAAGCAATGCATTGCTTTTTACGTGACAGCTACGCAACATACGCTCGAAGTTCGTGACTTATTAAGTGACTCATTGTAACGATTAACACAACAAATTTCTCCGTTTCTGAATCCTAAGACAACATAAAAATCATTTTTAACTCAGACATTGCGTTAGCAATGGAGGAGTTAATGGAGTTGGGCATCTCTGTCACTCACTCACTTTCCAGTAAACTTCCGGTTGTTAACAGGAAGTTAACATTTAAAATTATTTTACATATTTTTTTTTTTTGAGAAATAAATATCATTTTGACCGGACTCGAACCGGGGACCTTTTGTATGAAAGACAAGCGCCTAACAGACTGCGCCACCGAGACGCATGTGATGACATAAGGGTAAAAATGAGTACTTATAGTTGAATTGTTTTTGCTGCGAGAACTATATTCGAAAACCAACCGAGAAACAGATTTAATCAAGGAGAATAATTTCTGCTTATTTTCATGGTTATTTCCAATAGAAGTGCGAACACCAAGAAAATTAAATAACGTGTGTTTTGTGAATTTTACGTGGAAGTTTATAGAGCTCGATCGAGCTTTTGACGATGTCAACAGTTCAATTTGAAGATGACCATCATAGGCGAGTAACTTAGTTTTCCCATGTGATCTCGTATGTAAAAATCTATAAAACTAATATAAAAATTAGGTAAACCTAATAGCGGAGCTCCAATTTAATTAAATGAATTATTTTTTCAATCATTCATTCTTTCATTTGTTCATTCACTACGAATTATCAAATTTTTGATCTTTTTTTATTTATTTTTTTTTGCTGTTATTTTCTTTTCATGATCAAATTATCATATAATCAATTGAAATACACAAAGCTTTATGTATGCGACAAAATTTTATTATTCGAAAAATATGTTGTTATGCATGGTAAAAATAGCACTTGTCAATTAAAATTGATTGTCCAATGAGAAGTTAGAAAAGCACTAAGATGGCTTCTTTGAGTTGTAAGCAAATCCCCGCGCGCTTCTTTCACGTTTGAAAAAAAATGTTATAACAATATCGAAAAAAATTTCACTTTTCTGGTGAAATGTGAAATGAATTACTTATTGTTAATCTAGCTATCTAAAAGGTTGTGAATTTTTAATTATCAAATGTGAATACTGCGTAACTCATTAACTAGTATGAAGTTTTGAAATTTTAACTTGAAGATGAGTACACTGACGAATTCATACAAGCGTTTTATTTTCAATAACAAATCAAAGAATTACAAGAATCAAATTAAAAAAACCCACACACATAAAGATATCAACGATGGATAAATATCTTACAAAAACAAGTCAATATAATTATTGCAAACTGCTTTCATGTGGATGGTAAAAAAGAAATTCATTAAAGATCGTCAAAAATTGTAAACATACCGGCGCCACGTTTCTTGTCCTGTACTGTCACTTTTCCACTGAACTTTTTGTCCTCAGTTCTGATTACAATAAGCTTGCTCATGTTTTTAGAATTTTAAAAACCATTTTCACCACCTCTAAAAAGTTCAACTGAACGACGATGGCAAGCTCGTGTTGCTCGATCGCACATTGTACTAAATTTGCATTTCCATCCACTCCATGAATTGGCAGTCCTACTTTGTTGACAAACATCTTGTGTGAAAAGTTCTTTTGTCGTGAATAGTTGTTAAATCTGCATTGATCCTACAGCTCTCCGTGAATATTCCGTAAAAATTGATGAATGAACAGAGTGAAATTATCTTCGTGAGTCGTGTTCGTCTTGCTGTTCACCTCTTATGAATTGCTGCAAATGCAGCGCGTATTTGTTTTGTTTTTGTTTTTATAAAAGTTTCATCGCCGTCGATTTTACTTTTAAAAGTAGATTAGTCGATTAGTAATGACTGAAAAACGCCACGAAAAATCCACGAAGAATAGGAAGAATACGGCCTTTTTTACCATCTGACAAACTTGTCAAATACACTCTTCCAGAAAATACAACTTGTATAATGTCCAGCTTTGAAGACATTTGGACGGTTAAAAACAGCGCCATGAGCGACTTTTACCCATTTTGTCAATGAAAATATTTTGAAGTAGCTTCATCGTTGAATCGTAGTTATTTTTCTTTTTCACGCCGCGGTCTTTGTTTCTCTTTCTTAGTCAAATCTCTTCAAGCCGTCAGCTTAGCTTTACCATTTTCATGCTCTTTGTCCAGTGTAGAAATACATTTTGTACAAAAATTTCAGTGAACTTCAAAAAATTATTTTGGCGTCCCGACTAAAACCGGTCAGCGTTTTCGCGCGGTAGTGGTACACGGACGTTGTACGTATTTTAGAAATCCGGGCTTCCTGTGGTCGATTTGAAATGAGCTCGATGGTTTACCATATTTTCTTAATTATGGTGCTCCGCTTGCGCGGGCCTTCGGCCCGCGCGGAGCTCCGCTATGATGTTAGTTAAACAAAAACAGCTTATTCAATCTCTAAGTTAATCGTGATATCACATGCAATCTTCTTGTCTTCTTTTCAAAACGACGGTTCATCGAAAATACTCGAGTTCGAGCCCAACGCCGGGAGACTTAAATAATATATATTTTTTTATCTCTTAAGTTTTCCACCATATCTTTTTTACTATTTTTGCTTTTTATTTTTCAATAAATTGAAATTCCCTCTATTACAAGTTCTTCATCAGTAACAATGTCTGAGTTACGTGCCCATTAGGCGCTTCATTCTCTAACTTAGAGTGTTAACATGAACAACACTGGCTAGTTGGGACGATTAACAAGGGCTTTCAAGCACAACATCACATATTTTTCACGAATAACGACGATTAACGGCACCGACACATAAAAATATCAGAGTTATTTCTTTTGTATAAAAAAGTGTTTGTTAACCGTTAAGACTTCGTGTTAACCGTTACTATATTTTCTCTGTAGAAAATAGGTACAAATACAGAACTAGTTAACCGTTTATGAATGGAGAAGAGCAATTTTCAAACCTTATAAAAGCACTTTTTAATTTACGCGCGAGTCCTCAGGTTCTGTATATGGCTAGCCTGCGTAGCCCGGCTCTTGGGGTGGGGGGAGGGGAGAAGGGAGGGGGACTGGGGACGAGGGGAAGGGAAGAAGGGAGAGAGCCTGCAAGCAACCCCCATGATTTTGTATGTACGCCTACCTAGTACTTTATTAACATATCAATATTTTTAACCAATCAGATTTCACCGGATGTAAACAAACGCTTTGCACTTTGACGTGTTGAAAATGCGCGTTTTAACATCCGATTTCAACAGTTAAATTTGAAAACTTTATTCTTCGAGCCTTCGTTTGATAAAAGTTTTGCCAGTTTTTGGAACAATGTTGATGATTAAAATTCTTATTTGATTACATTCAAAATCCAGCAAACAAAGATTGAATGGTTTATCAGGCAAATAATTTCTGGAGAGAACAAATCACACAACAGTGAACACAACAGTTAATTATAAACAAAGACGAGTTTGACCTCTATTATATTATTTGTTATCATTTTCTACAAAACACAATTATACTTAATAGATTATTAGCTAATTGAAGATCTCAACAAGAGTCTCAACATTTATGTCCAAGATTGTAGCCTGTTTACAGATACCCTACCCTTCCTCCTCCCTGCCCTCGAAAATAGGCAGTTAGGCCTATAGTAATAAAATGAGAAGATAACTTAGTTCTAAAATATATAAAAAAAGGTTTTTTTTTTGTTACAGTCGACTTGATTAAATATTTTGTTGTTGTTTTGAAAAAAAATCGTATGTAGCTTAATTCCTAAAGTTAGCTTGTGTACAGACATCTTTCCCCTCCCCCACCAAACCCAACAGAGAAACCGTAGCCGTGGACTACAATCAGTTGCAAAATTGTTGAGTCATAGACAGTTTTTCCCGTTTCCTTTCGAAACATCTTCTTTTTTTGCCATTCGATCACACGTTTTTATTCGACTGAAATCCCCCTCACACGATACAATGTTGCATTGGAGTTGTTTTGATATGTTATTGGTCATCGAAGCAGTGAACATTTCAAATGGGGAGGGGTGGGTTAGAGAACAAAAACAATACTGAGCGAATTACTACAAAATTATGCATCATGTCCCGACTAATTTTGCAATTGAAAGCATATGGCTAAAGTAAATAACCTGAGATTACATACGTCTGAATTTAATACACAGTGAATTCTAAAAGTCAAACAAGCTTTGCTCAAATCTGTCTTATCTGGAACATTCACTTGATGTCACGTGAAGATACAGCACAGCCACCAACAGTAGCTTATTCACTAATCAGTGAAACAACTGCAAAGATCATGAGAACAGAAACACAAACTCCTAAATAGTGTCTACATAGACATCAAATATATTAGTAAACAAGTAAAGTTTTCTCACGTGTGACGTAGTTTATTTTTAGCAATCACTTATGTTTGTAATGCTATCTAATAAGCAGTTGATGACGTTTAGCCCCGTCTCTAGATCGAAATCCTTTTCGACTTGCTTTTGCGCACAATTTTGTGAGTATTGTTCCTGTATTCTCCAAGGAATAAAAATAAATTGAATATGAAAGGATGCAAGGAACTATTATGGTATAGACACGGGGGTACAACGTAATATTCCTTCAGGGTTATTCCAGTCTGACCTGTATTCTTGGTGACATCCTTTATTAGAATTAGATCTTTTAAGTTTTCTGCTTTGAATCGCACACATTATCGCATGCATGGTGACAATGTAATTGCAAAAAAACTATCAGGATCGCTACGATATGGATTTGGTAATTTTGTTTTGACAAAGTTTAAATTTTTCTCATAGTATTTGCTTTCATGCTGTGATGATTTCTATGTAGCCATTCAATCGGTTCTTGTCAGTGGCCGAAAGCAATGATTAAGAAAGCCCCTGAAATGGTGAATAAAATTATCGCCACCTAACAAGACTACAGCGGTCACAAGTCAATTATGATGTTTAGACAAAGTTTACAAATTTCCCATAGTCTTTGCTTTCATGCTGTGATGGTTTCTATGGCTTTACCTGTTCAACCGTTTCTTCTCAGAACTTATACGAGTAAACAGGAATAATTGCTCTGTCAGTGTCTCGATCACAATGGCTGAAGGCAATGATTTTACTGAGACTTTGGAGAATCTAGTAAACTGTGTTATTTGCCGTGATATCTTGTCTAACCCTAAAACTCTTCCGTGTTTGCATACGTTATGCTTTAAATGCATTCAAGACTGGAACAAGACTTGCAAGGACAACAGACGGAGATTTAGTTGTCCGTCTTGTAAAGCATTGGTCAATGTACCAGAAGGAGATGTCGTCAACCTTCCAACTTCCTTCCACCATAATTCACTCATCCAGTTCTACAATACTTTCAAAAACCAAACAGGCAATCCACAGCAATTACAGGACTGTTCTGGTTGTTCTAGCCGCTGTGTTGCAGTTGGAATTTGTTTTCATTGTCAAGGAATAGTTTGCAATGACTGCTACAACGCCCACATGAAGGTCAACACTCTCAAAAACAACCACCAAGCAAAACTCTGGAGCGAATTCAACAAAGATAGCATCAGCAGTTACATGGAAAACAAGGCATTTTGTACAGAGGAATTCCACAACAAACATCTTCTCGAATATTACTGTCAAACATGCAATAAATCCATTTGCCAAAAATGCATTTTAACATTACACATGACACACAATAAAATCAGCATTGAAAAGGCAGCTCACATAGCGAGTGATCGACTTGAAACTGAGCACGCCCGCATTGATCAAGTGGTAGAAATGCACAACAAAGAGTTACAACTGACTCGGCTGAATAAACAAAGATTGCAAGACGCAGTACTTGAAGAAATCGCTAAAGTGAATAGGGACTTCGACGACAAAGTAAAGATTCTACAAAATAAACAAGATACAATAATCCGTGAGCTGAACGACAAACTTCAGGAGAAAATAAAAGAAAATGATGAGAAAGAAAACACAATTCAGGCTGCTATGCAAGAAGCTATTAAACTGCGAGATCAGTGTAGAACAATGACGACCATGAACTTGAAACATTTTATAGTAGAAGGATATGAAAAGCTTGAAGAAGTTTGTAAAGCTACTGTGAAACCGATGCTATCTACATCACCGATCCAAATATTCAGTATACGTTACGTACCTTACCCAGAAGCCACTCAAATCTTTAAAGATCTTGAATTGGGTAAAATAAAGGAAAGTGTGACAGACCCGTCACGATGTTCAATCGAGTGTGTACGGATAAGATGTGGGTTTATAAATCACTTCAGTATTGTAACCAGGGATAGTAAAGGAGATGTATGTTGTACCAATAAAGCTTTGATTGACGTAAATATCCAAGATAATGATGGTAATGATGTACAGAAAGAAATCACCGAATCTCAACCTGGATATTTTGCTGTGAAGTTTAGAGTTGAGAATCCTTCTCCATGCAACGTTGCAGTGAGTATTATAGGACAAAATATCAAGAACTCGCCACAGACAATTAGCGTAATCGATTGTAAAGCAGAGTTTAAACCAGTCAGGTTCTTTCAGACAACCAGGGCATCACATCCACGATCACTAGCTGTGAACAGTAAAGGGGACATTACAGTCGTTAACAATGATAAAGGAAAAGAATGTCGCATTGTGTTATATAGTGCTGATGGTGAGTATGTGAGAGACTTTGGTGCTGTAGGAACAGGAGATAGTCAACTTAATAATCTAGGTGGATTAGCTTTCAGCAATAACGACCACATACTAGTCGGTGAAGTTCTAGATGATGGTAGCAGCATAAAGGAATATCATATTGATGGTAGACTGTTAAGAACTGTTTATAAACAGAAAGGAATTAAGTTCACAAGAATGTGTGTTACATCAAAGCAAAGCATCGCATGTTTGTCTTGGAATTGGCAAAGTAAAGAGACATCTATAATGTTGTTTTCTAAAGAAACAGGTGATCACCTACAAGATATCAAGTTGCTTGCTCCTAGTGTTAAGACACAGCCATTGTTTATCACCTATGATAACAATAAGTACCTTGTATCCTTTCTTCGTGTTGACAGTATCTATGTTTTTGATGAGAATGGTGGCTTATTGTACACGATTGATGAGGAAGGTGACAAAGAAGGACAGTTTAGTAATCCAACTGGACTTGCTGTGTTTGGTGCAGACATGCTTCTTGTCTGTGATGCTATTAACCACCGGGTACAATTGTTCCATCAGGATGGTGCTTTTATAAGATCCTTTGGTACACGTGGCTCAGATCTTGGTCAAATGAATGGGCCTGTTGATGTTGCTGTTGCACCAGACGGTCAAGTGTTTATACTGGAGTGGGCCGGTAAACGTATTCAGGTGTTTAGATGAAATACAACAATTGGATTATCTTGCTCTAAAGTAAATGGTTAACTTGGTGACATTGATGAATATAAACACTAAGATCAAGCAAACATAGGCACACTTGTCCATTTGATTAGTTGATAAATGATATGTCGATGGACGATTATTGAGTTGACTGATCGATTGATTGCCTGACATTGTAAACAAAAAGTGGCATTGATTCATTTTTATTTTTTCAGTCGGTTGATCGGTCGGTCAGTTTTTTGTGTTTGTTTACTATTCTGTATATCTATCAATGCTATATATTATAAAAGCTTAATCTAAACAGGACACTGCATGTGTGATTGTTCGCCATGTAGTGAGTGAACACCATGTCGCTTGTCAGTGATTTGAATACTATGTATGCATTAATTCAATATATTTCTGTAACAAATATGAGCACGCTTTGCTGTATTGACGTATTGCAACTTACTCGAAATTATAACATTTGATAACCAATTCCAGACGTTTATCATGAAAGCAACGAAACAACACCACTTCCACACTCTTAGTCTATATATAACAAGCATTACGTCACGATTCTAATTTAAGCTTTACTTGAACTACTGAAATAGACTGCACGCAGTAAACGTTCGAAACATAAATACCGCTAAATAGTGCAATGTTAATGCCAATTCTATTATTTTCTTTTGTTTAATTAGTGCTATTTACTAATAAAAAGGGACACCTGTTACACACATTTAATGTTTGCACTCTATCGATCACATTACGTATGTTACATAAAGTGCCGATCACATGATCAACTTTTAGCATTCGCAGGTCACGTGCAAAATTGCACTGATTTCCATAGTTCTAGAGGAATAATGAGGACATTCCATCTTGATAACCGTGTGATTTAAAGTTATTCATTTACTAGGGGGTCGTTTGTACGCAGGCTGAATGACGCTATCCACTGGATAATAAATCCGATCACATCCAACAGATAAAATCTCAACAAATATATCCAATTGATAACTTTTATCCCGGGGGCATTTTCACCTGGTTGTTATTTAGCATCAACATTGCTCCGGGGAGGGGGTGGGGAGTTTTCTGTAATGTGAAAGAACGAGATGAACTCAATTACAGCATATGATAACACATTTTCAAGCTATTTTGTCAGAGATTGTAGGTCTTGAAACATGGTTTAATATTTGATAAAGAATGAATTTATGTTCTCTGATCTGTAGCCAGAGATGGTGTTTAGACAAAGTGCTCGTTTTAGAAGAAGAAATAGAGGTCGATCGAGTAGAAGTATGGTAAGTATTAACCCAGACGGTAAACCCATTGTTCCAGAAAGGGTTGATAATAATAATAATAATAAACTTTATTTCTATAGCGCACTTATCCTATGCTCAAGGCGCTTTACAACAATTTAAAATATTTATAATGATAAAAATTATACATATGTTTATGAAGAGAAAATACAATTGCTAAAAAAATTCAAAATGGATAATAAACAAAATAAAATTACATAAAAATATTTTTATGAAGAGAAAATACAATTGCTAAAAAATTCAAAAAGGATAATAAACAAAATAAAATTACATAAAAATGTTTTTAAAAAGATGTGTTTTTAGCTGTTTTTTAAAATGTTCAATCGTCGTAGAATTTCGTATGTGGAGCCACATTGGAAAATGCTCGATCACCATAAGTTTTTGTAGATGATCTAGGCTCTATTAATAATTTATTTGAGACAGATCGTAACGATCTGGAATACTGCCTGAAGTGAATTTTGGATCCTAAATAGTCAGGTGCTTTTTCATTGAGACATTTATATACGATAAGTAAAATTTTAAAAGTTGTTCTATAGTGTACAGGTAACCAATGCAGTTCTTGTAGCAATGGCGTGATATGATCAAATTTACGTCCTTGGCATACCACTCTGGCCGCAGTGTTCTGGACATATTGAAGTTTCTGTATATTATAATATTTCGGAAGTCCACATAGCAGTGAATTACAGTAGTCCAGTTTAGATGTTACTAAAGCATGGACTATGGTAGCAGCAGATTCTTTTGTTAAGTACTTGCGGATTCTGGATACATTGCGGAGATGGTAGAATGATGACTTACAAAAAGCAGACAGGTGAGTATCAAAAGACATAGTGTTATCAAATATCACACCCAAGCTTCTGGCTGAGGAAGATAAAGCAATGTTGTCATCCCCAACCCTCAGCGATTGATTAAAGTATAGTAAAAATTGATCAAAACACCATGATTAACAAGCAGTCTAGTTTAAGATATGACTCCAAAACGTTTCACGTGTTCTTTCCAATTTAGATGGCTATCAAACATGACACTAACATATTTAATACTATTAGCTTCCTATTCAGGCTGAAGTCCAATTCAAGCACTTGAAAAAAATCCACCATTTCCAAACTCGATATTCGATTAACGACAACCTATCTAGACCAGCCTCTGGGACAAATTATGGTACTTCGCGAGTTCAATCTTATGCTTATAGAATGTGGGAGACTGTTCCAAATGAAATCAAATCTCTTCCACTTAAATCGTTTATTGTAAAGTTTAAATATCATTTATTACGAGACCAAAAAGAAAAAACAGTGATGTTATGTTTGCCATTACGTACAACAGTTTCTTGTTTTGCCTGCCGTCTCTTAAAGCTTACTCCTTGCAGAGAGTGATTTCTTTCTCAAAATTAATTATCTTTGATGAGTTGTTTGTTGTCATCGCCGCTATTTCTGGGTACGTCTAGTGACCATGCATTGCTTTGCGGAAATTTCGCTGAACAAACAGATTAAACATATCTAAATATATGTAATAAGCAGTACAATTGTACATATAGTTGTTGCCAATACGCTATTTGTTTGTAATTTTTTAGGGATAAACTTTGTCGAAAGTCAAGGATAGCGAAAAAATGCTGAGAAAACATCGATAATGCAAGCCGTGTAATTCAGTAAATTATTATTAAAAAATGTCCCTTTGATTTGTTAAAATATTAGATTTGCTTGAAAACTCCAAAAGAACAAATCTAGATATATAATTGTATTGAAAATTAAGTACCGCTGTGTTTGTTGTTGTTTTGACGCGAGTTATCACCCAAGAAGTCACGTGATCCCTTAGTGCAAGTGGCCCATTAACGCTGACAGCGCTACACGCTTTTGAAAAAGGAGACCGATCAGTGACAAGTATTGTTAATAATTCTACTTATAAGTCAAATATTGGAGTTTTAGCTTACCATCCCTGTATATTCTATTGTTCACCCCTAAACTCCCTGAAATCTAAAATCCCCCTCACACGTTACAATGTTGCATTGGAGTTGTTTTGATATGTTATTGGTCATCGAGGCAGTGAACATTTCATATGGGGAGGGGTGGGTTAGAGTACGAAGACAATAGTAAGCGAATTACTACAAAATTATGCATAATGTCCCAACTAATTTTGCAATTGAAAGCATATGGCTAAAGTAAATAGGCTGAGATTACATACGTCTGAATTTAATACACTGTGAGTTTTAAACGTCGAACAAGCTTTGCTGAAATCTGTATTGTCTGGAGCATTCACTTGATATCGATTACGGACGCTACAGTACAGATAACAGCAGTAGTTTATTCAATAATCAACAAGAAAAGTATGGGAACTAGACGAAAATAAAAATAAAACAAAATAAAACAGTCTTCATAGACCTATCAAATATCGCCAATAAAGAAGTAAAGTTTTATATTGAGAGACGTAGATTATTTTTAGCATTCACCCATGTTTGCATTGATGTAATGTAATCTAATGTAGTGCTTATATAGCGCATTTAATAAATTATTAGGATGGAGCGTCTTCGGTGGTACACAATAGGAGATGCTCGTGTTATCTTTTAGGGTTCAGAATCAGTTTGCTCCTTTTAGGATTTAAAACATGAGATATGCCAAATCCTTACTTTTTAGTATCTATTAGGGATTGAATAGCACTAAAACTCTTTAAGAGGTATTTTTAAAGAAATTCCGACGAGTATCAATGATGGTTTATGCCCGGTGACTACCCTCCGGATCCCCCTCCCCCCCTTCCCTTGGGACGAATCTATCCCCCCACATAAACAAACCGTGACGTGAAAGTGCAACAGAGCTATTCTATCAGTTCTATGTGTCGTGTCTTGTTTTGCTTCAAACCACTGGAATTAATAATAGAGTGTATTCTGAATGTCAATTCAACTTTGCTGAAATCTGTCTTGTCTGGAACATTCACTTGATGTCACGTGACGATACAGCACAGATAACAGGAGCAGTAGCTTATTCACTAATCAGTGAAACAACTGCAAAGATCATGAGAACTGAAACAGAAACTCCTAAATAGTGTCTACATAGACATCTAAAATATTAGTAAAGAAGTAAAGTTTTATCATGTGTGACGTAGTTTATTTTTAGCAATCGCTTATGTTTGTAATGCTATCTAATAAGCAGTTGATGACGTTTAGCCCCGTCTTTAGATCGAAATCCTTTTCGACTTGCTTTTGCTCACTAATTTGTGAGTATTGTTCCTGTATTCTCCAAGGAATAAAAATAAATTGAATATGAAAGGATGTAAGGAACTATTATGCTATAGGCACGGGTGTACAACGTAATATTCCTTCAGAGCTATTCCAGTCTGACCTGTATTCTTGGTGACATCCTTTATTAGAATTAAATCTTTTAAGTTTTCTCCTTTGAATCGCATACTTTATCGCATGCATTGTGACAATGTAATTGCAAGAAAACTATCAGGATCGCTACGATTTGATAATTTTGTTTTGACAAAGTTTAAATTTTTCTTATAGTATTTGCATTCATGCTGTGATGGTTTCTATGGCTGTAGCTATTCACCCGGTTCTTGTCAGTGACCAAAGCAATGATTAAGAAAGCCCTTGATATGGTGAATAAAATTATCGGCATATAACAAGACTACAGCAAAAAAAAACACTAATAATAATGAGTAATAATAATAAATAAAAAATAAAATAAAATACAAAATTCGTCACACGTCGATTATGATGTTTTGAGAAAGTTTGCATTTTGCATTTTCTCATAGTCTTTGCTTTCATGCTGTCATGGTTTCAATGGCTTTAGGTACTCAACCGTTTCTTAAGTAAACAGGAAAAATTGTTCACAGTCTCGATGAAAATGGCTGAAGGCAATGATTTCTCGAAGGACCTCGGGAATTTAGAGGCATTGATCACTTGTGGTATTTGTGCTGAAATACTGAGTGAACCCAAATCATTGCCAAAGTGCTTACATACCTTCTGCTTTGCATGTATCCAAAGATGGGCTCAATCCTGTCATAGTGAGAGTAAACCCGTGAGTTGTCCGTCATGTAGAGAAGAAATAAACCTACCAGGAGGAGATGTCGCAAACCTTACAACTTCCTTCCACCATAAATCACTGATACAAGTCTACAACAGCTCTGCGCTAAAGAAAGGGCAGAACGATTTTAAAGATGCTAAAGCAGCAACTTCAAGAAGAAATGATGAACACAATAAAATACTTGAGCTGTGCGTCACAGCAATAGAACAGAGTGATAATAATATGAAGAAAACCGTCAAAGAAATAGACCTAGCAGAAAATGAAGTGCGCAGAAATACTTCATGTCTTGTAGAAATTTTACAAAACCGTGAAAAGGCAATTCTTGATCAATTAAACGGTATTCGTACGAAACGCAAAGCAGAGCATGAACAAATAAAGAGCAAAATCAGCAAACATATTCAAGAAATTATCGAGTTAACTAGCAATAAGTACCAAGAGTTAACAGACATGAGCATTGAACAGTTCACAATGGAAGACTTCGGAAAGTATCTAGATGCTAGTAAAACTACTATTGAAAGAACAAAATCAACCTTATCCATGATAAATGAATTCCTTTTTGATTCCCCGATACATTATACACCGAACACAAAGATTATTAAAGATCTCCAGAAACTTCAAATTGGTGAGATAAATGAGCTAATGGCAGATCCGTCACGATGTTCAATCGAGTGTGTACAACCAACAAGATGTGGGTTTATAAATCACTTCAGTATTGTAACCAGGGATAGCAAACGAGATGTATGTTGTACCAATAAAGCTTTGATTGACGTAAATATCCAAGATAATGATGGCAATGATGTACAGAAAGAAATCGCTGAATCTCAACCTGGGCATTTTGCTGTGAAGTTTGGAGTCGAGAATCCTTCCCCATGCTACGTTAACGTTGCAGTGAGTATTAGAGGACAGAATATCAAGAACTCGCCACAGACAATTAGTGTAATGGATGCTAAAGCAGAGTTTAAACCAGTCAGATTCTTTCCGACAAGGGCATCATGGCCACTATCACTAGCTATGAACAGTAAAGGGGACATTACAGTGGTTAACAATGATAAAGGAAACGAATGTCGCATTGTGTTATATAGTGCTGATGGTGAGTATGTGAGAGACTTTGGTGGCGAAGGAACAGTAGATAGTCAACTTGATGAGCCATCTGGATTTGCTTTCACCAATGACGACCACATGCTAGTCAGTGATAATACAGATGATGGTGGTTGCATAAAGGAATATCATATTGATGGTAGACTGTTAAGAACTGTTTATGAACAGAAAGGAATGAGCTTCGCAAGAATGTGTGTTACATCAAAGAAAAGCATTGCATGTTTGTCCTGGAATAGGCAAAGTGAAGAGTCATCTATAATGTTGCTTTCTAAAGAAACAGGTGATCACCTACAAGATATCAAGTTGCTTGCTCCTAGTGTTAAGGCATTGCCTATGTTTATAACCTATGATAACAATAAGTACTTTGTATCCTTTTATGCTGTTTACAGTATCTATGTTTTTGATGAGAATGGTGGCTTACTGTACACGATTGGTGAGGAAGGTGACAAAGAAGGACAGTTTAATGGCCCATGTGGACTTGCTGTCTTTGGTGCTGACATGCTTCTTGTCTGTGATGCTAATAACCACCATGTACAATTGTTCCATCAGGATGGTGTTTTTATAGGATCCTTTGGTACACGTGGTTCAGATCTTGGTCAAATGAATGCGCCTGTTGATGTTGCTGTTGCTCCAGACGGTCAAGTGTTTATACTGGAGTTGTTCGGTGAACGTATTCAGGTGTTTAGATGAGATACAACAATTGAATTATCTTGCTCTAAAGTAAATGGTTAACTTGGTGACATTAATGCATATAAACACTAAGATCAAGCAAACATAGACACACTTTCCATTTGATTAGTTGATAAATGATAGGTGCATGGACGATTATTGAGTTGACTAATCGATTGACTGGCTAGCATTGTAAACAAAAAGTGGCATTCATTTATCTTTATTTTTTCAGTCGGTTGATCTGTCGGTCAGTTTGTTGTGTTTGTTAACTATTCTGTATATTTATCAATGCTATATATTATAAAAGCTTAATCTAAACAGGACACTGCATGTCTGATTTTCGCCATGTAGTGAGTGAACACCATGTCACTCGTCAGTGACTTGAATACTATGTATGCATTAGGCCAATATTTTTTCTGTACCAAATATGAGCACGCTTTGCTCTATTGAACTATTACAACTTATTCGATATCATAACATTATTTGAGACTAAAGGTCATCAAATATTTTTTTTCTAGTCATCCAACGTTTTTCAGTGAAAGCAAAGTAAAATTAGCGAAAAAACAACACCACTTCAACACTAGATATGTAACAAGCATTACGTCACGATTTGAATTTCAGCTTTACTTGAAATACTGAAATAGACTGTACGCACTAAACGTTTGAAACATAAATACCGCTACATAGTGCAACTTTATGCTAATTCTATTGTTTTCTGTTGTTTAATTAGTGCTATTTACTAATAAAAAGTAACACCTGATACACACATTTAGTGTTTGCACTATACCGATCACATTACGTATGTTACATTTGTACGCAGGCTGAATAGCGCTATCCACTGGATAATAAATCACATCCAACAGATAAAATCTCAACAAATATATCCAAGTGACAACTTTTATCCCGGGGCCATTTTCACCTGGTTGTTATTTGGAAGGCTTGCTATTTTAGCATCAACATTGCTCCGGGAAGTAGGGGGGAGTGGGGTTTCTGTAATTGGCCATTTCGAAATTGCACAAGAGACTGGGAGACTGGGTACGACGCAATGATTTATGGGAAGGTTTTAAGGGACGCGTGCTGTTTGCTCCACTAAATCTCCTGCGAGTTTACTGTAATTTACGGCGGAAATACATAGTTTTTGTGCACTCAAATGCAAAAACATTTGGCAAATTGTTACACCAGAATGCACCTTGGACACTCTCAAGTGTGTAAAAGTTTACAAATCGCTAAAAGGTCTACTTAAAAAAGCGAATTTTATGTCCGAATTCAGCTTTGTTATCGATTCGTGCAGTTCGACGAAAGACAACAATGCGGCGCCATGCTTCTAATAGAATTATAAATCTTTTCTGAGATATCTAATCATTTTGAGTGGAAAACATGAGATTCCAAACATGCTCTTTATTCTAACTTGAATAATCTCTTTTATTATATATACTCGTATTTTTTTATAATCATTCAACATCGACAGCGGCCGGTCTGAATCTTAGACGTACAACGGCGGTCGGGAATCAGAATTGAATTAAATACCAAATAAACCACACCAAAAAAATATATTTTTTAAAACAATGAACATAATATATACCTTATAAAAGTTATTTAATGTTTAATGTTTTGCCATGTAAAATGCATGTCAGTTGTTATATCGCACTTCTTAGTTATTTAAGAACTTATGATGTCAAAACTAAAAGTCGAGTCGCTTCTCAGTAAATGAATGCATATCGACGACTTTGGCAATGCTGAAAACAGCGACATTTTTCAAATTATTTTTTTTCCATAGAGCAATCACAGTTTATATACTTTAAAAAAATGAACTTAAAAGGAACTTGACAAAAGCAAAATGCACATTTAAAAAAAAAATTAAAGTTAGATTTATGCATCAGTTCAAAGTGATGGTCGTCGATCTGTTCGAAAAAAAACTCGCAAATAAATCTAATGCAAGACTGATAGAAGATATTTTAAAAGTATGAATTAGCAGCATAGTTGGGGTGTCATTTTTCTTAGTTAATTGAGAGAAAAACTTGGAAAAGAGTTATGATATCAGTCTTTCATCGAACTGTACGAATCGAAAACAAAGCTGAATTCGGGCTCCAAATTCGTCTTTTTAAGTAGACCTTTTAGCGATTTGTAAACTTTCACACTTTTGAGAGTGTCTAAGGTACATTCTGGTGTAACAGTTTGCCAAATGTTTTTGCATTTGAGTGCACAAAAACTATGTATTTCTGCCGCAAATTACAGTAAACTCGCAGGAGATTTAGTGGAGCAAACAGCACGCGTCCCCAAAAACCTTCCCATAAATCAATGCGTCGTACCCAGTCTCCCAGTCTCTTGCGCAATTTCGAAATGGAGAATGTGAAAGAGCGAAATTAACTCAATAATAGCATATGTTAAAACATTTTCAAGCTATTTTGTCAAAGATTGTAGGTCTTAAAACATGATTTAATATTTGATGAAGAAAGAACTAGTAATGTCTCTGTAGCCAAAGTTGGTGTTTAGACAAAGTGCTCGTTTCAGAAGAAATAGAGGTCGAGTAGAAATATGGTAAGTATTAACCCAGTAATACCATAGTTCTAGAAAGGGTCGATTAAAGTATAGTAAAGATTGATCAAAACACCGTGATTAACCAACAATCTAGTTTAAGATAGGACTCCAAAATGTTTCACGTGTTCTTTCCAGTTTAGATGGCTATCAAACATGACACTAACATATTTAATGCTATTTCCACGATTTAATGACCTGCTCTTGATTTATTTGAAAAAGTTTAGTGGATAATGAAATATTAACAAGCATGGTTTAGCTATGTTGCAAGTTAATTGGCCAGTAACCAATTTTAGATGCGAGTAAGTTCTTTGTTCACTGTACTCTTTGGATCCTGCAAACTGACTTTTGTTCACATAGAATGAATTCGCATAGTTAGGAAATATAGATGAAAATCATAAGTTTAATTTATTAGAGTTTTTGAGTGTTATTTGAGTAGCAGCAAAAAAAGGACGAAACGAGAAAGCAACGAACAAACAATGCTATGCATTACTGGTTGCATAACTGATTTTATTTTAAATTTCTTATATTCTTTAAAAAAATTCAAGCATAATTTTTAAACATTTCATTTTGGACATTAAATAAGCATATTTGGCTGCGGCTCTCCTTTTGTCTGGGAGCAAATTTTGTCGAATTTCTAATTAGATTTGTCGATTCTATCCCCACACAAACAAACGGCAACAGAAGGATCCATAACTCCTATGTATCTTGAGTGATTTCTTTCTTAAGATTGATAGCTTTGTCTTTGATGCGTGGTTCCTTTTCACTGTAGACATACTTTAAACTATCAAGAATCAACTCTTTAAGATCCGAGGATAATAACGCTTGACATTCACAACCTACAAATTACAAATGAGCTAGATTAAATCAACATTATCTTAAAGGTCAGGCGGCATATATCAAAACTTTCTAGGTCTTGAAGTTTTAAGGTTTATTCAGTTTTCTACAAAATATCTAATACAGTAGAGTGCAAACAGTTAATCCGTGAAACTTTAGTAATACTAAATAGTACAATTTTATGGTAATTCTATTGTTTGCTTTTGTTTAATTAGCACTATTTTGTACTATTTAGTAATTAGTGTTTCACGGATTTATTGTTTGCACTCTATAGTACAAAACACAGTTATCATCAATATACAAAATCAAATGGAAAACTACGGTGGCTTTGAAGGGACATTGAAATTGCGTGAAATATTTTTCAATTGAGTGCTACTAACTGTCATTGAGTGTTACTAACTCTCAATGAGTGTTACTAACTCTCATTGAGTGTTACTAACTCTCACTGAGTGTTACTAACTCTCGACGCATGCGCATTGAGTTTCAAAATGGAGGACGATAACATTGTTACGATAAGTAATTCTTCAGTTTGACTTTCTACCACATAAAATGCACTTGTTGGTCAAATATGTTTGTACTGAACTTCAATGTTCGACAGGTAGACCACCCTCTGAGTTTGGTTAGTTTTGTTTCATATTTCATTATGGAGTTTTAATGTTTATAGTTTCTCGTGGTGTGTCTCGTTTTAATATTCATATCTTCTGAGTTTTTAGGAGATTTAACAAAGTTAAAGTTTATTGAAGTTCAGTACAAACATCTTTTGACTAACAATAAGGTAGAAAGATTCATATCAGTACATTCAATACGAAACAAAAGCAAATATAAGTCAAAAGAATTACTTTATCAAGCGTAACAATGTTATCGTCCTCCATTTTGAAACTTAATGCGCATGCGTCAAGAGTTAGTAACACTCAATGAGAGTTAGTAGCACTCAATTGAAAAATATTTCACGCAATTTCAATGTCCCTTCAAAGCCACCGTAGAAAACTCGCTACGCTCGAGCGCACATGACGTTCTTCTGACCACAAATAAACAATATATCCTCAAATAGTCATGTTATCTTCGTATTGGTAATAGAGTGCAAACGCTAAATGTGTGCAACAGTTGTCACTAGAGTGCACGCACTAAAAATGTGAAACAGTTGTCACTATTTAGTGGTAAATAGCACTAATTAAACAAAAGAAAACAATAGAATTAGCATAAAAATAGCACTATTTAGTATTTTTGTTGGACAGTTTTAGTGCGTGTACTCTAGTACAGAATAGCCTGCGTCACATCCGCAATTTCTCACGTAAATAGCGTCTGCGAAACATAGTGAATAGCATAGTTATATACATTAGTTCCTGATTGGCTAACAGCGTTTTCATTCTATCGAGAGATCTGATTGGTCAAATTGATACTTAGTGCTAGTCCCTCGATGTTGTACTTCATAATTCCAATGAAAATGGCGTCGTTTGATGATTTTGGGATCGTTTCATCATCATCACAAGTTTCGAGTTGTCGCTTTTGCGAATTAGCAACAGTATGTTTGAATTTGTCCTCTATTTCGTTTATTTGACGGAGAAGGTTTCGTCTCTTCTTGAGGTTCTCCACAACTGCGGCAAATGCAGTCACTTCTTCGTGGCACTTCAAATCGAAGACTTTGTAATTCGTCCAATACAATGAAAGTTTGTGATTTTCCCTCTATCAGATACCTATCATTTTATTTTTCAATTATTTTCTGACAGAGATTGCAATTTCCATACATTTGTCCGACATATTTTTGTTGCGAATTTAACAGTTCTAAAAAGTGCGAACTTTTTGTAAACTCTTTGTTAGATTATGTCGCGAACTGTCAAATCTCACGTGCAAAATCAAAACATTGCCTAAATGATTCGGTACTGGCACTAGTTATCAATTTGACCAATCAGAGCTCTCGATAGAATGAAAACGCTGTTAGCCAATCAGGAACTACTGTATATAACCGTGCTATTCACGGGGGGTCTTTGAACAAGGCTTTGTCCGTTGTTTCGCAGACGCTAATTACGTGAGAAATTGCGGATGTGACGCAGGCTAGTACAGAACTACGCCCTTCGAGTTACGCACTTTTCCAGTTACGCGCTAGACCAAGCCCGGTGCGTAACTCGATCAATCATCTAAGGCCGTGGCGACACTATGCCGGATAAAGTTGAAATCGCAACTTTTGTTCCGAGATCATGACAAAAATGTATAATCAAACAATAGAATTTGCATAAAATTGTTTCGGATTCATGCGTTTTAGCGTGGACAGAGAGACAAACCGGATAAATAAAGATGCGTTTTCAAATTTATGGAAACATTGCATAACTCGATGCAACTACAATAGTTTAGTGTCTTCGAATTGCGCGCCTTTTTAATAGTTAATTAAAATCTATAGGGAAAAAACCTATTTTTCAAATGTTTCTATTTCATTTTTTATGTATTTACAAAAGATAATTGGTGGACAGATATTTCAAGTTCAAAATTTCATATGGCGACCTTATAGGCTAAATACAAACTTTGCTGAAAATGATGATTGGAAATATTCGCAATATATCTTTTAAAATGTCTATGATATACCGCGCACTCTGATTGGCAACGCGGGAGCTTTATGAGAGCACAAAGCATGCACACTATTTCTGACTTCTTGCTTCCACTTCGTCAATTTGTATTTTATAACAGGAATAAAAAACTAGCTTGCTGTGCTTTTTTCGAGAAACAAGGCATTTGAGGATAGGCAAAACACTCGAGAAGTGCACTTTTTTCGTGTTCTGCCTATCTCCGTGTGCTATTTCTCGGTAAAGCATGCGCGCGCGTCTTTTATTCCCTCAATATACAATTTAATTTATGCCAAAACGAAATATAAAGAAAAGAACACACACCTTCTTCAACAAGAACGAAATATGAATAAATCATATTGTTTCTTCGCCTCGGGAATTTGCACTATTATTAAGTTTTGTAGCTACTTATACATCTATTCTTGAAATGGTTGTCCAGCTTTGCACATCTCATGATTTTTATTTGTCAAGAAATAATGAGCCAAAATTTTCCAAATCACTTTATTACATAATTATAATAAACTATATAACTATATAATATGTGCAGCTTTGTATATAAAACAAGAAAACTGAAAACTCGATATTTGCAAATGGTATTGTTTTTGGAGAAATCAGTAATTCAACTAGACAACGTTTTGAAGAATAGCTGTATCTGTCATACCTTGGAGAGATGTGATCAGAGTTTCCAGAACTTCAAGAGAAGCAAGTCGTACTGCAGCGTACTTTTTGTTTTCTATAACAAAATCAAAACAAATTTGTCAATAAATAGAGTCTATTTCGCATGAGTGGGAAACGCTACGGTTACGATACCGCTACGATACGGCAGATAATTCAAACGTTCTTTTTTTTATTACAACTACGATACGATACAGTACTGTTTGACACATATACAAATATGACTGAAAGTGATGTACACGATTACTGACAACTTTTATCTGATCACCAGTTGATACCTGCCATACTCTTGTTCAGCTGCTTGTTCAAGTCCTCACTAATACGGTTAAATTTAAAAACGCAACATTATTTATCCGGTAAGGCCTTCCGTCCACACTGAAGCTGATGTTACACGGGCCAATGTTTAACGCCGAAATTTCGCGCAACGTTTTTTTGAATATTGTAAAACATGATTTAAAATACAATTTTGCTCGCAAAAATTGCGTAGACAGTATATTGTGAACTAAGGATTTGGTTCCAAGAACTCGCAGCGTAAAATAGGGAATATTTAGAAAATTGATTCAATGTTGCGCGATAAATTGGCGTTAAAAATTGGCCCGTGTAACATCAGCTTTAAACGCTTGAATCCGAAAGAATTTTATGCTAATTCTATTGTTAAATGAGCAATTGGTTGCTGAACAAAAGTTACGTGTTCAAAGTTATCTGGCATAGTGCAGCCGTAGTCTTATACGCGTACAAGCTGCAGCTGAGATGGTTTGTCAGTTTTTGTTGTTTGCTTTCACACGTTGATGTTCAGTTTGTCAGCTTTGCTCTTTTAGTGTTATGGTGTGGAATTTGGTTCGATCGAGGTGACGCCGCACGGAAAAAGGTCACTACAAAATCAGCGGAATAGAGCCAACTCTTTTCCCATACCACATATCCGAACTCAGTGCGGTAAGCATTTTATCACGTGACACATATAAGGAAAGTCAAGCTTCTTATACAATTTCTTACCTAGTCCCTCGCAGACATGTGGAACACCTCGATGTAAAATAACCTCTAGTGTGGTAAGCTGTCTTTTAATCTGCTTTGTTTCTATCGGAACTTCTGTAGTTTCGGTACTTTTGGCATCGCTTGATGTTTCTACACCAAGGTCTTTGGTATCTTTATCTTCTAAAGTATTTTGAGTAGTTCTTGTCATGGTAGCATCATTTGGGATTCCTAGGGAAACAGCTAGCTTTGTTTCCATGACGACGTCTAAGTTTTGTTGGTCTAGTGGAGGTAGTTCCCACTTTAATCTAATATTGAATTGAAAAAGGTTACGTTTCTGACAATTAACCACTTAAATAGCCACAGCCATGTCTGTACAAAAAGATCGATATTACGACAAATGCTTTGGCATTTTCGATTTAACCAGACCATTTTATTATTCATTTGTCCATGCAATAATTCCTCTACTTATCCATCCGTCCGTCCGTCCGTCCATTCATCTATCTATACGGTTTTTAAATTTCTCCAGTGGCGCATCTAGAGATGTATAGGAGTTGCGCACACACTGGAAGGATTTCAAAGCCTTGTTATCTAAATTTTGTTTTTTTCAAAGTTTCCTCAGTACTTCCATGAGTACGAAATAAGAGAGCTTATCACATGTCCATCAGTGACTCTACTTATCGTGCTATTTTTTTTAGAAACTTGTTACCAATCTCCGCACTTTTGTCTTAGGATGTTTTGCCGATGCGACCGCGCCTCCTGCAATCTGGCCAATAACATTCTTTTCCCGAAATAATTTAAGTTTAAAAATATAATAAAAAGATCCCATGATGAGTGTAAAGCCCAATACGGGGGATAATCTCTCTTATCTCATACTCTCTTGGTACTTCATATTTGCTGGGTAATGGACCTCCTCCTGAAGATGGATCAACCCTTTAGGCTCCTAGAAAAAAAAAGGAGGACAGTCCATCACTGTCGTGGTCCTACGACTGATTGGAGTGAGAATAATTGCCACGAGAAAGACTGTTGGTGTTTGAATTTTTATAAATAAGTAATAGTATGATGTGATTGATTGATTGTTCTTAATTTGTTTTATGATCATCATGAATCTGTGCATCTGTAATGGAGGGTAAGTGCGCATGTTCCGCTTAGGAAAGACTGATGGTGCTTTTGTCTGAGCATCACCATTTATACCATCATCACTACCATCCTCATCACTATCATCACAATCATCACCACCATCATCATCGTCACAAACATCGCTATTTATATCACCATCACCATTTATATCATCATCATCATCATCATCATCAACATCATCAACAACATTATCATCACCAAAATTACGATCAAAGCTTACAGTGTCAATTAGTGGCAGTATCAGATCAGCTAGCTGTTGATATCTGTTTAGAGAATACTCTTCTACGATTTGCCCATAGCACTCTAGGGCTATTCTTCTGTATGTTAGATTTTCCTTTCGGCATTCTTTGAACAATGCATCAACAACCTCAATAGAATAAAACAATACAGTCTAACACTGGTTGTAATAAAAATAATAATCAAATGTGTTTCATATAGCGTCAATATCAGTTGCTTTCAAAAACGCTTTACAAAATGTACAGTCTTTAGCCGCTCCGTTGCAGTTTACAGCAGTAAACCCAAAGCCCTCGTGGTGAAAAACTAAGGCAGCGTTTACACGAAGCCGGCTACATAGCGTTTTCGTGTAAACGCTTATCGTTTTCGCATCGTTTTCGGTAGCTTGAAGAGCGTCTGTATAAGCATTTTGGTGAATAAAAACTCTCTCATTATGACTGAACCAAAGTGATGACTTCAGCGTTTTCGAAAATAGCCGGCTAAAGCGATTACACGAAAACGCATAGCCGTCGTTTTCGAAAATATCCACTCTGAGAGGCGTTTTCGAAAATAGCCGGCTAAGTTGCGTTTTCGTGTAAACGGAAGGCCTAAACGGATAAAAAAAAATGTGCGTTTACGAAAATAGCTGGCTTCGTGTAAACGCTGCCTAAGCATCACAAGACTACTGCTTTGATTTGTCTTGAGCATGACGGATGTCCTTTGATTAAGGTCTCTCTGTAGGTTCACGGTACCATTTTTTGAAATTGCTGTCATTTCCGCCGCATTTGAGCTACAATAATGATATACGCAGCAGCACAAAAATTGTAGTATTTATCAGATCATTTATTTTTTTACTAAGTTAAACGACATTTTAGTTTTCAAGGCGAAAGAAAAAATGAAGTGTCGCATTTGCAATGCTCCATCTCAGAAAGATTTTGTCAGCAGCACATTGCATTACATTTGTTTCTTCATCATCGGAATATGAAAACGCTTTTTGTAAATAATGACAAAAAATGTCCTTGTGTGTTGAGTGAATTATTTACACACGTGACTTGTATACATTGCGTGACCGAGTATGTGTTATACGATAGTGTGTAGCTGAATGCTAGTTTTCTTACAGTAATCACTAGTGAATGTAATAGTACAACTATATTAAACGATATTCGTGGCAAAATTGGTGTCGTCAACGTGTATGTGAAAACGACCGATAACATTTGGGGGCTCAGACGGGAATAAAGAAGTACGGGAATAAAGAATTCCAAGACACTGGAATACAACCATAGTTTCGGCGAGTTCGCAACGAGTAACCACGAGCACCGCGTTTAGCTGAAATGATGGCGGAAGAAAAAGAACTGTTATTGGATCAAATGGTCGCAACTCTTGAGAAGGAACAGTTAGTGACATTTGCTGCGCACATGAAGGTGGACAAGACGGAAGGCCTTTCAAAGGTAAGAGTGATTAAAGAAGTTAGAAGGAGAATAGATGCCCAGATTGAAACTGTCGATGATGATGCAAAACCTGGATATTTGGACAATTTGATTGAGGTGATTGATGCAATAAAAGAGGAAAGCAATTCTGAATTTAAAAAACTTGAACAACAACTTAAAGAGATCGAACTTAAGCGAAAAGAAATCGAAGAAAAACTATCTCAAAGTTCTAACGAAATCAATCAAAATAACACAGCCGACACAACGACAACAACCGGAAATGCCGCGGTTGTCGACCTAAATGTCGCATCGATGTTTTATAAAGAATTTCGAATTCAGGGGACCATCGGGGAACCCGGACAAAAAGACAGACTGACTTATCAATCACTGATCTCACAAATTGAAACTGGTCTGCAGAGAAAATACTCCGACCACGAGGTTATTCTTGCCGTAATCCGATCAGTCCAGCCTGGATTGCAATTACGTAGCTATCTGGAAAGTGTCACTAATATAACAATAGAGCGCTTACGTAAAATACTACGATTCCATTTTCATGAGAAAAGCGCCACCGAACTATACCAGCATTTAACGACAACAACCCAACAACCAAGTGAAGATCCACAATCTTTCTTGATGAGAGCGTTAACTATCCGTCAGAAAATAATCTTCGCATCGAAAGAGGCTGACAGCGGGATTACTTATGATAGCGCGTCGGTGCAAAGTTTGTTTTTACATGCGCTTGAGACAGGTTTGAAAGATGAAACCATACGGGCGAAGATAAGGCCAGCACTGTCAAAGAAAGACGTCACAGATGAGGAACTAATTGAATCCATGTTTCTCGCTGTTTCAGCCGAAACCGAACGCCACAATAAATTTAATTTGTCAAACAACGACAACAATGCAAAACACAAGCCAGCGCGTGTAAACACAGTTGATGCCGTGGGAGGGAATGATCAAGAAGTTTTGTCGGTAATCAAAGCACTTAAAGATGAATTTGCATCAATTCGCACAGAGTTTAAAGCGCTACGAGAAATGTCAACGGGTCAATCATCGCAACCCAACGCGCGACATTGCAATCAATGCTCAACACGACAAGAATGTAATCATTGTTATATTTGCGGCGCATCAAACCATTTCGCAAGAAATTGTCAACAACGACAACAACGCTCTCAAGCGGGAAACGGGAGGAGGCTGCAACCGCGGGACAGGCAGTAGCCTCGAACATTTCCAAGTCCCGCTGTTGTGTTAACTGTTTGAAACAAACGGATGAACTTTTACGATGCACACAATGTAAAACTGTACACTATTGTTCGGTTACTTGTCAAAGGGTTCATTGGCGTTCGCATAAGAATATTTGCAAAGCTATTCACACTCTCGAGAGTGGAGTCAATGTAGTAGGGTTGGGGGATTGCGCTGACCGCAACGTATTTCCTAGTCATTTAACGCCTAAGTCTGAAGTTCAGTTAACAAAGTTGGTTGGTAATAAATGTACTGTAAAGTGTACCTTCAATGCGAAACCCATTGTTGCACTCTGGGATACTGGTGCTCAAGTATCGATTGTTTCTGAACACTTTTTGATAGAAAACTACATTTCACACGATGTTAAGACTATTGACCAATTAATTGGCGAGGAAACATTGCGTTTGCAAGCTACCAACGGTACCACAATTCCATATTGTGGTTGGATTGAGCTGAATGTTCGGTTACAGGATACCAATAGCCCAGAATTGCTAGTACCTTTTCTTGTAACAAAACAAAAGCTAGATCTTCCAATAATTGGCTACAATGTAATTGAAACAATGATTAAATCGTGCATTTCAAATGAACAAGTTGATCATTTCATTTCCGGTTTGAAAGCATGTTTGCCTGAGAGCGACAATGATTGTGTAATAGGATTAATTGACGTTATCAACTCGAACGATCCTGATTCGTTATGTCTTGTGAAAACTGCAAAAAAAGACATTGTGATACCTCCACTGCAAACAATTAGCGTACAATGTCGTGCAAACACTGGTCCTATAAGTCGACCAACACCTGTTATTTTTGAACCAGAAGAACCGGCTGATTGGCCAACGGGTCTCGTACTACAGGATGAACTCAAAACTCTGAAAACAGGAAATACTTCAGTTTTACACGTTTCTGTCGCTAACAATAGCAAGCATGAACTGCGCATTCCAGGTAGAACTGTACTAGGACATTTACAACTAGTACGCTCGATAACACCCGCAGAAGTCAAACTATCACCGCCTCCTAACAACGAGATAAGTGTTAACCACAATTTCGTAACCTCCCCGGATGATAGAAGTATGTGTAGCCCTATGAGAGAGAAGCAAGTTATCCCTGATGTCGACTTGTCTGATCTTACGGAAGAACAGCAACAACAAGCTAGACAAATGTTAATTGATGAGCACCAATCCTTCGCTCAAGATGATGATGATATAGGATATATACCGGGATTACAAATGGACATAACATTAGAAAACAACGAGCTTGTTCAGAAGAATTACATTTCTATTCCGCGACCATTGTATGGAGAAGTGAAGTCGTATATTGAGGATTTGCTTAACAGAGGATTCATCCGACCCTCTAAATCTCCTTTTTCAAGTAGCGTTGTGTGTGTGCGCAAAAAGGACGGTGGAATGAGACTTTGTGTAGACTATAGAGAACTGAATAAGCGTACTATATCTGATCGCCACCCCTTACCAAGAATACAGGAAACTCTCGATAATCTTGGTGGGAAGTCATGGTTTAGCGTGCTCGACCAGGGCAAAGCTTACCATCAAGGGTTTATAGGGGAACCATGTCAGCATTTGACAGCTTTCATAACCCCCTGGGGACTCTATGAATGGGTTCGGATTCCCTTCGGGTTAAAGAACGCTCCTGCAAATTTTCAACGATTTATGGAGAACTGTCTGGGTGAGTTAAGGAATGACATATGCATCCCATACCTAGATGACGTCATAGTTTTCTCTAATTCTTTCAGTGAACACATTGAGCATCTACGAAAGGTTCTTCAGCGTTTGAGAGAACATGGGGTTAAGTTGAAACCTAAAAAGTGTAACTTATTTAAGCGGGAAGTTTCATTTCTTGGACGAATTATCTCCAAGGATGGATATCGTATCGACCCTAAAGCAACATGCGCCGTGCAAGAATGGAAGGAGAGGACACCACAAACAATAGGAGATGTCAGGCGTCTGATGGGATTACTAGGAGTGTACCGTCGTCACATTCCAAACTTCTCGCAGACGGCAAAGCCTATCTACGACCTTCTCAATGCTCAAGCCGCGTCCAAGTCTTCGAAAGAATGGACCTCAAAAAACAAAGGAAACAATCAGGTCTCATCCAAGTCCCCGGTGGAATGGATGCCTGAGCACAAAAAGGCTTTAGAGTCATTGATTGAAAGCATCACCAGCCCTCCAATCCTTGCCTATCCAAACTATCAATCGCCGTTCGTGGTACACACAGACGCATCACAAAGTGGTCTTGGTGCAGTGCTATATCAAGAACAGGACAGCATCCTACGAGTAATAGCGTATGCGTCACGCACACTAACTCCAGCGGAAAGAAACTACCACCTTCACTCGGGAAAGTTGGAATTCCTAGCCTTAAAGTGGGCTGTAACACAACAATTCCGTGACTACCTCTATTATGCGCCTCAATTTATAATAATAATAATAATTTAATTCTTAAAAACGCATAATTACATTAGTCTCAATGCTTTTTACAATGTGAAAAACAACTATGTACAATATATATATATATAAAAAGGTATAGAAAAAGTTATAAAGTTTTCAGTAAAATGTACTTAGATAAATGTACTTAGGTAAATGTACTTAGGTAAATGTGCTTGTACTTAGGTTTGATAGAAAAATAAAAATATATAAATATATTTATAGTAGTATGATATATAATAATAAAAATAAATCGAATGAAAATTTTGAAACTGAATAGTGTCTACTTATTGTAAGATTTTGTGAACAGAAATGTCTTTAACTTAGATTTAAAAGCGTCAGTAGATGCAGATTGTTTGATTTCTGTTGGAAGAGAGTTCCATAGTCTAGGGGCCGCTATCGAGAATGCTCGATCACCGTAGTTTTTTGAGCGTGACTTAGGTACAGCCAGAAAGCCTTTGTTGGATGATCTTAAACATCGAGAGGTACTGTATTCATTCAGTATAGATGCAAGGTAGGTTGGAGCGAGACCGTTACGAGCCTTGTACGTGAGTAGTAATATCTTGTATGTAATGCGCTCTGTAATTGGTAGCCAATGCAAACTGCGTAAGATGTCCTGGGTGCTTTCATCGGGCTTTGGTCTTTTGACAACTCTGGCAGCAGCATTCAGCACTCTTTGAAGTTTTTCGAGATCGTGAAGAGGTGTACCGTAGAGTAAGCTGTTGCAGTGATCGATTCGGGTGGTCACAAATGCATGGACCAACTTCTCAGCTTGTTGCTGACTTAGGTATTTACGAATTTTGCTAATGTTGCTTAATGCCATGAAAGAAGCTCTACAGCAATTGTTAATTTGACTTTTAGCACAGAGATGTTTGTTGAAAATTACTCCCAGGTTGCGAATCTCAGACTTAGGTGCTATTGTTGACTCGCCAATCGTGATTCCTGGACCACTAGAAGGAGAACGGGAAAACTTGGAATGTATATGCATTACTTCGGTCTTGTCATCATTTAGTACTAACTTGTTAATTCCACACCAGGCCTTGATGTCCTTCATACAATTCTCAATAGCTGATCGAGCTGTTTCCGGTTGATGTTTAGGTATTATGGCGTAGAGTTGCGTGTCGTCAGCGTACGTCATTGCCGCTAGGCCGTGCGTTGTAAAGATGTCTTCAAGCGGTGAAATGTATAAGCAGAAGAGAACTGGTCCCAGCACGGATCCCTGAGGGACTCCAGAGTCCAAAGTGTAAGAGGACGATAAAAGGTTGTCAACGCTTATACACTGTGTCCGATTAGCAAGATAGGATTGTAGCCACGAAATAACAGTGCCCTTGAAACCAAACCTGCTTGAGAGACGCTGAAGGAGTATACCATGATCTATAGTGTCGAACGCAGCCGAAAAGTCCAAGAAGATCAAAAATGCTTCATTACCTTCGTCAACAGTGCGTAAAAGATCGTTCTGCACCCGAAGCAATGCAGTTTCAGTACTATAACCTGGACGATATGCAGATTGAAACATAGGAAACAGTTCATGTAGTTGTAGAAAGGAAAGCAGCTGAGGTAGAACAGCACGCTCAAGAACTTTGGATAGGAATGGCAGGTTAGAAATCGGCCTGTAATTGCTTAGGTTATCTGTATCAAGGTTGGTCTTCTTTATCAAAGGCATGACAACAGCTGCCTTAAAACTGTCAAGAACTTGTCCAGATGCCAAGGAACGATTGATAATATTTGTAATGAGCGGAAGAAGAACATCGATGCATTCCTTTAAAAGTACAGTTGGTATAGGGTCTAAACTGCAAGATTTAGTTGCAGAGTTCATCACAATGGAAGATATCTCACCAGGCTCAATCAAGTTGAATTCAGTTAGATGCACTGGGCAGATAGGTTCAGGATAACAGAAAGGGCTACCAGTGTCAGATGCGGTAGTAGATCGAAGATGGTCAACTTTGTTCTTGAAGAAGTCACCGAAAGCAGAAGGTAGATCAGCTTCGTTGATGTTGGATGGCAAAGTCTTGACGTTTTTTCCATGAACTAATCTATCAACTTCTTTAAACAGAGATTTCTGGTCAAGGCCTTTTAGCTTGTTGTTGTGGTGCAAGGACTTTGCTTCTGTAAGTAACTGTTGGTAAGTTAGACAGTAGTCACGATATATCTGATGATCAATTTCAAGACGAGTCGAGCGCCACTTTCGCTCCAGGCTGCGCCTGGTTACCTTAGCTTTTCTCATTGAATCATTAAACCAAGGAGCATGCGGTCGTAGAGTAACGTAACGTACACGTTGAGGTGCAAAATGATCAAGAAGTTCCTTCAAGACTGTGTTGTACTGCATTGTTAGTGTTAGTAGGTCATCAGACGGTTTAACAACCAAGGATGAAGAATTTATTGAATTCTTGAAATCCTCGAGTTTAATAGTGCGTAGGTTGCGCTGATTTACCAAAACTCGTGTTGGGCGAGGCCTTGGTAGGGTGACTGAACAAGTGATCAAGGCATGATCAGATGGTAGTTCAAAAGTAACAAATGGATTAACGTTGAGTCTTCCAGAAGACTTGGTGATAACTAAATCAAGTAAATGGCCACGGTTATGAGTAGGTTCTTGCACATGTTGAGTAAGGCCAAAAGATGTCAATAACTCAGCAAAAGCAGCGGCGTCAGGATTACTTGTAACAGCATCAAGGTGAAAATTAAAATCTCCAGCTATAACAAGATTATCAGATTGTAGAACAACGGTTTCAAGCAATGACGAAAACTCTTCGAGGAATTGTGTAACAGAGAGGTTGTTCTTCTTAGATGGAGGAGGGCGGTAAACAGCAATAATACGAAAATGCGAAGAGCCTGATTCCACTTGAAAATCTAAATGCTCAAAAGAGTTGAAAGTACAGTTGGGGTTCTGTTTAACAAAGTAACCTTTCCTCAAAATAATACAAACGCCACCGCCTCTTGTTGATCTTGATTGATGGAAAAAGTTGTGGTCCGGCAAAGAGTTGGTTATGTCGGCTATAATCGGTGAAGCGCGAATATCGTCTTTAAGCCATGTTTCGGTTATAATCATAATATCGATTTTCTTAGACAGCATTGTGTCGCAGATAGTAGAAGCCTTTTTAGACATAGATCGCGCATTCCATAAACCAAAGTTAGAGTTGACATTGTGAGATTGAAGATCTTTACATTGATTAGTTTTAATATTAATCAAAGTCCTTTCACGAGTAGAATTTACACGGTTGGGAGCACGGTGGTAGTTATATGCTAATCTTGACTGAGGGCGATCAACCGTGATTTGTGTAGAAATAACATTGCCTTTTTGCGATTCTTGATCTGTAATGCAAGATTTTATGGAAAATGATTTGATGGTTTTGCTGGTAGACCTTCCCCCATGACAGCCTCGTCGACGGCGCAGCAGACCAAGTGATTTAAGAGAGAGCCAGGTTGAATAATCCAGAGGTGCTTTGTGATTGTGGTTTAAGATATTATAATGGCGGGAAGTTTGAAAAACGTCAACAGACTGCTTCCAAGCCATACAGCGAGAGAGTAGAAAATTTCTCGAATAGCGAATCATAATTCCCTTAGTGTAGTAATTAAACAGTAGTAGTTGACGGAATTTGATTGATAATAGCCTTCTGTAACGGTAAATTCAAGAAAATTTTGCGGAGCTTTTAAATTAAGCAGCCGCACTCAAGCGACGCCAGTTACATCTTACTGTGTATACCGACAATAATCCGCTCACGTATGTATTGAGTACTGCCAAACTCAATGCAACAGGTCTTCGATGGGTAGGTGAACTAGCTGATTATAACTTCATCATCAAATACAGGCCGGGTAAAGTTAACACGGATGCAGATAGTTTGTCTAGACTGCCCGAAACCTTCCAAAACTACATGAAAACCTGTTCAGCAACCATCACTCAAGACGATTTGTCAGCAACAGTATCATCCGTCTCAGCACAAGGTACTGGTGAAACAATTTTAGTTGCAGGAGTTACCGACCAACATGACATTCTTCAAATTGATAATGACTACCTGCCTTCAAACAAAGTACAACCGTTAGACGTATTGAAAGCTCAACATGAAGATCAGGACATCCTTCGCATAGTACAAATTATTTCATCTGATGCTAAACCAACTACAAAGATGAGACGCCAAGAATCAGCAGAAGTACGAAAGTACCTGTATGAGCTTAGTAACCTTCACATCGACGAACAGGGACTTCTTCGTTGTAAGCAGAAGATTGTTCTTCCGAAAGTTCATCGACAAAAGGTCCTAAAGGAACTCCACAACGAAATGGGACACTTGGGGACTGATCGTGTATATGTTTTAGCAAAGGATAGGTTTTATTGGCCGTACATGAGACGAGATATTGACCACTACGTGTCAAATGTATGTCATTGCCTCCAGCAGAGGAAACCTGCACGACAAACGAGAGAACCTCTACAACCTATTACTACATCATCTCCATTTGAACTGGTCTCTATTGACTTTGTGCATTTGGAGAAGAGCTCTGGGGGATACGAATATCTTCTCGTAGTAGTCGATCACTTCACTAAATATGCACAAGCGTATCCCACCAGAAATAAAAGTGCTGTTACCGCAGCGGAGAAGATATACAACGACTTCATACCAAGATTTGGATATCCCGCAAAGATACACCATGATATGGGCGGGGAATTCGAAAATAACCTGTTTCGACAACTGGAGAAATTGACCGGTGTAATGCATTCGCGCACGACCCCTTACCACCCTCAAGGTAATGGCTTGGTAGAACGGATGAATCGTACACTACTTGCTATGATGAGAACCCTTCCAGAAATGTTCAAGTCGAATTGGAAGGATCACGTACATAAACTTGTACATGCATACAACTGTACCCAACATGAAAGTACTGGATTCGCACCATTTAAATTACTGTTTGGTCGCTCGCCTAGATTACCCATTGACCTTATGTTTGGACTTGAGTCTCAGGAAAAACCCACTTCGCATGCGGCTTATGTCAACAAATGGAAAACAGCGATGAGTCAAGCATATGGTCAAGCACTGAAGAATTCTACTAAAGGTAGAGAGAGAGGTCAAGCTCAGTACAATAAGAGAGTTCGCTCTTCTGTATTGGAGCCAGGAGACCGAGTACTAGTGCGCAATCTGACACCGCGAGGAGGACCGGGAAAACTACGAAGTTACTGGGAAGATAAGGTACATGTAGTGGTTAGACGCAAAGCGCCAGACAGCCCTGTGTACGAACTTCAACAAGAGGGAGGAGGAGGTAGGAACAGAACACTCCACCGAAACTTGCTGCTCCCGTGTGACTTCATGCAGACACAGCCACCAACTTCTGCCAAACCACAACAGAAAACAAGAAGCCAGAACAAAGAACGAGAATCTTTGCCAGAACCTGAGGCAATCGAGGACTTAATGTTGTCGTCAGAAGATGAATGGCCCTCACTTACACCACTTGCAGCACAACGGTTACACAATGCAGTGAATGAAAGTACGCAAGAGGTGTGTGATCAAGAAGAAGTGGCTCATAACCAGATGGAACCGATTGAACTCCAAGATGAACCACAGCCGCAGGATGATGAAATTGAAGAACCGACAGAAGTACAACAACAGCTACAAGATGAGTTCACTAGATATGGTAGACCACAAAGGCACAGACAAGCGCCGCAGAGGTTTACATACGTCAACCCGGGAATGCCAGTCTACATGAACCCAATTACATGTCTTCGCACACAGCCATGGATGTACCCATACCAACAGTTCCATCCTCCTGTTCATCCAATTTATTCATCATTGATGTTTCCAGCTAACACAGTACCACTACCTTATTAACTGATGAACACAAACATTTTATTCATTTAGTATTTTTATCATATTTAACCAAAGAAAACAAAGAAACACTGCCTACGGATTCTGTGCATGATGTGCATTTTGTTATATGTAAATCATATTATTATTCATATTTAGATATGTATGTTAAAAAAAAATGTTATAGAGATTTAGTATGTCTGTGAGTAAGGCCTGATCAACCGGACTCATACAAAGAACTCTGGAAGAACGTTTCTTCAGTGGGGGAGAGTGTTGCGTGAATTATTTACACACGTGACTTGTATACATTGCGTGACCGAGTATGTGTTATACGATAGTGTGTAGCTGAATGCTAGTTTTCTTACAGTAATCACTAGTGAATGTAATAGTACAACTATATTAAACGATATTCGTGGCAAAATTGGTGTCGTCAACGTGTATGTGAAAACGACCGATAACATGTGTCCCTGCCATTGAGATGTGCAGGTGAGCAGACTGCTCATGCGCAAATGATAGTACTTTATAGACCCTACTCATCTGCATATCTCAATGACAGGGACACAGGGACATTTTTGTCTTTACTTACAAAAAGCGTTTCCTATTCCGATGTCCCTGCCATTGAGATGAGCAGACTGCTCATGCGCAAATGAGAGTACTCCATCGATCCGTGCTCTGGCTTAAATATAAGTCATTCTGTTCAAATTGCTCATTTTGTGTTTGAGTTGAAGAGAGTGAACATGTCTAGCTCAAAGCAGTGTCACTATTGTGGTAGAGTGTTTTCACTTGGAAAACGGTTCGTGTAAAAGGAAAAATGATATGGTATATGACAACAGAAGTAGCATTGAATAGGAGCTTAGCGTTGTTGAGAGTTCTCAAGATATCAGTTCAGTGGAAGATAACAGAGATTCTGAAGAAAGTTCTGAAAGTGAACTGACATGGTGTTGGCAAGTCTTAGTGGATGCTGCAGCTCGCCGACATGAAAATGAAAGACAAGAAATAATTGAAAATCTATTATCTGATGGCAGAACAGACGAAGATGCCAGAAAGATTGCTAACGATAAAGTTCTTCCAGTTAGAGTGGATGCATATGATGCAAAGAGACCCATTATTTCAGAAAATTATGGAAACAAGAGAAGAACTCACTGAACATTATGATTGGCTTGAATTATTATTTATTTTGCATGAGTTTGTGTTCTTTTAGAATCAGAGGCGTATATCAAACACTGGAACAATAACACTGAGTACTACTACCTACAGTTTATCCAAGTAAGGCGATATTTGAATAAATGACAGTAAAGCCAACAGGAAGCCCAGACACATGACATTCAGTGCGGGCATCTACAATATCAATTACAAAACTTACAACTTCTAATGTTGAATGAGCTCATATGACGACCCTCAATACGCTGCCAACGCGATATACTTCAATTAACTACAAGACTATCAATGCTATTCAAAAATAACATAAGATTTAAAAACACGAAAGATTTCACGAAAGAGCCAAACCTTACGACTATTAATAAAATGTTTATCGCGATATAATACATCGATAAAAGATAATACAAAAGAAGACAATTTTACTACAATAAAAATACTTCATGATAACTGGATTAGCAAGAACATTAACTGAAAACTACATTAGATAGAATATTAACTGAAAACTACATTAGCTAGAATATTAACTGAAAACTTCATTAGCTAGAATATCAACTAAAAACTACATTAGCTAGAACATTAAGGTAGTTCGGGACCCTTGCTACTGCGCATCCTGCTCGCGCATGTGAAATCAAATAAAATTTCTCGTGCGGTTAAAAAGTCATTTTGCGGTAGAGCCAAAATATGGTCATTCTTGAACTTTTTGCTAAAAAATAACATCATATCATTGCATACGGGCCTCAAAAGCATCTAGTACCCATTCCCTCTCGTCCAAAACATTGAAATCGTCTTATTTTCCGTGCGTTTTTTGTTTATAGCTCTAAAATTAGCACGGTGACACCCGATTATTTTTCCATTTTAATATTTGGCATAAATCCAGCTTTGAAATTTTGAAATAAAAAATACATGGTCTTCGAGACCAAAACATTGTAATTTTGACTTTTTGGGGTAAAGTGTACAAAAAATTAACGAAGCTCTTCATTTAAATCTCCATAAAATATCTCAGTCGATGTCTTTTCCAAGGAATAAATTTATGAGAGCTATAGCGAAGGGAGCATTTTGTCAGACTCTTATAGCAGATTTGTAAAAAACTTTCAAATTTGTTCGCAAGAACATTACTTTCAACAAATTTGATGTTACTTCTTTTAGTTGAAATGGGGCAAAAATGGGCCTTTTACCACCCCCCACAGTTCCAAAACAAGCGCGGTGACCCCTATTTTTTATTTCATTTTTGTTTTTCATGTGTCAGTCCTTATGTAGAAAAAGTTTTAAAAAATTCTATCGGCGGGAAGTGTGGATCCTGAACTACCTTAACTGAAAACTACATTAGCTAGAATATTAACTGAAAACTTTATTAGCAAGAATATTAACTGAAAACTACATGGCTGTATAGTCGTTATATTCATCCAATATATTATTTGTCGTCGATATTAATGTGTGTTTACAACGTACCGTATTAGTTCAAGATTACAAAGGGGATTACCCCACTTGAAATATAAATATAATAAGATCAAACATTGACATAACAATGTAAAGATACATGAGCTGACATAATCTTGACAGAGATCATCACAAGAACTGATACCAACAACAATAACAACGGTGAAGACATTCAAATACTGACAATAAGAAAAGAAGAAAAACAAAACAAAAAAAATCCTATTTCATGTTTTATATATATATCAAATGCATATTTTTTAAGTTCTTTAAAAAAAAATTGAAAAGTAATTAAATAAAAAAAAGTCCTTTACCGCTTATAATATATTCATAGTGTTAGTTTTAAACATTCAAAGTATGATTTTTTGACATTCACAAGTGCATCATGAGATCTATAATCAAAAGGGGAGGGGGAGGGGTATTGTTCCTCTCGAAATTGTTTAGTAATTGAATAGAAATATCCCGTCTTTCATCTACGTTACAGCACTTTTCTAGATTTGTCCAGTTCTACACCCTACCCTCAACTCCGCTTCCCCCCACCCCCACCCCCCCTTCCCGCACCTCGGAAAACAAGGACAGTGCGTTAGGCCTATAGGAATGAAATAAGAAGATAATAAAGCCCTAAAATATAGAAAAGTACGGTGGCCGGTAGGGACAAAACACTAAAGCAACATTTCAAAAGTGTCTGACAACATTTCAAATTTGCCTGCAACATTATAAAATAAGTCAGACAACATTTCAAAAACGCCTGCAACATTTCAAATGAGTCTGACAACATTTAAAAAACGCCTGCAACATTAAAAATGAGTCTGACAACATTTCAAAATCGCCTGCAACATTTACAATGAGTCAGACAACATTTCAAAAACGCATGCAACATTTAAAATGAGTCTGACAACATTTCAAAAACGCATGCAACATTTAAAATGAGTCTGACATCATTTAAAAAACGCCTGCAACATTTACAATGAGTTAGACAACATTTCAAAAACGTATGCAACATTTAAAATGAGTCTGACAACAAAGCTTCGAAAACAAATGACATTAACACGAGCGTGCTTTGGTAGTTTTTTAGCACAGGGACCTCTACGTGCTAATCTATTATTCAACACCATGAAAAATACTGAATACATAAATATTTTAGCGCGCGTAGACTTCTTGTCATGTGTCAGTAGGGGGTTGTAGAGTCGATAGATGTAAATCACTGCCTACCTCTGCTGCACAAATAAATATGTTTAAATAAAAAAACTTCTTTTCTCTCTTGTTACCTGTTTCAGGGGCCGGTTGCACGAAGCCTGAATAGTGCTATCCGGCGGATAAATCGCTATCCAGCGGATAAATTCTAAAGAAATTCTATGGAGTGGATACTAGTTATCCAGTACTGGATAAAGTTATCCACTCCATAGAATTGGATAACTTGATTCAGCCTTCGTGCAACCGGCCCCAGGACGATGAGACGAATACATTTGAGATTTTCGACCTCGCGTCCGTACCTAGTTGAGAAAGTTATTTCTCTGCTATGTTATACCTTTCTTGTTTATGTGTGATAGATTCGGGATCCCTGTGTTTTTTTTGTTGATTTTTCCAAGTTGCGTGCAAAATGTCTCGAAAACGAATTCCGGTAATCCCATTTTTTTCTTTTGAAAATGAATGTATACTAATATACAACATATTTCGAAACAAAGAAAATCTGACTTATATGTTTTGAATAAGATCGGCGAGTTTTATCTTTAAAGCTTCAATTTATATTCAAACTGATCAAGAGACAGTTTCATTTGATATCTATATTTTTTCTAACGTTGTTTTACCTTAGGAGTTAAATTCTTTAGTAATGAGACATTCTTGAACAGTATCGTGTTTCAACAAGAAAAGATAAGCTCTTTTTCTAAATAATACACCTTGCAAGTGATCTTATGAAAAAACGGATCCAGTATCCTCATTTTTTTTGTTGTTGTTGTTGTTTTTTTTGTTGCTATTTTAAACGCCAATATAATACAGTCAGGGTCGGAGAACCGCACAAAATATTTTAGGGAGCTCGGTCCCCCCCTTCCCGCACCTCGGAAAACAAGGACAGTGCGTTAGGCCTATAGGAATGAAATAAGAAGATAATAAAGCCCTAAAATATAGAAAAGTACGGTGGCCGGTAGGGACAAAACACTAAAGCAACATTTCAAAAGTGTCTGACAACATTTCAAATTTGCCTACAACATTATAAAATAAGTCAGACAACATTTCAAAAACGCCTGCAACATTTCAAATGAGTCTGACAACATTTAAAAAACGCCTGCAACATTAAAAATGAGTCTGACAACATTTCAAAATCGCCTGCAACATTTACAATGAGTCAGACAACATTTCAAAAACGCATGCAACATTTAAAATGAGTCTGACAACATTTAAAAAACGTCTGCAACATTTAAAATGAGTCTGACAACATTTCAAAATCGCCTGCAACATTTAAAATGAGTCAGACAACATTTCAAAAACGCATGCAACATTTAAAATGAGTCTGACAACATTAAAAAAACGCCTGCAACATTTACAATGAGTTAGACAACATTTCAAAAACGTATGCAACATTTAAAATGAGTCTGACAACAAAGCTTCGAAAACAAATGACATTAACACGAGCGTGCTTTGGTAGTTTTTTAGCACAGGGACCTCTACGTGCTAATCTATTATTCAACACCATGAAAAATACTGAATACATAAATATTTTAGCGCGCGTAGACTTCTTGTCATGTGTCAGTAGGGGGTTGTAGAGTCGATAGATGTAAATCACTGCCTACCTCTGCTGCACAAATAAATATGTTTAGATAAAAAAACTTCTTTTCTCTCTTGTTACCTGTTTCAGGGGCCGGTTGCACGAAGCCTGAATAGTGCTATCCGGTGGATAAATCGCTATCCAGCGGATAAATTCTAAAGAAATTCTATGGAGTGGATACTAGTTATCCAGTACTGGATAAAGTTATCCACTCCATAGAATTGGATAACTTGATTCAGCCTTCGTGCAACCGGCCCCAGGACGATAAGACGAATACATTTGAGATTTTCGACCTCGCGTCCGTACCTAGTTGAGAAAGTTATTTCTCTGCTATGTTATACCTTTCTTGTTTATGTGTGATAGATTCGGGATCCCTGTGTTTTTTTTGTTGATTTTTCCAAGTTGCGTGCAAAATGTCTCGAAAACGAATTCCGGTAATCCCATTTTTTTCTTTTGAAAATGAATGTATACTAATATACAACATATTTCGAAACAAAGAAAATCTGACTTATATGTTTTGAATAAGATCGGCGAGTTTTATCTTTAAAGCTTCAATTTATATTCAAACTGATCAAGAGACAGTTTCATTTGATATCTATATTTTTTCTAACGTTGTTTTACCTTAGGAGTTAAATTCTTTAGTAATGAGACATTCTTGAACAGTATCGTGTTTCAACAAGAAAAGATAAGCTCTTTTTCTAAATAATACACCTTGCAAGTGATCTTATGAAAAAACGGATCCAGTATCCTCATTTTGTTGTTGTTGTTGTTGTTTTTTTTGTTGCTATTTTAAACGCCAATATAATACAGTCAGGGTCGGAGAACCGCACAAAATATTTTAGGGAGCTCGGTCCCCCACAAAATATTGGTTAAAAGACATTAATGCATGAGTTTACACAAAGAAAATTTGTTTTGTGATTTTGGGGTGGATGGATGGATGTGTAATTAACCTGTTGTTTTCTGCTTCGACAAATTAGCAGTTTTACTCTTACAGTCCAGCTGTTAACGTCCAAACTGTTCACTTAAATGTTGCAGGCGATTTTGAAATGTTGCATGCGTTTTTAAAATGTTGTCAGACTCATTTTAAATGTTGCAGGCGATTTTGAAGTGTTGTCAGACTCATTGTTAATGTTGCAGGCGATTTTGAAATGTTGTCAGACTCATTTCAAATATAGCAGGCGATTTTGAAATGTTGTCAGACTTATTTTAAATGATGCAGGCGATTTTGAAATGTTGCAGGCGTTTTTGTAATGTTGTGCGACTCATTTTAAATGTTGCAGACAATTTTGAAATGTTTTCAGACACTTTTGAAATGTTATGTTAGTGTTTTGTCCCTACCGGCCACCGTAGAAAAGCTTATTTTAGTGCCGACTCAATTAAACGTTTGTATCAAAAAAGCGCATATAGCTTCCTAAAGTTAGCCTGTGTACAGACATTTCATCCCCCCTACTACGGTAGGGGATAGGGCTAAATGTCTGTACTTGATCTACAATAAGGCTGCAAAATTGCTGAGACATCCACAGCTTTTCCCGTTCCCCTTCGAAACTTCTTCTTTTATTCTATATATACACACGTATTCAGCCGCTTCAAATTACAATGTTGCTTTGGAGTTGTTTTGACATATTATTCGTCATAAAGGCAGAGAACATTTAAAATAGGGGAGGGACTAGAGTACAAAAACAATACCGAGCGATTTACTACCAAATTTAATATACACAAAGTTTCCCTGCTAGCAGCCTTTCACTTTTGTGGTTTTTTTTTCGTCAGGAATAACAAACGTGAGAGACTCTGCTAACTGCAGGGAAATACAATGTACCAACTAATTTTGCAATTGAAAGTATATAGCTAAAGTAAATAAGTTGAAATTATAAGCGTCTGAAATTAATATACATTTAGTCCTAAAGGTCAAACAAGCTTTAGCTGAAATCTTTCTTGTCTGGAACATTCACTTGATGTCACGTGAAAATCAAGCACAGCCAACAACAGTAGCTTATTCACTAAACAACTTGAAAAGTATGGCCAATAGAAAAACTAAAACTAAAACAAATAGAAGCTTCCAAAACAGTCTATCAAATATCGCCAATGACGAAGTAAAGTTCTATCATTATTTTTAGCATACAACTATGATGAAGGGATTCCTACAGACTTCGTGACGTCATTCTCAGAACAAGGTCGTCTCAGTTTCCGCCTTTGAATCACAAACATGGCTGAAGGCAGTGATTTTACTGAGACTTTGGAGAATCTAGTAACCTGTGTTATTTGCTGTGATATCTTGAAAAACCCTAAAACTCTCCCGTGTTTACATACGTTGTGTTTCAAATGCATTCAAGACTGGAAAAAGACTTGCAAGGACAGCAAACGTCGATTTAGTTGTCCGTCTTGTAAAGCATTGGTCAATGTACCAGAAGGAGATGTCGTCAACCTTCCAACTTCTTTCCATCATAATTCACTTATCCAATTCTACAACACTTTCAAAACCCAGACAGGCAATTCACAGCAATTACAAGATTGTTCTGGTTGTTCTAGTCGCTGTGTTGCGGTTGGATTTTGTTTTCAATGTCGAGGAATAGTTTGCAATGTTTGCTACAACGCCCACAATAAGGTCAACGCTCTCAAAGACTACCATGAAGCAAAACTGTGGAGCGAATTGAATAAAGATAGCATCAACAGTTACATGGAAAACAAGGCATTTTGTCCAGAGAAATTTCACGGCAAAAATATTCTGGAATATTACTGTCAAACATGCAAAAAATCCATTTGCCAAAAATGCACATCAACATCACACATCACACACAATAAAATCAGCATAGAAGAAGCTGCACATTTAGCGAGTGAACGACTTGAAAATGAACACGCACGCATTGGTCAAGTGGTAGAAATACGCAACAAAGAGCTCGAACTGACTCGTCAAAATAAACAAAGAATGCCAGAGGATGTACTCGAAGAAATTGCTAAAGTGAATAGGGACTTCGACGCTAAAATAAAGATTTTACAAAATAAAAAGGATGCAATAATCCATGAGCTAAACGAGAAACTTCAGGAGAAAATAAAAGAAAATGATGAGAACGAAAACACAATTCAGGCTGCTATGCAAGAAGCTGTTAAACTGCGAGATCAGTGTAAAACAATGACGAACATGAACTTGAAACATTTTATATTAGAAGGATATGAGAAACTTGAAGAAGTTTGTAAAGCAACTGTGAAAGACGAACCGATCCTATCAACATCACCAGTCCAGACATCTGTACGTTACATACCTAACCCAGACGTCAGCCAAATCTTGAAAGACCTTGAGTTGGGTGAAATAGAAGAATGCGTGACAGACCCGTCACGATGTTCAATCGAGTGTGTACATCCAACAAGGTGTGGGTTTATAAATCACTTCAGTATTGTAACCAGGGATAGTGAAGGAGATGAATGCTATACCAATAAAGCTTTGATTGACGTAAATATTCAAGATAATGATGGTAATGATGTACAGAAAGAAATCACTGAATCTCAACCTGGACATTTTGCTGTAAAGTTTAGAGTTGAGAATACTTCCCCATGTAACGTTGCAGTGAGTATTGGAGGAAAGAATATTAAGAACTCGCCACAGACAATTAGTGTAATCCATGCTAAAGCAGAGTTTAAACCAGTCAGATTCTTTCAGAGAACCAGGGCATCACGTCCACGATCACTAGCTGTGAACAGTAAAGGGGACATTGCAGTCGTTAACAATGATAATAGAAGAGAATGTCGCATTGTGTTATATAGTGCTGATGGTGAGTATGTGAGAGACTTTGGTGGTGAAGGAACAGTAGATTGTCCACTTAATAATTCAGCTGGATTAGCTTTTACCAATGACGACCACATACTAGTCAGTGATAATACACATGATTGTAATGCTTGCGTAAAGGAATATCATATTGATGGTAGACTGGTAAGAACTGTTTATGAACAGAAAGGAATGAAGTTCACAAGAATGTGTGTTACATCAAAGCAAAGCATTGCATGTTTGTCTTTGAATATGCAAAATAAAGAGACAGCTATAATGTTATTTTCTACAGAAACAAGTGATCACCTACAAGATATCAAGTTGGTTGCTCCTAGTGTTAAGACACAGCCATTGTTTATAACCTATGGTAACAATAAGTACTTTGTAGCCTTCCATGATGTTCATAGTATCTATGTTTTTGATGAGAATGGTGGCATACTGTACACGATTGGTGAGAAAGGTGACAAGGAAGGGCAGTTTAATCGTCCATGTGGACTTGCTGTGTTTGGTGCTGACATGCTTCTTGTCTGTGATGCTAATAGCCACCGTGTACAATTGTTCCATCAGGATGGTGTTTTTATAGGATCCTTTGGTACACGTGGTTCAGATCTTGGCCAAATGAATGGGCCTCTTGATGTTGCTGTTGCCCCAGACGGTCAAGTGTTTATACTGGAGTTGTTCGGTGAACGTATTCAGGTGTTTAGATGAGAACAACAATTGGATTATCTTGCTTTAAAGTAAACACTAAGATCAAGCAAACACCATTTGATTAGTTGATAAATGATATGTCGATGGACGATTATTGAGTTGACTGATCGATTGATTGCCTGGCATTGTAAACACAAAGTGGCATTCATTCATTTTTATTTTTGCAGTCGTTTGATCGGTCGTCCATATCAAACTTATTGTCGCAAAAGCCCCTTTGAAGTCACGAGTGTCACGCTCCACTTCAGACTCCATATAAACACCGTATAAATTCCATAAAATTTTCAGAATATTGCCGTTTTACTCAAAACCCTTTGAGATAACAACATTTTTACCACTGTGATCAAATATTACACTATTATAGCTGTCATATTGTATAGTTTTCAAGCCATTACGGCAAACGTTTCGTGGGGCAATTTAGATTTGCAAACAGAGAACTTTTAGTGCTTTTACAAGAGAAATTGACCTCTGTGACCCAGTTGCGTTACGAAAACGTCACTTTACGCCCTAATACGCATGCTCAGGCCATTTTTACCCCAAAAATCGAATTCTACATAAACTTTCCTGTATTTTGACATATAATTTGTCTATTTTTCGACAAAATTCGATGGGGCAAATTGCAAGTGAAGATGGAGTTCTTTGCCGTATTTATAACCGTCTTTGTTGTGTCGGTGTAGGCAATACCAGAGGACTTTGTAGCCGGCAATGGCGATTCTTCGCAGTCAAATCGCAAAATTCCAATGTTTACATGCAGTACCAACAAGTAACATCTATAACTTACTTATAATAACTTTTTGTGTTATAACTAATGTCCAAATAAGCTTCGACAGAATTGATATTGATAGTTTGAGCAAATATTCCACAATATGGGGAATAAGTTTGATATGGTTTGTTGTGTTTGTTAACTATTCTGTATATTTGGAAGGCCGGCTATTTTAGCATCAACATTGCTCTGGGAAGTAGGGGTTGGGGGGGTTTCTGTAATGTGAAAGAGCGAAATTAACTCAATTACAGCATATGTTAAAAAATTTTCAAGCTATGTTGTCAGAGATTGTAGGTCTTAAAACATGATTTAATATTTGATGCAGCCAAAGATGGTGTTTAGACAAAGTGCTCGTTTCAGAAGAAGAAATACAGGTCGAGTAGAAGTATGGTAAGTATTAACCCAGACAGTAATCCCACAGTTCCAGAAAGGGCCGATTAAAGTATAGTAAAGATTGATCAAAACACCATGATTAACAACAGTTTAGTTTTAGATATGACTCCAAAATGTTTCACGTGTTCTTTCCAGTTTAGATGGCTATCAAACATGACACTAACTTATTTAATACTATTTCCACGATTTAATGACTTGCTCTTGGTTTATTTTATGGAAACAGTTTAGTGGATTATCAGTAATATAAAAATTAGGTAAACCTAATATGCAATACTGGTTGCATAACTGATTTTATTTTAAATTTCTTATATTCTTTATAAAAATTCAACCACAATTTTTAAACATTTAATTTTGGACATTAAATAAGCATATTTGGCTGCGATTCTCCTTCTGTCTGGGAGCAAATTTTATCGAATTTCCTATTAGTTTTGTCGATTCTATCCCCTTCACAAAAAAAAACCGTGACGTCATATTGCAAGAGTGATTCATAACTTTCATGTATCTTGTCAATAATTCTGACCACCACCACGCAAACAAACCGTGACTTCATATTGCAACAGAGGGATTCATAACTCCTACGTATCTTGAGTGATTTCTTTCTTTAGATTGATAGCTTTGTCTTTGATGCGTGGTTCCTTGTCATTGTAGACATACTTTAAACTATCAAGAATGAACTCTTTAAGATCCAAGGATAGCAACGCTTGACATTCACAACCTACAAATAACAAATAAACTAGATTAAATCAACATTATCTTATAGATAAGGCGGCATATATTAAAACTTTCTAGGTCTTGAAGTTTTAAGGTTTATTTGGTTTTCTACAAAATATCTAATACAGAATAGTCGTGTTATCTTCCTATTGATAATAGAGTGCAAACACTAATGCAACAGTTGTCACTATTTAGTAGTAAATATCACTAATTAAACAAAAGAAAACAATAGAATTAGCACAAAATAGCACTATTTAGTGGCATTTTAGTTGGACACTTTTTGTGTGTGTACTTTAGTGAAAGGTACAGAAACTGCGCGCTCCGAGTTACACACTTTTCAAGTTACGCACTCGACCACGCCCAGTGCGTAACTCGATCAATCATCTAAGGCCGTGGCTACACTATGCCGGATAAAATTGCAGCTTTTGTTTCCAGACTATGGCAAAAATGTCTAATCAAACAATAGAATTAGGATTCAATCGTTTTAGTGTGGACAGAAGGCCTAACCGAATAAATAAAGCTGCTTTTTCAACTTTATTCGCGCACTAGGCGCATAACACGATTTGACTAAAATAGCTTAGTGGCTTAGAGTTCCGCGCTTTTTTAATAGTTAATTAAAATCTCTAGGGAAAGAACCTTTTTTTCTAAATTTCATATGGCAACTGTATAGTCTAAAGTGATTGATATTAATTTTAATGTTTTTTCGAAGATAAATGATAGGGGTCGGGAGGGTAGATAAGAAATTGATCTAAGCCCCCCGCCCCCCTCCCCCCCACGATTGAAAAACTGTTCCGCTGTCTACATTATATACTTTTCTAATTTTTCAAATGTGATATTTATTATACATTGACTCAATCTGTAACATTTAATACTAATTCTGTCTTTCTCCAATTAATTTTATTTATCTGCTAAAGAGGATCTTTGCCGTATATATAATAATAATACACGTTTTTTTTTTGTTGTTTTTATACTTCTTTTTTACTTTTTATACGTTGGCCCTCACGCACATTTCCTTAAACAAACACTCTTTCTTTATCTTAAGGTAATTCCGTAGTAATAGAACTAGCCATAGAATTTTGATAAAACTTTCTACGGTAAAACATTTTGAGTTTTTCATCAAAAATATAAAATAAAAAAATGGGGTCACCGTATTGGATTTTGCGAGAAAAATTTTTAAAGTATAACCACTTTTGTCAATTTAGCGTCTAACATTCGAAAATGGGCATCATACGTAAAAGTATCTCTTGACTGAGATTGGTCAATACCAAATATTTTTGATGTGCTTAAATGTACTCCTTATACATTGGGCTACCGATGTAAAGCAAAAGATTTTCACTAAAATTCAAAAGCGAAGAGAAATAAAGCAAAAATTAACAAAATGTTCGAATTATTACGGACCTCATTAGCGCTTTGAAAGAAACATTTTTCGAAATATCGAAAAATCTAGCCATAGAATTTTGTCATCGATCACATACGTTTTACAAAACATAATTTCAAATGATATTATGAAATAAAAAAGATAGGTGCCCGTATTGGTTTGCGAGATATTTTGAGAAATATTCTCAAATTTCAATAATATCAAGGATTTTCCGAGAGCGGAATGGGGCGAGTTTAAAGAAATTCATAATTTTTCGCTTGAAAATGTGAAAACTGTTCGTATTTTTACGTTAAAGTGTTTCTCAGACATAGCTCTGTATCTATTGATGATAAGAAATGTAAAACCCTAAAATGCGAAATATGTGCAGAACTGTGTGCAGTGCAAAACTACGGAATTACCTTAAATTTATTATAGTTTCTTGAATATATATATGTGTAATATGTAAATATGTAAATATAAGTATATAATATTAGTGCAATAAAGAAAAGATCTGAATCTGAAATTGAATCTGAACACAATTGGTTCTGTCTCACGACACCATATATAAGAAAGCTACAAAAGAAATGTTTTGCGTTAAAAAAAAAAACGAAAAGCTAGCCTATTAAAGTTGAAAAGATAAAAGTAAATGGCTGGTTGTCTGCCGTCTCTTAAAGCTTACTCCTTGCAGAGAGTGATTTCTTTCTCAAAATTAATTGTCTTTGATGCGTGGTTTGTTGTCATAACCGAATTTCTGGGCAGGTCTAGTGACCATGCATTGCTTTGAAATTTCGCTGAACAAACAGATTAAACATATCTAAATATATGTAATAAGCAGTACAATTGTACATATAGTTGTTGCCAATACGCTATTTGTTTGTAATTTTTTTATGGATAAACTTTGTCGAAAGTCAAGGATAGCGAAAAAATGCTGAGTAAACATCGATAATACAAGCCGTGTAATTCAGTAAATTATAATAAAAAATGTCCCCTTTGATTTGTTAAAATATTAGATTTGCTTGAAAACTCTAAAAGAACAAATCTAGATATATAATTGTATTGAAAATTAAGTACCGCTGTGTTTGTTGTTGTTTTGACGCGCGTTATCACCCAAGAAGTCACGTGAGCACTTAGTGCAAGTGGCCCATTAACACTGACAGCGCTACACGCTTTTGCAAAAGGAGACCGATCAGTGACAAGTATTGTTAATAATTCTACTTATAAGTCAAATATTGGAGTTTTAGCTTACCATCCCTGTATATTCTATTGTTCACCTCTAAACTCCCTGAAATCTAAAATCCCCCTCACACGTTACAATGTTGCATTGGAGTTGTTTTGATATGTTATTGGTCATCGAGGCAGTGAACATTTCATATGGGGAGGGGTGGGTTAGAGTACGAAGACAATACTAAGCGAATTACTACAAAATTATGCATAATGTCCCAACTAATTTTGCAATTGAAAGCATATGTCTAAAGTAAATAAGCTGAGATTACATACGTCTGAATTTAATACACTGTGAGTTTTAAACGTCGAACAAGCTTTGCTGAAATCTGTATTGTCTGGACCATTCACTTGATATCGATTACGGACGCTATAGTACAGATAACAGCAGTAGTTTATTCAATAATCAACAAGAAAAGTATGGGAACTAGACGAAAATAAAAATAAAACAAAATAAAACAGTCTTCATAGACCTATCAAATATCGCCAATAAAGAAGTAAAGTTTTATATTGAGAGACGTAGATTATTTTTAGCATTCACCCATGTTTGCATTGATGTAATATAATCTAATGTTGTGCTTATATAGCGCATTTAATAAATTATTAGGATGGAGCGTCTTCGGTGGTACACAATAGGAGATGCTCGTGTTATCTTTTAGGGTTCAGAATCAGTTTGCTCCTTTTAGGATTTAAAACATGAGATATGCCAAATCCTTACTTTTTAGTATCTATTAGGGATTGAATAGCACTAAATCTCTTTAAGCGGTATTTTTAAAGAAATTCCGACGAGTATCAATGATGGTTTATGCCCGGTGACTACCCTCCCCCCCCCCCCCCCTTCCCTTGGGACGAATCTATCCCCCCACTTAAACAAACCGTGACGTGAAAGTGCAACAGAGCTATTCTATCAGTTCTATGTGTCGTGTCTTGTTTTGCTTCAAACCACTGGAATTAATAATAGAGTGTATTCTGAATGTCAATTCAACTTTGCTGAAATCTGTCTTGTCTGGAACATTCACTTGAGGTCACGTGACGATACAGCACAGATAACAGGAGCAGTAGCTTATTCACTAATCAGTGAAACAATTGCAAAGATCATGAAAACAGAAACAGAAACTCCTAAATAGTGTCTACATAGACATCTAAAATATTAGTAAAGAAGTAAAGTTTTATCATGTGTGACGTAGTTTATTTTTAGCTATCGCTTATGTTTGTAATGCTATCTAATAAGCAGTTGATGACGTTTAGCCCCATCTCTAGATCGAAATCCTTTTCGACTTGCTTTTGCTCACTAATTTGTAAGTATTGTTCCTGTATTCTCCAAGGAATAAAAATAAATTGAATATGAAAGGGTGCAAGGAACTATTATGCTATAGGCACGGGTGTAGAACGTAATATTCCTTCAGAGCTATTCCAGTCTGACCGGTATTCTTGGTGACATCCTTTATTAGAATTAGATCTTTTAAGTTTTCTCCTTTGAATCACATACTTTATCGCATGCATTGTGACAATGTAATTGCAAGAAAACTATCAGGATCGCTACGATTTGATAATTTTGTTGTGACAAAGTTTACATTTTTCTCATAGTATTTGCTTTCATGCTGTGATGATTTCTATGGCTGTAGCTATTAAACCGGTTCTTCCCAGTGACCAAAGCAATGATTAAGAAAGCCCTTGATATGGTGAATAAAATTATCGGCATATAACAAGACTACAGCAAGAAACAATAATAATAATCAGTAATAATGATAAATAAATACACGAAATAAATAAAAAATAAAATAAAATAAAAAATTCGTCACACGTCGATTATGATGTTTTGAGAAAGTTTGCATTTTGCATTTTCTCATAGTCTTTGCTTTCATGCTGTGATGTTCTCTATGGTTTTAGCTACTCAACCGTTTCTTCTCAGAACTTATACAAGTAAACAGGAAAAATTTTTCACAGTCTCGATCAAAATGGCTGAAGGCAATGATTTCTCGAAGGACCTCGAGAATTTAGAGGCATTGATCACTTGTCATATTTGTGCTGAAATACTGAGTGAACCCAAATCATTACCTAAGTGCTTGCATACCTTTTGTTTTGCATGCATCCAAAGATGGGCTCATTCCTGTCAAAAAGAGAGAAAGATAGTGACTTGTCCGTCTTGTAGAGAAACTATAAGCCTACCAGAAGGAAATGTCGTAAACCTTACAACTTCATTCCACCATAAATCACTGATACAAGTCTACAACAGCTCTGCGCTAAAGAAAGGGCAGAAAGATTTTAAAGATGCTAAAGCAGCAACTTCAAGAAGAAATGATGAATACAATAAAATGCTTGAGCGGTGCGTTACAGTAATAGAACAGAGTGATAATAATATGAAGAAAACCGTCAAAGAAATAGACCTAGCAGAAAATGAAGTGCGCAGAAATACTTCATGTCTTGTAGAGATTTTACAAAACCATGAAAAGGCAATTCTTGATCAATTAAACAGTATTCGCACGAAACGCAAAGCAGAGCATGAACAAATAAAGAGTAAAATCAGCAAACATACTCAAGAAATTATCAAGCTAACTGGCAATAAATACCAAGAGTTAACAGACATGAACATTGAACATTTCGCAATGGAAGACTTCGGAAAGTATCTAGATGCTAGTAAAACTACTATTGAAAGAACAACATCAGCCTTATCCATGATAAATCAAGTCCATTGTGACTCGACGGTACCTTATACACCAAACCCAAAGGTTATTCAAGATCTCAAGAGACTTCAAATTGGTGAGATAAAAGAACTAACAGCAGATCCGTCACGATGTTCAATCGAGTGTGTACAACCAACAAGGTGTGGCTTTATAAATCACTTCAGTATTGTAACCAGGGATAGTAAAGGAGATGTATGTTGTACCAATAAAGCTATGATTGACGTTAATATCCAAGATAATGATGGCAATGATGTACAGAAAGAAATCACTGAATCTCAACCTGGACAATTTGCTGTGAAGTTTAGAGTTGAGAATCCTTCCCCATGCAACATTGCAGTGAGTATTGGAGGAAAAAACATCAAGAACTCGCCACAGACAATTAGTGTAATCGATGCTAAAGCAGAGTTTAAACCAGTCAGATTCTTTCAGACAACCAGGGCATCACATCCACGATCACTAGCTGTGAACAGTAAAGGGGACATTGCAGTCGTTAACAATAATAATAGAAGAGAATGTCGCATTGTGTTATAAAGTGCTGATGGTGAGTATGTGAGAGACTTTGGTGGTGAAGGAGCTGTAGGTAGTCAACTTAATTATCCATGTGGATTAGCTTTTACCAATGACGACCACATACTAGTCAGTTATATTACAGATGGTGGTAGCAGCATAGTGGAATATCATATTGATGGTAGACTGTTAAAAACTGTTTATAAACAGCATGGAATGGGCTTCACAGGCATGTGTGCATCAGAGCAAAGCATCGCATGTTTATCCTGGACAGGTGAAGATACATCTGTAATGTTGTTTTCTAAAGAAACAGGTGATCACCTACCAGATATCAAGTTGATCGCTCCTAAACTTGAGGAAATGCCTTTTTTTATCACCTATGATAACAATAAGTACTTTGTATCCTTTTATGGTGTTCACAGTATCTATGTTTTTGATGAGAATGGTGGCTTACTGTTCACTATTGGTGAGAAAGGTAGCAAAGAAGGACAGTTTAACTATCCATATGGACTTGCTGTGTTTGGTGCGGACATGCTTCTTGTCTGTGATTTTCATAACCACCGTGTACAATTGTTCCATCAGGATGGTGTTTTTATAAGATCCTTTGATACATTTGGTTCAGATCTTGGTCAAATGAATGAGCCTAGTGATGTTGCTGTTGCTCCAGACGGTCAAGTGTTTATACTGGAGTGGGCCGGTAAACGTATTCAGGTGTTTAGATGAGATACAACAATTGGATTGTCTTGCTATCAAGTTCATAATTAACTTCCTGACATTGAATGATAAATATGAACACAAAAATCAACCAAATATAGATTCACTTGTCGGTTTGATTGATTGATTGATTGATTGATTGATTGATTGATTGATTGACAATGTAAACAGACGTGTGTCAGTCAGTGAGTGAGTGAGTCAGTCAGCCATGTTATATAAATATATTTGTATCAAACATTTTCAATTGAATCCTATATAATTAAAACATGAAATGAACATATCTATCCGTGAAATATTTGCTTTTAGTTTATCTCTTCCGAGGCTTGTATACTAGAGAAAATAATGTAGAGATTATTCATTTACCAGATAAGGCTGGGGAAGTGGGGGGGGGGGGTACCGTTCACGAATCACGGACGATTTTTTGCTAATTTCACGGATCACGGCATTAAAAAAAGGCATTTCACGAATCACGAACTTCTGCATTCGCTTTTTTTTCTATGTCTATTCATTCGTCTTTTAGACTTGTTTCAAGGCCGAATTTACAGACCGGCTTATTTCTACAAATGCAAATGCAATGTTTTAATTGAAATATACAATAGTATATATGTGTAAATTAACTAGACGATCTAAGATCGATAACTTGTGCCCTGTAGTGGTTACATGTATATGTTTTTTTTATAAATATGTACATAAATGCATAAAAAAACAAGATGTATTATATAAAGTGAAAGCTATATTAAACATAGGAAATAGATATTATATTTTTTGTCTTTATTTGAGTATGCGTTTGGGAAAATATTAACCATTTCAAGGGAAATGGTCGTACTTACTATCAGTGAACTTCACAGTAGATTCAATAGCGTTAGTATATATATATATATTTTTATGGGGGGGTGGGCAATATTTTTGTTCACGAGTTTTCTTTGGGACATATACAATGTACAATTTTCTTTTCAAAATATGAATTTTTTGTAAAAATTTCTACTCTCAAATATTTGAAATTTCTGTCCTTTATACCTTATTCAAAGTGAGACAATGTTTTTGGACATTGTTGGCAGGATGTATCAATTATCCATTATAAGATGTCATGTATCACATGATCGTGGGAAAATACAGGAGGTGGAATTGAAAATTTGACATAATGAAAGGTTTTTATTGTGTTGTTCAATTAAATATTTATTGAAATGTGTGTATTTGTTAGAGTGTATAGAAATTATTTTTAAAGAGTTGTTTTTAAATGAAAATTGCATCAAATTCAATCTAACAAGTCGGGCCATAAAAATTTAATTCTATCACACATAAGCTATTTAAAAGTCAATATGAAGTTTTTTTCAAAATAGCATTTCTCATTGTTATTACAAAGAAATTTTGAAAAATTGTGAAACTAATCATCTAAGAAAATAATTTTCTTCCAAATTTAGTTCTATGAATTAGCCGTATCAAGACCAAATAAAGTTTGTCATTTCATAATATCTAGTTCAAAGATCTAGTAATAATATTATATTTCTATTATTAAAAGTGATGAGCATCATAAGAAGAGATAATATCATTGAAGTGCAATATAATTTTTAAAACAGCTTTTTAATCATCAACAATAATAAGTGTTAAATTTGAACAGCATTGACAGTATTTAATCTAATTATAGTACAATATATTTCAATTATTGTAGAGTGATTTTCATCGGACTGTGAAATACATGTAATTACTAACCTAATAGACACTAGTAGATCTTTCACTTTTTGTTTTCTTTTGTTGAAATATGACTATTAGAGAGTATTAAACACTGACTATTAGTTAGTGTTGCACAGTTCGATGAAAATCACTCTAGTGCAACATGATTTACTAATGATAATATCACTAAATAGAATCAGGACAGTCTATTTTAGTAAAAATTGTATTAGTTGTTTGGTTGGTATTCTGCTAGGTTCTCTATCCCGTCGGGCTACATATCTAGGTTTGTGGATGGTACGTTCGAAAGTTATACAATAATTAGCATATCTAGACCTTGGACTTTGCTTTGACAAATAACTTTTATTATCATAATATAAATCACTAGACAATAATACAGACTTTTCAAACAAATTACAATCATTTTCTAGTGATATAACAATATTTTCAATAGACTGTCGTAAGATAAAGTACATATACGTGAGCAAAATAACGATGACTACGCTCAATGAAAACACGATATAATATAAGCTTAAAAATGATATCAATTCATCATTACAAAGTATAGAAAATTCACCAATGTTCAATAAGCATAAGAGACTTATTATGAATAAAGCACATACCAGAAATAACTTTGATATTTTGTCAGCTTTTAGACCAAAGAATTGTAGATTGAACACATTATTTTCCAATATGGCGAATGGGTGCTTCTTGTTCTTTTCCTGTTTACTTTCTTCATAGATTCCCGTGTTGGCAACTTTTCGAGACTCTTCATGTCGAGAGGGATTCATTTCAGTATAGTTCGTTTTGTCATCGTCATTTGTATTGTCCGTGATTTGTGCTATTTTGATCATCAACGATCTGATTAGAACTAGTAAGATCTGGTTTGAACTCGTTATCAATGTTATTCATGCTATCAGTGCTATTCGTGCTATCAGTGCTACAAGGTCCTTGAAACAACCCGGATCGAAATATACGCTCATTGACATCTTTTCTTGTGGGTCTATCAAGGACGGCGTGTGCATTTGTATGTAGATTGATGCGTTTTGACGAGTAATTCGCTCCACATTTCCACAGATAAAAGAACAACACTCCAAACACAGCTACTCGCTTCGTAGAAATTGACCATGAGGGTCGAGCATTTCACACGCATGTTATTCCGGGAGCTTACCAGTGACAAATTGGTCGAAGGCTTCGATCGACACAGGCTTCGCTCGAACGCTCGACCACGCTCCACCATTTACACGCTTCACTGGGGAAGACCGCTGACAAATTGCTCCAAGGCTCAGCCCGACGTCGAAAAAAAACAATATACGCGTTGGATTTTAATACTTGTGCCGCTGGCCTAAAGGCCTGCGGGCACAAGTAATTATAAGTTGTGTACACTGGTCCCAGAGGTTTGATTTCACTCACCCTGTCCATCCCACTGCCTCGGTCGAGGCACAAAGCGCCGCACGAAAACGACTCGGCCTTGGGCCTCGAAAATTATGGCGCTTTACGCCTCAACAAAAACAAAGAGAGAGACGCACGAAGCAAAAGCGAACATCTGGGACCAGGGTATAACCTGTAATAATTATATAAAAATGTTATTTAATTTGAAGTTTATAGTAAAATATTTGATAAAAATATCAAAATTTAAGATCAATACTTTACATTGAAAAAACATATATTAACTCACCATCAATGCATTGTCGATTTCATTTATTCTAACGAAACTGTTTCACTCGATGCTTCCTAAACTCTGAGAAAGATTTGTGTTTCACTGCACAAATGAGAATATTGAATTGCTCTTTCTGAATGCCACTCTTTCCAGCAGAGTAAGAATACAGAGACACGAAAACACGAACAGTACTCGTGTAACCCATGTTTGTTAGCAAACAAGCAAGTAGAGCCACGAGGGTGAAATTTGATCACAAACATAACTTATTCCAGTTAGTGTTTAAAGCAATAGGATCTCAGTTTTCAAGTCAGTGCAAGGTCAAGGTTCTTTTGTTTTTCTTATGGTAGTAGGAATAGCCAGAGAGGACGAGGTTTGCAAGATTTTTTTTTTCACGACATATAATCGCTAAAATCACGAATCACGGCAACAAAAATATGTCAATCACGGGTCACGATCGACTTCAATTTCACGAATCACGGCATGTTTTTTCTGCTTTTCACGGATCACGGCATGAATATAGGTCGAATCACGGATCACGGAAAACCCCTTCCCCAGCCTGCCAGATCAGTATATAGTCAAAAATGGGCCAACCGATGAAACAATTGATGTGGTTTAAACGTTCTGCAATATGTTTGGCTCAAACTTTTGATCTTTTCTATGGGATAAAAATGTGACATAGCAAATGTTTGATATCGAAATGCATAGCATACAACATGTTCACAATTTGACGAACGTTTGATTACACTCACACGAAAATCGTATTGGTTAAGTAAAAACTGTACTTTTATAAAGCGTTTTTCAGTAACTGTGCAAACTTCGACTACGACTATGCTACGACTCTAAGTAGTATTTAATATAAAAATTAGGTAAACCTAATAGCGGAGCTCCGATTTAATGAAATGAATTATTTATTCAATCATCCATTCATTCATTTGTTCATTCACTACCAATTATTAAATTGTTGATCAATCAATCAATGAAAATGACCATAGATAAAAAAGTAAACATATAAATGAATTAATTTATGAATAAATTCATTAAATAATCCAAATAATCATGAAAAGAAAATAACAAGTGAGGGATAATTTTCTCTCTCTCTTTCTTTCTTTCTTTTTTTTTTCTGCTATGTTATTTTCTTTTCATGATCAAATAATCATATAATCAATTGAAATAAACAAATCTTTATCCATGCGACAACATTTTATTATACGCAAGAAATATGCACAAAAATTGGAAAAATATCCGACTGTATTTTTGGCAATTTTTGGCTTCCTTTTATGTTGTTACGCATGGTAAAAATAGCACTTGTCAATCAAAATTGATTGTCCAATGAGAAGTTAGAAAAGCACTAAGATGGCTTCTCGCTTTATGCTCTTTCTAAGTTCAAGTTTGAAAAAATGTTTTAAAAATCGACAAAAAATTCACTTTTCTGGTGAAATGTGTAATGAATTACTTATTGGTAATCTAGCTATCTAATACGGCTGTGCATTTTTAATTATCAAATGTGAATACTGCCTAACTCGTTAAAAAAATAGCTACTATGAACTTTTGAAATTTTAACTTGCAGATGAGTACAATGACGAATTCATACAAACGTTTTATTGCAATTCAATAACAAATAAAAAAAATACAAGAATCAAATTAAAAAAAAAAAAAAATAAAAAAACCAACGATGGAGAAATATCTTACAAAAAGAAGTAAATATCATTATTGCAAACTGCTTCGATGTGGATGGTAAAAAAGAAATTCATTAAAGATCGTCAAAAAATGTAAACATACCGGCGCCACGTTTCTTGTCCTGTACTGTCACTTTTCCACTGAACTTTTTGTCCTCAGTTCTGATTACAATAAGCTTGTTCATGTTTTTAGAATTTTAAAGGTGGCAAAAGACATTTTCACCGCCTCTAAAAAGTTTACACAGTAAGGCGATGGCAAGTATGGCAAGCCGATTGTAGCATTATTCAATTATTCCTAAATTCAATATTCAACCCAGTTTTTCAACTTATTTTATTTAACATTCAACCTTAAATCATTCAACATTCAACCACGGTCATTCAACATTCAACCTTTGTCATTCAACATTCAACCACGGTCATTCAACATTCAACCTTTGTCATTCAACATTCAACCACGGTCATTCAACATTCAACCTTTGTCATTCAACATTCAACCTTTGTCATTCAACATTCAACCTTTGTCATTCAACATTCAACCTTTGTTATTCAACATTCAACGTTTGTCATTCAACATTCAACCACGGTCATTCAACATTCAACCTTTGTCGTTCAACATTCAACCACGGTCATGCATTCAACATTCAACCTTTGTCATTCAACATTCAACCTTTGTCGTTCAACATTCAACCACGGTCATTCAACATTCAACCTCTGTCATTCAACATTCAACCACAGCCATTCAACAATCAACGACTCTCAACGAGAATGCGCAACCGCCATTCATCGGTCAGCGGTTCTTGCTTTAAGGCATTCCCGAATATAATAAGTGACACATGAAAATTGACAAGACGGCGACAAATAATCAACTAGCTGAACTCGCCAAGTGCCTGACTCAGGCAGGTGAGATTGTTAAAGAGTTGACTGGAACATCGGCGTCTACTTCAAGTGCAGAAAGACCAGCAACTTCATCAGCAAATGCAAACACACGAACGCAAACACGAATTGGAGCAGCCATTTCATCAGTACATCAAACTGTGAACAGAGCACAGTCGATGATGACGAACTCGACTAACAGAGGGACCTTTTCCCGATTGAATGGTCGAGAACGTTTGAGAGCAATTTCAGGTATTACTTTGATATGTTTCTAGTACTTTTTTATCATTAATATATAAACATGAACATGAAAATATGCTGCCAATGTAGAGTGCACGCACTAAAAGTGTGCAACAGTTGTCACTATTTAGTGTTAAATAGCACTAGAGTGCAAACAATATATCCGTGAAACACTAATTACTAAATAGTACAAAATAGTGCTAATTAAACAAAAGAAAACAATAGAATTTGCATAAAATAGCACTATTTAGAATTACTAAAGTTTCACGAATTAATTGTTTGCACTCTAATAAAACAAAAGAAAACAATAGAATTAGCATAAAATAGCACTATTTAGTGGTATTTATGTTGCACACTTTTAGTGCGTGCACTCTACATTGGCAGCATATTTTCATGTTCATGTTTATATATTAATGATAAAAAAGTACTAGAAACATATCAAAGTAATACCTGAAATTGCTCTCAAACATTCTCGACCATTCAATCGGGAAACGGTCCCTCTGTTAGTCGAGTTCGTCGACATCGACTGTGCTCTGTTCACAGTTTGATGTACCGATGAAGTGGCTGCTCCAATTCGTGTTTGCGTTCGTGTGTTTGCATTTGCTGATGAAGTTGCTGGTCTTTCTGCACTTGAAGTAGACGTCGATGTTCCAGTCAACTCTTTAACAATCTCCCCTGCCTGAGTCAGGCACTTGGCGAGTTCAGCTAGTTGATTATTCGTCGCCATCTTGTCAATTTTCATGTGTCACTTATTATATTCGGGAATGCCTTAAAGCAAGAACCGCTGACCGAAGAATGGCGGTTGCGCATTCTCGTTGAGAGTCGTTGATTGTTGAATGGCTGTGGTTGAATGTTGAATGACAGAGGTTGAATGTTGAATGACCGTGGTTGAATGTTATGGCGTTCAATTTCCGCCAAAATTCGACTTGCTCAATTCAACATTGTACTTCTTCTATTCGACCTTTTTTTATAATCGGACATTCAACTTTGTTGTTTCAAGAATCCAACATCCTTTGCTTCATAGTCCGACTTGCAAGTTTTCTAAATATTGTCGATGTTTCTGCAATCGAACTTTGTACTTTAACGAATTCAACATTCAACTTTCTCACAATAGAACATCCTTCCGCATGCCACTTTCGTCCAGTCAACGCGGGCTCAGAAAATACCAATTCCAACACTGTTGGGTAGGGGGACGGGAGAAAAAGGTAACTTTCCGTACCCCCGATGGATAGTTGTGGAACTCAAAGTCACATAAACCCTCCCCCAAAGCATATTTTTTTGTCTTGTTCCACGTGATCTAGAAAAACAAGATGGCTGCACGGTGATTTCTTAATTCCCGTCAAAATTGTAGCTGGTAACTATTTTTTTCTTTCTTTTTGAAAATAATCCGATTTCTATGATAAGCACGTGCTTTTCATGGTCAACTTTTGCTGTACATTCAGTATATTTTACAATCGCAATTAACAGCTACATTCACCATTTCACTAGAAAAACGGCACCTTCAGTCTTTGGTTTTTCTCGCTGTAAAGTCGAAAGACGATCTGCCACTTTCAGAAGGGCAGATCTGACCTCGTTTAAGTCATCATCGGCCATGTTTCAATCCTCCGTAAGTGCAGCTTCCGAACCGAGGGAATGATCACGTGTTTTTGGATAAGACAAAAAAATGTTGCCTTGGGGGAGGGTTTATGTGACTTTGAGTTCCACAGCTATCCATCGGGGGTACGGATAGTTACCTTTTTCTCCTGTCCCCCTACCCAACAGTGTTGGAATTGGTATTTTCTGAACCCGCGTTGACTGGACGAAAGTGGCATGCGGAAGGATGTTCGATTGCGAGAAAGTTGAATGTTGAATTCATTAAAGTACAAAGTTCGATTGCAGAAACATCGACAATATTTTGAAAACTTACAAGTCGGACTATGAAGCATAGGATGTTGGATTCTTGAAACAACAAAGTTGAATGTCCGATTATAAAAAAAGGTCGAATAGAAGAAGTACAATGTTGAATTGAGCAAGTCGAATTTTGGCGGAAATTGAACGCCATAGAATGTTGAATGACAAAGGTTGAATCTTGAATGACAAAGGTTGAATGTTGAATGACCGTGGTTGAATGTTGAACGACAAAGGTTGAATGTTGAATGACCGTGGTTGAATGTTGAATGACAAAGGTTGAATGTTGAATGACAAAGGTTGAATGTTGAATGACCGTGGTTGAATGTTGAATGACAAAGGTTGAATGTTGAATGACCGTGGTTGAATGTTGAATGATTTAAGGTTGAATGTTAAAAAAATAAGTTGAAAAACTGGGTTGAATATTGAATTTAGGAATAATTGAATAATGCTACAATCGGCTTGCCATAGGCAAGCTTGTGTTGCTCGAACACACGTTGACGGTTGTGCTAAATTTGTATTTCCATCCACTCCCTGAACTGGCAGTCCTACTTTGTTGACAAACATTTTGTGTGAAACGTTTTTTTGTCGTGAATAGTTGTTGATAAATCTGCATTGGTACTAAAGCTCTCTGTGTTATGAATATCCCGTAAAAATTGACGAATGAACAGAGTGAAATTATATCTTCGTGAGTCGTGTTCGTCTTGATGTTAACCTCTTTTGAATTGCTGCAAATGCAGCGCATATTTGTTTTGTTTTTGTTTTTATGAAAGTTTTGTCGCCGTCGATTTTACTTTTAAAAGAACAGTCGATAAGTAATGGGGCTTAGTCACATTTCGTGACTGCGGACTGCGTGAGCACTAAAATATAATACTTTCTCGTTTTCAAAGTGCTGTAAATATTTTTAAATGTGAATTTCAATTCGAATAATTACATAACACCAGAAGATTACCAAGATATGGTGGAGTAGACGTTACTTTAGGTCTACATAATGGTACTATGGACAGAGGATTGTCTGAATCACTTCAAAGCAAATCCACTCTTTGAATTTTTTCGAATTTAGGTGGCTCGACACAGTTTCGGAAAGCTACAACTAGGCTCTGCAAAATTACAAATAGATTATGAAATCGTTCAACTTGACAATGTTCCTCTATCTATATTTAAACAATTTTTTCATGAAAGTTTACTTGATAAGTGAAGTTTAAAATGATGGGTATTTTGGGCAGATTCTCATTAATATTCATGAGGTATGGGGAATTCCTGAAAAACGGGTTTTGAGTTTTATCTCCGAAATTCGCCATTAGATTTTTGTCAAACTTTCATATGTCACAATATGAGTAATTTTTGAACTGGCAACGGAGTTTCAAGAATTTAAATCTGGGAATTTTTGAGAAATTATGCTTCAAAGTTTGTTTTGGTTTTTCGGACTCCGTTCAATGTTCAACATAAAATGAGGCGTAGAAAAATAACGGTTTATGTAATCATTTAAATTTTTTACACAAACATTAACCCATGTCTCAGGTTTATTGTAAGCAAATTTGAAATCGTTGGCTTAAATAGTCTTTAAACTACGGCTCTACGGCTAAAAAGTATATTTTATGACAACATTTGTAAATCCAACATTTTTAGTAAAATCCGCATTTCTCCAAAACTGGTCCATAGATTTTTATAAAACTTTCTCAAGTTCGAATTCAACCTATTCACAACAAAATACATTCCTTTTCATCTGAGTGAGGACTTTCTAAGTAGCGAAAAATCAAGGATAAATACTGATAACTCAACGGATTCGCTTTTGTCCCGCACATGTCCCGAGCTGAGTAAAATCTTAATAAATTTACATAATGTCACGGTCACGCAGTCGCTGTCTGCAGCGAATCGCATTCGCACGCTTGAATTTTGCTAATAAATGATAAATAAATTCAAGCTTGGTTGTTGTCGTTGTGTTTCAAATTTTGTGGAACCACAGTTTGTTCACCGTGGTAATGACAAAAATTTTGAATTCATTTACAAGTTCTCGTTTGAAAATTTTAAATCCTAAATATGTCGAGCAAGATAATAGTCCCGCAGTTTTGCTTAGAGTGCACGCACTAAAAGTGTGCAACATTTATTACTATTTAGCACAGGAAGCCCAATGTCTACAACTGATATTTATAAGGCTTTATATGGTGTATTAGCCGTTGATCTTTGTCGTGCTATAACTTTGTAAAAAATAAAGGAAATTAGTTCAAACATTCAAGTGTTGTTTCTTGTATTTTACTCACGCTATGGTAGCGATTTCAGCGTATTTCAGCGTTTTTTAGCGTGATTGCAATCATTTGAACTAATTTCCTTTATTTTTTACAAAGTTTTAGCACGACAAAGATCAACGGCTAATACCCCATATAAAGCCTTATAAATATCACTTGTAGACATTGGGCTTCCTGTGTATTTAGTAGTAAATAGTACTAATTAAACAAAAGAAAACAATAGAATAAGCATAAAATAGCACTATTTAGTGGTATTTATGTTGCACACTTTTAGTGCGTGCACTCTAATAAGACCGCAAACAAAATAACACATGGGCGACGAGAGGCAGTGAAAGAAAAAATGAGGATGATTTTACTTGCAATATCAATATTATTGACGGAATAGATTAGCTTTTACGCACTTTTTGTAAATAAAAAAGCTGCTTGGATGCGATTCGCTGCAGACAACGACTGCGTGACCGTGACATTATGTAAATTTATTAAGATTTTACTCAGCTCGGGACATGTGCGGGACAAAAGCCGAGTCCGTTGAATTATCAGTATTTATCCTTGATTTTTCGCTACTTAGAAAGTCCTCACTCAGATGAAAAGGAATGTATTTTGTTGTGAATAGGTTGAATTCGAACTTGACAAAGTTTTATAAAAATCTATGGACCAATTTTTGAGAAATGCGGATTTTAATAAAAATGTTGGATTTACAAATGTTGTCATAAAATATACTTTTTAGCCGTAGGGCCGTAGTTTAAAGACTATTTAAGCTAACGATTTCAAATTTGCTTACAATAAACCTGAGACATGGGTTAATGTTTGTGTAAAAAATTTAAATGATTACATAAACCGTTATTTTTCTACGCCTCATTTTTTGTTGTACATTGAACGGAGTCCGAAAAACCAAAACAAACTTTGAAGCATAATTTCTCAAAAATTCCCAGATTTAAATTCTTGAAACTCCGTTGCCAGTTCGGAAATTACTCATATTGTAACATATGAAAGTTTGACAAAAATCTAATGGCGAATTTCGGAGATAAAACTCGAAACCCGTTTTTCAGGAATTCCCCATACCTCATGAATATTAATGAGAATCTGCCCAAAATACCCATCATTTTAAACTTCACTTATCAGGTAAACTTTCATGAAAAAATTGTTTAAATATAGATAGAGGAACATTGTCAAGTTGAACGATTTCATAATCTATTTGTAATTTTGCAGAGCCTAGTTGTAGCTTTCCGAAACTGTGTCGAGCCACCTTAAACACCTTCTATAAATCTCTTTCTAGATTTGGTGCTAGATTATGGAATTCATTATCGCAAAACACGAGATCACTGTCCAAAAAAATCATTCAAAAAGAAAATCAGATTGAAACTTCTTTAGCATTTAAAAAAACGTTGCCTACCAGGAGCCTGAAAAGTTAATAAATGTCTTTTCTTGCATTTAAATATTATTAAGTTGTAATTATTGATGTAATGTTTGTGAATTTATTGACGAATTATAAATTTTATGCTTAGAGAGCATTCACAATTTAGCTAGTGTGTGTGTGTGTGTGTGTGTGTGTGGGGGGGGGGGGTTGGTTGTGGTTATTTTTGGGGGGCATTATGTTTGTCTTGTGCGCCTTAGGGGAGGGGGGGCTAACGAATATTTGAGCGTCAGTATAAAACCAGGGGGGTGGGGGGTTCCTGCAATTTTTTTACCCGAAAAAAAATTATGAAAAACTAAATATATAACTAGGAATCCTGGATTTTTAGAATAGATAAAACTTCAATAAAATTAGGAGTGCTTGCAAAGGACATTAGCGGGCATTGCAATTTGCAACTTCAATATCTCTGTGACATTTTAACTTGTTAGCCGAGGACCAACTGAAAAATAACATTAATGTTAATGGTATAACTATTGTTTTCCTTATTTTGCAAAAAATAAATAAATAAATAAATAAATAAATAAATAAATAAATAAATAAATAAATAAATAAATAAATAAATAAATAAATAAATAAATAAGCGTCTAAACTCAGTTGCAAAGTTAGTTGGGACACTACACATAATTTAGAAATAAACCACTCAGTATTGTTCTCAATCGGGGGAGTGGGAATTTGAAGCGGTTTAAAACGATGTGCACATAATATCCCAACAACGGAGTGTAGAGATTGTTGACAAGGAATGTTTATGTGCCAAACTAACTCAGCGAACTAGTCAATGATACCAAATGTTTTCAAACAGTAAAGTATTCTGAAAATTATAATCAATAAAACTCTACTGTTATCGAGCAAACCACGTTTAACTGGAGCAATATTGTTATTCATTCAAAACAATCTTTTATTCAAGTGCATAGTGAACAAATGTAAAAGTTACATTTGAAACTTATACTGGGTAGGTGGGCCATATGCCATGAGGAGGGAAAGGGTGCTATTATATTTTACCTAAAATATTTGATATCTCTACAGGGGTGGGTTCAAACAAAAACTCCACAGATCATAAGGGGGTCTTTAAAAATTGAAGAGAGAAATTTAAATGCATCATAGACCCCTCTATAGATAAACTATGAACTCCCCCTTATTGTATGTGTTATTCATTTGTAAATACATCTGTTAATAAATATCTTTCTTTTTTGTCTGTTTTCGTTTTCATGTTGTCATTTACGTACTTATTAATAATAGTTGATATCAGTTCTTTTATAAGTATTTTGTTTAGTAACGTGAATAAGATTTGATTGATAATAAACTTAAACTATTAAAGTGAGACTGAATCTCTAATATCATACAACTCATTCGATATAAGGCTGAATACAAAGTCAATAAAGTATGACACATTGGATTTTTCAAATCAGTGAGAATTGTGGTCGTTCAGCACTAAAAATAAGGAGGGGTAGGAGTAATACTCCGACGAAGGAATAACGTCCGAAACGTCAGTTATCGATATCTTCACCAAACCGTGTACAATTTATTATCACATTTACAACAAATTCTAAAATACACACACACACAAATGTTTGCAGTTGAATGATTATTGTACAAGTTGTTGTTGTTGTGTTTAAAAAACGCTTACAGTTTTCTAAAGTTAGCATGGGGACATACACCCCCCTCCCCAGAATCCTTCAGGGGAAATCGTAGCGGTGGAGGGAGGGGCTAGCTAAAGTAAATAAGCTGAAATTATATGCATTTAGAATTAATAATACAGTAAAACCAAGAGGCGAATTCAACTCCCCGGGGTGGGGGAGGGGGGACTCCGCGGGTAAGAAACCGGCGATGCCCGTCGTATCTTTTAGTAGTAAAAATCAGTGATTTGGTCTCGTTTAAGGTTTAAAATATGAATTTGTGCAGCCAAATCCTCACTTTTTGGTATCGTTTATATCGTTTAAAGAAAAAAAAACTAGCCCAATTCATAGCAATGAAACTCATGATTGTGATATCTTTTAGGGATAAAAGATTTGTGAAATCACGTCTTTTTCAAAAACGTCCTGTACCTTTTTTTTTCTAAATACGAAGTGCATCCCTCGTCATTCATGCACAGACTTTCCCCTCCCCCCGCAATTTGACTTTGTTGAAATCTGTCTTGTCTGGAACATTCACTTGATGTCACGTGACGATACAGCACAGATAACAACAAGTTATTCAGTAATCAGTGAAGCAGCTGCAAAGATCATGAGAAAACGAAACAAAAACTCCTTAAGAGTGTCTACATAGACATCTGAAATATTAGCATAAAGGCCTGACATAGATTATTTTTAGCATTTAGGCGTTTGTAATGATACCTAATGGATAAGTTGCCAGTTACCAGTCCCCTTCGTTATTACAATGCATTTTGGGTTCGCCAAGGGGCAAACAAGAGCTCTGTTCGTACAAATGTTTATGGTCACGATATTATTCGTATTTTCAGTGCTTCATGTGGCACTGTTAAACAGAATTTTCTTCCCAAGTCAAAGGACATGTAATCAAAGAATACTCATGCTTCGTAATTGTAAGTTTATCATGAATATTGTGATGTAGTTGATTAAATTGACTCGCCGATTCTTTCGGAAGTGCGATATTTGTGAAATGCGATCGTTTTATAGTTGCCCTGAAGCGAAACATTATGTGTATAGATAAAAAGGAAATTGCAAAGTTACACAATAAAATTATATGAACTGAATATCGATGTGTCTTGTCATTGCAAAGCTAACGTAAACGCTTGTTATTTGGATACTTCTCATCTAGATAAAAACCTCGGAAATCAATTATACAATACGATGAATCAAAAAGAAATTGTAGTGCGTGGCAATAGTAATTGCTTTTACCGAGCTATTGCCCTGGCCATTATCAGCTGTGCTACAAGAATGGATTCATTTTTTAGGGTGATGGTGGGGAGCATGATGTTTCTTTTCACTCGGCATTGGTTCAGATTCATCACCAAATGTTGACTTCTTTTGTGACTTGTTCTCTTCAAAATCGTAATCTTTCGCACGTTTCCTCTTTCGGGTAGAGTGTATTATTTCTTTTGGAGATTCACTTGTCGATTTTGACTCTCTATTATTTCATATCCCCGAATGTAAACCGTTGGCGTTCGACATTTACTATGTCTAGCCGCGAAGTGATTACCATACACATTAGTACCAAAAGTTACTCAAAACTTGTCTTTCATAATTATTTTTACCCCATGTAGTATTAAAGGTCTTGCTTTGTTAAAGGTGAGTAAAACCTTAAGATACCAACATGACGTGGAGGGAGAATTTGTTTTTCAAGGTAACCACTATCGATTCGTTTGTTATCACAAGCCCAGACAACACAGTGCTCACCGCAAGGCTCGAGCGAGGCATATTTTACAGTATTCGTAAGACATTCTACAGTACTTCCAATTTAGGAGAACCATATTCGAAACAAATCAATGATACTCGATTTAAAATTTTTTATTCTGTAATTTTGCAACAATTTCCTTTTCGTCTAAACACATAATATAGAGTCGCCCTAAATGTCGTGGGTCGTGGGTCGTGGGTAAAAAGTCGTGGGTCGTGGGTAAAGTCGTGGGTAAAGTCGTGGGTAAAAAAAATCATGAAAATTGTAAAAAAAAACCGAAATAAAGAATAAATAGATAAATTAAACAAAGATATAACAAGCAAAATAATATGATTATACTTTAAATTTCAATAAAAAAAAGGCTTACATCTGGGTACACGTACAAGACTACCGATCAAGTACAGTTATGGGAAACAACTTTGCACATATAACATTCGAACTAACTCTCTAATCAAACTCTAACGGGATAACGTTATTAACGATTGCCTAGCTTATAACAACAAGGAACAAATTCTACAGTTTTTATCATTTACTACGTAGATGCCGCTGTTATGTAATTCTTAATATGTGACAGTTTAACTTGAATTAGTTCCTGTGGTAGTTAGAATATATAGCATCACGGTTTTTAATGTGGTCTGATCAGAGGTTTTCCGCTCATCTCTCATACCTGGCGTTGCACGACACTCACGACATTCGCGTGATATCAGGGATAAAGTTCGCTTCGTACACGTGATAAATTGTTCAATGCTTGTAAATCTATTAGGATAATGAGGATTGTTTTATACTTACCACATCAAGGCAGTACACACTTTTTGTTGTCTTACATTTACATCTTTGAAAGTATCATTTCCATTTTTGACTTTTACTATAATTACTGATAGGTCTTAGGATATCAGTCTTGAAAATGAAAGAGCTAATTCTTCATTGAAAACATTCTGAGACTCAAATTACAAAGTCTGACCTCCTGGTTAATATAAACTCTTATTATAGGAAGAGCACGAACTACAAAATTTAACTTAAAAAATTTCATAAAGTTTCAACTTTTATTTATTTCTTAATACTGCGGCAGCCTAACGTTTGCATAACCACACCAACCACTCGCAGCACCCACTTTTGATAAAAATCGCTAGTCAGTAAATGTTATTACATACGGCCTATAATGTAGACTTTCGTAAAGTCCCTTTTAGCTCCCGCACAAGGACTCTCTCGCTCCGCGGTCGCTTTTTTTTGCGCTTCGCGCTCAAAAAAGAAAAAAAAAAAAAAAAAAAAAAAAAAAATCCAAATAGAGTCCGACTTGTCGCAAGTCTACCTATAATGTAGTTCATGTACGCAGATACTAAGTTTTTGTTCGACAAGATATGCTAATTAATAGTATTATAGTACGAGTTAATTCAGTCAAGAGTGTTATGGTTAGTTGCAATTGATTGATATCGTACCAACTCTTAAATGACTTGTCTTTCTCGATGGGTTTCTCTTATACAAAAAGCATACATCTTGCCAGTGAATTTATATACAACGTGCGAGTGGCATGTAACTCTTTCGGGATCGAGTCCCTTACATGTCGGATGATCTTGCACATTTTAATGTCTTCAATACAAACACATTTTAAGTAGTGTTTGTAGTGCATTTCGACTTCTAATAGAGTAAATATCCGCAAATATTCCAAAATCTTCCAAAACTGTTCAAGATTGATAGTAGTAAATTATCAATTACTGCTAGTGAAAACGGCTTGTACGTGTACCCAGATGTAAGCCTTTTTTTATTGAACTTTAAAGTATAATCATATTATTTTGCTTGTTATATCTTTGTTTAATTTATCTATTTATTCTTTATTTCGTTTTTTTACAATTTTCATGATTTTTTTTACCCACGACTTTACCCACGACCCACGACTTTTTACCCACGACCCACGACCCACGACCCACGACCCACGACATTTAGGGCGACTCATAATGTATCATTTTAGATCAACTATAAAATGATCGCTATGTTTACATTTCATAATCGCATTTCCGAAAGAATACTAGCGAGTTATTTCATCATCTGTATCACAATATTCATGATAAACTTACAATTATGAAGCATGAGTATTCTTTGATTACATTTCCCTTGACCTGGGAAGAAAATTCTGATTTCTGGTGCCGCATGAAGCACTAAAAATGCGAATGATATCGTGACCATAAACATTAGTACGAGCAGAGCTCTTGTTTGCCCCTTGGCGAACCCAAAATGCATTGTAATAACGAAGGGGACTGGTAACTGGCAACTTATCCATTATATCTAATGAGCCTCAAGAGTGACGACGTTTAACCCTAGTGTCTCGTTCAGGTCTATTCCTGTATTCTTGGTGACATCACTTATCAGAACTAGATGGTTTAAGTTTTCTCTTTTGAATCACACACATCGCTATATTACAATGCAGTTTAGATGGCTATCAAACATGACACTAACATATTTAATGCTATTTCCACGATTTAGTGACCTGCTCTTGATTTATTTTATAGAAAAAGTTAAGTGGATAATGAAATATCAACAAGCATGGGTTAGCTATGTTGCAAGTTAATTGGCCAGTCACCAATTTTAGATGCGAGTCCTTGTTCACTGTACTGTTTAGATCCTGTAAACTGACTTTTGTACACATAGAATAAATTCGTATCGTAACGAAATATAGATGAAAATCATAAAGTTTATTAGAGTTTTTGAGTGTTATTTCAGTAGCAGAGTTAAGACGTAGGTGACTAACCTAGTTGGGGAACGCGAGACTGTCCTATTGTTAGTAGACCAGTGCAAAAAGGACAAAACGAGATAGCAACGAACAAACAATATTATGCAATACTGGTTGCTTAACTGATTTTATTTTTAATTTCTTATATTATATATAAGATTTTATATTATATATATATATATGACTCCAAAACGTTTCACGTGTTCTTTCCAGTTTAGATGACACTAACATGTTTAATACTATTTCCACGATTTAATGACTTGCTCTTGGTTTATTTTATGGAAACAGTTTAGTGGATTATCAGTAATATAAAAATTAGGTAAACCTAATATGCAATACTGGTTGCATAACTGATTTTATTTTTAATTTCTTACATTCTTTATAAAAATTCAACCACAATTTTTAAACAGTTCATTTTGTACATTAAATAAGGATATTTGGCTGCGACTCTCCTTTTGTCTGGGAGCAAATTTTGTCGAATTTCCTATTAGATTTGTCGATTCTATCTCCACACAAACAAACCGTGACGTCATATGGCAACAGTTGGATTCATAACTCCTATGTATCTTGTCATTGTCTCTAAACACCACCAGACAAACAAACCGTGACGTCATATTGCGACAGAGGGATTCATAACTCCTATGTATCTTGAGTGATTTCTTTCTTAAAATTGATAGCTTTGTCTTTGATGCGCGGTTCCTTGTCACTGTAGACATACTTTAAACTATTAAGAATTAACTCTTTAAGATCCGAGGATAATAACGCTTGACATTCACAACCTACAAATAACAAATAAACTAGATTAAATCAACATTATCTTAAAGATAAGGCGGCATATATTAAAACTTTCTAGGTCTTGAAGTTTAAAGGTTTATTCGGTTTTCTACAAAATATCTAATACAGAACAGTACAAAACAAAGTTATCATCAATATACAAAATCAAATGGAAAAGTCGTTACGCTCGAGCGCACATGACGTTCTTCTGACCACAAATAAACAATGTCCTCCAACAGTTATGTAATCTTCCTATTGATAATAGAGTGCAAACACTAATGCAACAGTTGTCACTATTTAGTAGTAAATATCACTAATTAAACAAAAGAAAACAATAGAATTAGCACAAAATAGCACTATTTAGTGGTATTTTAGTTGGACACTTTTTGTGTGTGTACTCTAGTGAAAGGTACAGAAACTGCACGCGCCGAGTTACACACTTTTCAAGTTACGCACTCGACCACGCCCAATGCGTAAATCGATCAATCATCTAAGGCCGTGGCTACACTATGCCGGATAAAATTGCAACTTTTGTTCCGAGACTAAAGCAAAAATGTCTAATCAAACAATAGAATTAGGATTCATAGTGTGGACAGAAGGCCTAACCGAATAAATAAAGCTGCGTTTTCAAATTTATCCGCGTTGGTGTGGACGTGGCTTAACCTAGTTTAATGTCTTTGACGGGCACTAAGCGCATAACACGATTTGACTAAAATAGATTAGTGGCTTAGAGCTAGTTCCGCACTTTTTTAATTGTTAATTAAAATCTATAGGAAAGAACCTATCTTTCTATTTCATTTTTTATTGATTTTTTTACAAACGATAATTGATGGACAAATTTTAAGATCTAAATTCTATGGCAACCGTATAGTCTAAATTGATTGAGATTAGTTTGAATGTATTTTCGAAGATAAATAATAGGGGTGGGGAGGGTAGATAAGAAATCGAGCTAAGCACCCCCCCCCCCCTCCTCCATTGAAAAACTGTTCCGCTGTCCCCTGAGCTATGAGTTATTCTACAAATTATCTACTAGCTAACCGTCCCTGTATAATCTGTTGTTAACCCCTAAACTCCCTGAAATCTGAAATCCACTTCACACGTTACAATGTTGCATTGGAGTTGTTTTGATATGTTATTGGTCATCGAAGCAGTGAACATTTCAAATGGGGAGGGGTGGGTTCGAGTACGAAGACAATACTGAGCGAATTACTACAAAATTCTGCATCATGTCCCAACTAATTTTGCAATTGAAAGCATATGGCTAAAGTAAATAAGCTGAGATTACATACGTCTGAATTCAATACACAGTGAATTCTAAAAGTCAAACAAGCTTTGCTCAAATCTGTCTTATCTGGAACATTCACTTGATGTCACGTGAAGATACAGCACAGCCAACAACAGTAGCTTATTCACTAATCAGTGAAACAACTGCAAAGATCATGAGAACAGAAACACAAACTCCTAAATAGTGTCTACATAGACATCTAAAATATTAGTAAACAAGTAAAGTTTTATCATGTGTGACGTAGTTTATTTTTAGCAATCACTTATGTTTGTAATGCTATCTAATAAGCAGTTGATGACGTTTAGCCCCGTCTCTAGATGGAAATCCTTTTCGACTTGCTTTTGCTCAGTAATTTGTGAGTATTGTTCCTGTATTCTCCAAGGAATAAAAATAAATTGAATATGAAAGGATGTAAGGAACTATTATGGTATAGACACGGGGGTACAACGTAATATTCCTTCAGAGCTATTCCAGTCTGACCTGTATTCTTGGTGACATCCTTTATTAGAATTAGATCTTTTAAGTTTTCTCCTTTGAATCACATACTTTATCGCATGCATTGTGACAATGTAATTGCAAGAAAACTATCAGGATCGCTATGATTTGATAATTTTGTTTTGACAAAGTTTAAATTTTTCTTATAGTATTTGCGTTCATGCTGTGATGGTTTCTATGTCTGTAGCTATTCACCCGGTTCTTGTCAGTGACCAAAAGCAATGATTAAGAAAGCCCTTGATATGGTGAATAAAAATTATCGCAATATAACAAGACTACAGCAAAAAAACAATAATAACAATCAGTAATAATAATAAATAAATACATGAAATAAATAAAAAATAAAATAAAATACAAAATTCGTCACACGTCGATTATGATGTTTTGAGAAAGTTTGCATTTTGCATTTTCTCATAGTCTTTGCTTTCATGCTGTCATGGTTTCAATGGCTTTAGCTACTCAACCGTTTCTTCTCAGAACTTATACAAGTAAACAGGAAAACTTTTTCACAGTCTCGATCAAAATGGCTGAAGGCAATGATTTCTCGAAGGACCTCGAGAATTTAGAGGCATTGATCACTTGTCATATTTGTGCTGAAATACTGAGTGAACCCAAATCATTACCTAAGTGCTTGCATACCTTTTGTTTTGCATGCATCCAAAGATGGGCTCAATCCTGTCAAAAAGAGAGAAAGATAGTGACTTGTCCGTCTTGTAGAGAAACTATAAGCCTACCAGAAGGAAATGTCGTAAACCTTACAACTTCATTCCACCATAAATCACTGATACAAGTCTACAACAGCTCTGCGCTAAAGAAAGGGCAGAACGATTTTAAAGATGCTAAAGCAGCAACTTCAAGAAGAAATGATGAACACAATAAAATACTTGAGCTGTGCGTTACAGCAATAGAACAGAGTGATAATAATATGAAGAAAACCGTCAAAGAAATAGACCAAGCAGAAAATGAAGTGCGCAGAAATTCTTCATGTCTTGTAGAAATTTTACAAAACCAGGAAAAGGCAATTCTTGATCAATTAAACAGTATTCGCACGAAACGCAAAGCAGAGCATGAAAAAATAAAGAGCAAAATCAGCAAACATATTCAAGAAATTATCAAGATAACTGGCAATAAATACCAAGAGTTAACAGACATGAACATTGAACATTTCGCAATGGAAGACTTCGGAAAGTATCTAGATGCTAGTAAAACTACTATTGAAAGAACAACATCAGCCTTATCCATGATAAATCAAGTCCATTGTGACTCGACGGTACTTTATACACCAAACCCAAAGGTTATTCAAGATCTCAAGAGACTTCAAATTGGTGAGATAAAAGAACTAACAGCAGATCCGTCACGATGTTCAATCGAGTGTGTACATCCAACAAGGTGTGGGTTTATAAATCACTTCAGTATTGTAACCAGGGATAGTAAAGGAGATGTATGTTGTACCAATAAAGCTTTGATTGACGTTAATATCCAAGATAATGATGGCAATGATGTACAGAAAGAAATCACTGAATCTCAACCTGGACAATTTGCTGTGAAGTTTAGAGTTGAGAATCCTTCCCCATGCAACATTGCAGTGAGTATTGGAGGAAAAAACATCAAGAACTCGCCACAGACAATTAGTGTAATCGATGCTAAAGCAGAGTTTAAACCAGTCAGATTCTTTCAAACAACCAGGGCATCACATCCACGATCACTAGCTGTGAACAGTAAAGGGGACATTGCAGTCGTTAACAATAATAATAGAAGAGAATGTCGCATTGTGTTATATAGTGCTGATGGTGAGTATGTGAGAGACTTTGGTGGTGAAGGAGCTGTAGGTAGTCAACTTAATTATCCATGTGGATTAGCTTTTACCGATGACGACCACATACTAGTCAGTTATATTACAGATGGTGGTAGCAGCATAGTGGAATATCATATTGATGGTAGACTGTTAAGAACTGTTTATAAACAGCATGGAATGGGCTTCACAGGCATGTGTGCATCAGAGCAAAGCATCGCATGTTTATCCTGGACAGGTGAAGATACATCTGTAATGTTGTTTTCTAAAGAAACAGGTGATCACCTACAAGATATCAAGTTGATCGCTCCTAAACTTGAGGAAATGCCTTTTTTTATCACCTATGATAACAATAAGTACTTTGTATCCTTTTATGGTGTTCACAGTATCTATGTTTTTGATGAGAATGGTGGCTTACTGTTCACTATTGGTGAGAAAGGTAGCAAAGAAGGACAGTTTAACTATCCATATGGAGTTGCTGTGTTTGGTGCGGACATGCTTCTTGTCTGTGATTTTCATAACCACCGTGTACAATTGTTCCATCAGGATGGTGTTTTTATAAGATCCTTTGATACATTTGGTTCAGATCTTGGTCAAATGAATGAGCCTAGTGATGTTGCTGTTGCTCCAGACGGTCAAGTGTTTATACTGGAGTGGGCCGGTAAACGTATTCAGGTGTTTAGATGAGATACAACAATTGGATTGTCTTGCTATCAAGTTCATAATTAACTTCCTGACATTGAATGATAAATATGAACACAAAAATCAACCAAATATAGATTCACTTGTCGGTTTGATTGATTGATTGATTGATTGATTGATTGATTGATTGATTGATTGATTGATTCATTGATTGATTGATTGATTGACAATGTAAACAGACGTGTGTCAGTCAGTGAGTGAGTGAGTGAGTCAGTCAGTCAGCCATGTTATACCAATATATTTGTATCAAACATTTTCAATTGAATCCTATATAATTAAAACATGAAATGAACATATCTATCTGTGAAATATTTGCTTTTAGTTTATCTCTTCCGAGGCTTGTATACTAGAGAAAATAATGTAGAGATTATTCATATACCAGATCAGCCAGATCAGTATATAGTCAAAAATGGGCCAACCGATGAAACAATTGATGTGGTTTAAACGTTCTGCAATCTGTTTGGCTCAAACTTTTCATCTTTTCTATGGGATAAAAATGTGACATAGCAAATGTTTGATATCGAAATGCATAGCATACAACATGTTCACAATTTGACGAACGTTTGATTACACTCACACGAAAATCGTATTGGTTAAGTAAAAACTGTAGTTTTATAAAGCGTTTTTCAGTAACTGTGCAAACTTCGACTACGACTATGCTACGACTCTAAGTAGTATTTAATATAAAAATTAGGTAAACCTAATAGCGGAGCTCCGATTTAATGAAATGAATTATTTATTCAATCATCCATTCATTCATTTGTTCATTCACTACCAATTATCAAATTGTTGATCAATCAATCAATGAAAATGACCATAGATAAAAAAGTAAACATATAAATGAATTAATTTATGAATAAATTCATTAAATTATCCAAATAATCATGAAAAGAAAATAACAAGTGAGGGATAATTTTCTCTCTCTCTTTCTTTCTTTCTTTCTTTTTTTTTTTTTTTCTGCTATGTTATTTTCTTTTCATGATCAAATAATCATATAATCAATTGAAATAAACAAATCTTTATCCATGCGACAACATTTTATTATACGCAAGAAATATGCACAAAAATTGGAAAAATATCCGACTGTATTTTTGGCAATTTTTGGCTTCCTTTTATGTTGTTACGCATGGTAAAAATAGCACTTGTCAATCAAAATTGATTGTCCAATGAGAAGCTAGAAAAGCACTAAGATGGCTTCTCGCTTTATGCTCTTTCTAAGTTCAAGTTTGAAAAAATGTTTTAAAAATCGACAAAAAATTCACTTTTCTGGTGAAATGTGTAATGAATTACTTATTGGTAATCTAGCTATCTAATACGGCTGTGCATTTTTAATTATCAAATGTGAATACTGGCTAACTCGTTAAAAAATAGCTACTATGAACTTTTGAAATTTTAACTTGCAGATGAGTACAATGACGAATTCATACAAACGTTTTATTGCAATTCAATAACAAATAAAAAAATTACAAGAATCAAATTAAAAAACACACACATAAAGATCTCAACGATGGAGAAATATCTTACAAAAAGAAGTAAATATCATTATTGCAAACTGCTTCGATGTGGATGGTAAAAAAGAAATTCATTAAAGATCGTCAAAAAATGTAAACATACCGGCGCCACGTTTCTTGTCCTGTACTGTCACTTTTCCACTGAACTTTTTGTCCTCAGTTCTGATTACAATAAGCTTGTTCATGTTTTTAGAATTTTAAAGGTGGCAAAAGACATTTTCACCGCCTCTAAAAAGTTTACACAGTAAGGCGATGGCAAGCTTGTGTTGCTCGAACACACGTTGACGGTTGTGCTAAATTTGTATTTCCATCCACTCCCTGAACTGGCAGTCCTACTTTGTTGACAAACATTTTGTGTGAAACGTTTTTTTGTCGTGAATAGATGTTGATAAATCTGCATTGATCCTAAAGCTCTCCGTGTTATGAATATCCCGTAAAAATTGACGAATGAACAGAGTGAAATTATATCTTCGTGAGTCGTGTTCGTCTTGCTGTTAACCTCTTTTGAATTGCTGCAAATGCAGCGCATATTTGTTTTGTTTTTGTTTTTATGAAAGTTTTGTCGCCGTCGATTTTACTTTTAAAAGTACAGTCGATAAGTAATGACTGAAAAACGCCACGAAGAATCCATGAAGAATACGGCCTTTTTCACCATCTGACAAACTTGTCAAATAAACTCTTCCAGAAAATACAACTTGTAAAAGCTCCAGCTTTGAATGACTATTGAAGGAATTATGACAGCTCTGCATGACTGCACATTTGGATGGTTAAAAACAGCGCCATGAGCGAGTTTTACCCATTTTGTCAGTGAAAATATTTTGAAGTAGCTTTTCATCGTTGAATCGTAGTTATTTTTCTTTTTCGCGCCGCGGTCTTTGTTTCTCTTTCTCAGTCAAATCTCTTCAAGCCGTCAGCTTAGCTTTACCATTTTCGTGTTCTTTCACTTTGTCCAGTGTAGAAATACAATTTGTAGAACGATTTCAGTGAACTGCATCAAAGTGCAAAAATATTGATTGTTTTGGCGCCCACTAAAACTGGTCAGCATATTTGCGCGTGAGTGTACACGGACGTATGTACGGACGGACGTTGTACGTATTTTCGAATTCCGGGCTTCCTGTGGTCGATTTCAAATGAGGTCGATGGTTTACCATATTTTCTTAATTATGGTGCTCCGCTTGCGCGGGCCGAAGGCCCGCGCGGAGCTCCGCTATAAAATGAGAGAGAGTGTTTTATCGGCAGATATAGCCGCGTATCTATAGCGCCGATAAAACACGAACTCGAATTTTATAAATTGCTTCTAAAACTCCAAATGTGAGTTCACATTTTTCATTAAAAAAATCGAGACTTTTCAACTTTATCGGGAGAAAATACAGTTTTAAGTTTATGCAAATTAGGACAGTTCTATATCAGTAGTATGGTGGCCCATTGACGCCATAGGCAAATTTTCATTTTTCCTGATTAAAAAACTGTAATAATTTTTCTATTGATTTTTTTTTGTTCATTTTTATTTAATTTATTTATTTATTTTTTGTTTATTTTTATTTTCTATTTTTTTCATTTTTTTTTTTTTTTTTTTTTTTTGTTGAAAAAAAAAAAAGTTTCTTGTGGCCCATTGACGCCATAGCAAAAAAAATATCTTCCATGGCCCATTGACGCCATAGACCAGGATCCTTTTCGGGTATGCCTATCAAGCAAACCACAGGAACCCCAACTTCCAAACCTTCTTTTGAGACAGTTGCGACTAAGAAATATATAGTAAGAGAGTCAAAATGAAAGAAGAATTATCAAAATGAAGGGAGAAATGGGGTATTTCTTCGATTTGCCTCGATTACGAAAGCGCGAATGGATGTAAGAAATAGACTTTTCCTCAGTCTCTCACTCCGTCGCTACGCTCCCCGCATAGAGACTGTTACACCAGAATAGTAGCGAGTCTTTGATTGGCCGTTAGAATCTGATTCGTAGCTGAATTCCTATTGGTCGTATGCAAATCGCAAAATTTATAAACAATGACAACGTTGAGCAGTGGAAAACAACCATTGACGCTGGCAGTATAACGGTCATTTTTTGGTTCATTTTTTAAATTATAGCTTCTTGGCTTACAAATGAACATGCATGGTATTTATTGAGATTCTCAGGATGTATTTTTTAGAGCTCGAAACTTTGCTTACAAAGGAAGCGCAAACTTCGAACCCGATCACGTAGGTAAAACACGTAGGTAAAACGTATCGAAATCAATCTTTATTGAACTATTGGTTGTGAATAAAATGCCTGTACATATTGAGATTAATATTTCGTGAAATTTGTTGATTGAATCGTAATTCGAGCTTACACGACAATAAAATCAAAGGAATTTTGACTTTGGCGGCTTGTACAGTAGCCCGTGGGACCCTGTTCCGGTCTGTGTTTTTGTTCTATGTGTTCTTGTTCAAACTTGTTACTAATGTTTCGCAAAGCATCTCGGGTCCCACATTTGTGGGACCTATAATCCTTTGCGAGATTCTAGTGTAACAGTCTCTATGCGGAGAGCGTAGCGACGGAGCGAGAGACTGAGGAAGAGTCTAATGTAAATAACTGCTCCTCAATCTACACTGGTTGTTTGGGCTTTCTGTGTTGCAACTCGTGTCATTATCTTCTAGTTCTGTGTCAAAAAACAACTCAACCTCCTGCATGCAAGCGTACTTTTCTATGTAAATTAACAATGTCTACAAAGAGAAAACCACCCTGGAACAATTATAAAGATCGAGTTGCCAAAAAACGAACACAAAAAAGAGAAAGGAGCTGGAAGTTACCCAAATTTGGCGGACGGACTTGCGGTTCAGCGTTTATCAGAGTGTAGAAGGGAAATGTCAAAAATATTCTCGAATTGGCCCATTAATGCTAGTGCCTTTTCCTGAAGACAAGTACGACCTGACATTAGAAAACATAAAAACTGCCTGTAAAAGGCACTTTTAGCCGAGTAGAATTCCCGGCCCCTTCATTCAACTTCAACAGCTTTCTCGACTTCATCTACAGTTGTGTTGTAATCAATATATTTGATTCCAAAGAACTCGAGACGGCGAGAGAGAGTTCTTTTGCTCCATGCATACATTGGGAACTCGGCATTCATGAAGTCTAAAATCTCGTGCTGCCGAAAATTGCGGCAAACATACTCTTCTAGTCGATCTTTCAATTCTTTGTCATCCTCCCAATCAGCATTTCTTACACGAACCGCCATATTTTTTGAGCTCAGGAAACCCAAGCTACATGCACTTATATTTGATGTATATCTGTCAGCGTGGTTAATTTGCACATCCATTCAAAGCAAGGCGGTAAAATGATCTATGTCTCCATTCATTTTGATAATTCTTTCATTTTGACTCTCTTACTATATATTTCTTAGTCGCAACTATCTCAAAAGAACGTTTGGACGTTGGGGTTCCTGTGGTTTGCCTGATAGGCATACCCGAAAAGGATCCTGGTCTATGGCGTTAATGGGCCATGGAAGATATTTTTTTTTTGCTATGGCGTCAATGGGCCACAAGAAACTTTTTTTTTTTCAAAAAAAAAAAAAAAAAAAAAAAAAAAAAAAAAAAATTAGAAAAAAAAGTAAATAAATAAATATATAAAATAAAAATGAACTGAATAAATCAATAGAAAAATTATTACAGTTTTTTAATCAGGAAAAATGAAAATTTGCCTATGGCGTCAATGGGCCACCATACAGTAGTTATAAAACTCGTCACGGGTATAGATTTGCTTTGAAAATCACTCATTAATTATTCATGAGTTTGAGAAGTGTAGATAGAATACAATACAATACAGTTGTTTTATTTAGTACCACATATCCTACAATATTATAATATTAATAAATGTACATTTACATGCACTCCCACCATCACCCTAAAAAATGAATCCATTCTTGTAGCACAGCTGATAATGTCCAGGGCAATAGCTCGGCAAAAGCAGTTGATTTATCGTATTGTATGATTGATTTCCGAGGTTTTTATCGAGATGAGAAGTATCCAAATAACAAGCGTTTACGTTAGCTTTGCAATGACAAGACACATCGATATTCAGTTCTTATAGTATTATTGCAATTTTGCAATTTCCTTTTTATCTATACACATAATGTATCGCTTTAGGGTAACTATAAAATGATCGCATTTCACAAATATCGCACTTCCGAAAGAATAAATAAACTTACAATAACAAAGCATGAGTATTCTTTGACTTGGGAAGAATCACTAAAAATACGCCCCTTGGCGAACCCAAAATGTATTGTAACTAGACACTCTAGGAGTGTTTACTCGGGGTACACAGTTGATGATCATATAAAATTTAATTGTAATTGGTGGACTTAAGTCGATGAACTAAATCATACTTAATGGTGGAAGAATGGTTACGTTGTGAATAGCCATTGTTATTCTTTCCGTCGCTTTTGATGTTAAAGTTGTCTTGACACTGGAGATAGTTGGGCTTAAATTGACTCGTGCCTAAATGGAAATTGGACTGGGTTTGCTGTGTATATTTGTAATGATGTAGGTTGCAAACTACTTTGATCATTGTGAGATCATGGTAATGTTTTGTTGGATGCTGTGTTGCTTAAGATTACAAAAAACAATTTTTCTTTTTCGCAAATTCCCGTCAAAAAACGCAGAACGTGCCGTTCTTTCACTCAGCGACGCCCGATCGATATATAAACAAACTTTTCCGACACAAAAGTATTCAAGTTTTTGAATAAAATTTATTATTAAACATTACTCTGACAAATTTCGTGAAAAATTGAACTCTTTCTTCTTTTTTTTTCTATCGAATGAAAGTATTTGAAGAAGTTATGAAATCATTTTTGAAGTTCAAAATGCAAATTTTTAAAAGCATTTGAATGGTTTCTCACAAGTATGCACTTTTCCAGACAATCAGTCATCTTGTCTTGAATTTTGTGAAGAGTTTTTATTTCTCAGAAAACGTTGACTTTTGGACAAGGGACATAGAAAAGTTCGATATGACTGGTATTGTGAACGTCCCAAGAAGTACTGAAACCAAGAGAAAACTTGGCCATCTATAGTTGTTGTCTTTAGTAGAATCTAACGGGAAAATCCAAAATAGCGAATGTAGAAGAGTCGGTGAACACCATAAACATCAATATTATATGAAATTATACCACCTAAAATCTGTAAAAAAAATCATGGTGCAAAAGTCTTCTATAAAGTATGTTATGAAAGGTTAGTACAACAAGGAGAGATTTGTAAATTTGAGGCATTGAAAAATCTTTCGTATAATAGCATCTTAGCGTCATTGAACATTCGTGGCAACTATTGTGGTAAATATTTTCGGGGGTAGTTTATACACAGGTAGCCCAAGCTTATTAACAGTGTTGTTTAGCAGCAGTGTTGTAGCTAGACAGACAGACGAAAAATATATGGGTATTTGATGTGGATTGCATGGGTACTTTTAGGTCAACTTTTTTCTACTTTAAAATCAATAAACTTCAATAAACCTCTTATCTTGTGTCGCTGATATATTTAAGAGTGTCATGTATGAATTTGAGCACATTTCGTTGGGTTTTGAGGCGAATACTATCAAAATTATAGAAAATTACATTTATTGACATAAGAATGAATCTTAAATGACATTGGTATATTTTTTACAATATATTTACGCATTCTTTTCATCATTTGTCTGCTTTTATTCATTATACGGGTTATTTGTTTGACTGGAATTCTACTTGGTTCTCGATCACGTTGCAGTGCTCGAAGTTTGATGTGTGTTTCATCATCTATAGAAATAAACTTGGCATAACGTGACCTTAATTCCAATCTGGACGTGCAATATTTATTATAAATAAAACATGAATCAACTAACAATTCTAAAGTTTTCTCAAAGACATCACAATCATTTTCTAAAGACGCGAAGAAATGGTTGAATGGTACTACAACATGGCGTAAAAGCAGGTTGGCAACTATGCATGACACAGCGAAAAAAAACCAGACAATAAACGAACAAATTAGCACTAAAACTACTTGGCACAACAGTACAAATAATTGATAAACAAAACACAGTTATCGTTGTCACAAACCAGCAAAGAAGGGAACTTGTCTTCGAGTTATGCGATTCCAACATGGCGTCCTTGTAACTGTGAACAAGAGAGCTAGTGCTTTCATTGTTTGAGTTCGTTTGAGTCTCAGTATTTGTATTCATTTGAATTTCGTTTGAGCTTTGGAGTTCGCGGAACGAGTCGATTCGAAAATGAAGCTCTTTGACATCTTTTAGTGTGAGTCTATCGCGAACGGTGTGTGCATTTGCATGTAATTTGAGCGGCTCATCATCTGCATTCGTTTTCGTCGACATCTTGTGCAGAACTGTGCAGAAAATAACAAGTTCAGTTTCGGCGAAATGTCTTATGACATCTAGTTCCTGTGTCAATCAATGATATGTACTTCCGGTAACTTTGGGCTTCCTGTGGGCTCCACGGCCACGAATGACATGCGCAGTAACTTGCAATTTTCAAAAATTCTGCATGATACATACATACATAGATAGACCGAAGCCGAAACCTTAACTCGGGGCCCCCTTGGGGGGTACCCCGAGTAATAACGAAGGGGACTGGAAACTGGCAACTTATCCATTGCACACATCGCTAGATTAAAGATGTCGTGTTTACATGATGAGAGAACACCTTACGATCGAATCAAGACTATTTATCTTGAGCAATATTTACCTAGAAACATTTATCGTGAGCTATTTACCGAGAAGGCTAGATTATAGAATACCCTGTTACTTCAGATAGCTACAAAAATCACTGCACCCGCGGTCCGCAGTCCCGCAGTCCTAAACTTCCCAAATGATATCTAAACTTAGTAATGCAAAATCAAATACTCTATATCTATATATCTAAGTCTGTTTGTGCATATTACAAAACCGCTGCGTGACTGCGGACTGCGGGAGCACTAAAATGTAATACTTTCTCGTTTTCAAAGCGCTATTATTTGTAAGACTCCTTTGGGGCTTAGTCACCATTTCGTGACTGCGGACTGCGTGAGCACTAAAATATAATACTTTCTCGTTTTCAAAGTGCTGTAAATATTTCATAATGTGAATTTCAATTCGAATAATTACATAACACCAGAAGATTACCAAGATATGGTGGAGTAGACGTTACTTTAGGTCTACATAATGGTACTATGGACAGAGGATTGTCTGAATCACTTCAAAGCAAATCCACTCTTTGAATTTTTTCGAATTTATACTTTAAACACCTTCTATAAATCTCTTTCTAGATTTGGTGCTAGATTATGGAATTCATTATCGCAAAACACGAGATCACTGTCCAAAAAAATCATTCAAAAAGAAAATCAGATTGAAACTTCTTTAGCATTTAAAAAAACGTTGCCTATCAGCAGCCTGAAAAGTTAATAAATGTCTTTTCTTGCATTTAAATATTATTAAGTTGTAATTATTGATGTAATGTTTGTGAATTTATTGACGAATTATAAATTTTATGCTTAGAGAGTGTGTGTGTGTGTGAGGGGGGGGGGGGGGTTGGTTGTGGTTATTTTTGGGGGGCATTATGTTTGTCTTGTGCGACTTAGGGGAGGGGGGGGCTAACGAATATTTGAGCGTCAGTATAAAACCAGGGGGGTGGGGGGTTCCTGCAACTTTTTTACCCGAAAAAAAATTATGAAAAACTAAATATATAACTAGGAATCCTGGATTTTTAGAATAGATAAAACTTCAATAAAATTAGGAGTGCTTGCAAAGGACATTAGCGGGCATTGCAATTTGCAACTTCAATATCTCTGTGACATTTTAACTTGTTAGCTGAGGACCAACTGAAAAATAACATTAATGTTAATGGTATAACTATTGTTTTCTTTATTTTGCAAAAATAAATAAATAAATAAATAAATAAATAAATAAATAAATAAATAAATAAATAAATAAATAAATAAATAAATAAATAAATAAATAAATAAATAAATAAATAAATAAATAAATAAATAAATAAATAAATAAATAAATAAATAAATAAATAAATAAATAAATAAATAAATAAATAAATAATTAAATAAATAAATTAATAAATAAATAAATAAATAAATAAGTAAATAAATAAATAAATAAATAAATAAATAAATAAATAAGTAAATAAATAAATAAATAAATAAATAAATAAATAAATAAATAAATAAATAAGCGTCTAAACTCAGTTGCAAAATTAGTTTGGACACTACACATAATTTAGAAATAAACCACTCAGTATTGTTCTCAATCGGGGGAGTGGGAATTTGAAGCGGTTTAAAACGATGTGCACATAATATCCCAACAACGGAGTGTAGAGATTGTTGACAAGGAATGTTTATGTGCCAAACTAAGTCAGCGAACTAGTCAATGATACCAAATGTTTTCAAACAGTAAAGTATTCTGAAAATTATAATCAATAAAACTCTACTGTTATCGAGCAAACCACGTTTAACTGGAGCAATATTATTATTCATTCAAAACAATCTTTTATTCAAGTGCATAGTGAACAAATGTAAAAGTTACATTTGAAACTTATAGTGGGTAGATGGGCCATATGCCATGAGGAGGGAAAGGGTGCTATTATATTTTACCTAAAATATTTGATATCTCTACAGGGGTGGGTTCAAGCAAAAACTCCACAAATCATAAGGGGGTCTTAAAAAATTGAAGAGAGAAATTTAAATGCATCATAGACCCCTCTATAGATAAACTATGAACTCCCCCTTATTGTATGTGTTATTCATTTGTAAATACATCTGTTAATAAATATCTTTCTTTTTTCTCTGTTTTCGTTTTCATGTTGTCATTTACGTACTTATTAATAATAGTTGATATGAGTTCTTTTATAAGTATTTTGTTTAGTAACGTGTATAAGATTTGATTGATAATAAACTTAAACTATTAAAGTGATACTGAATCTCTAATATCATACAACTCATTCGATATAAGTCTGAATACAAAGTCAATAAAGTATGACACATTTGATTTTTCAAATCAGTGAGAATCGTGGTCGTTCAGCACTAAAAATAAGGAGGGGTAGGAGTAATACTCCGACGAAGGAATAACGTCCGAAACGTCAGTTACCGATATCTTCACCAAACCGTTTACAATTTATTATCACATTTACAACAAATTCTAAAATACACACACACACAAATGTTTGCAGTTGAATGATTATTGCACAAGTTATTGTTGTTGTGTTTAAAAAACGCTTACAGTTTTCTAAAGTTAGCATGGGGACATACACCCCCCTCCCCAGCATCCTTCAGGGGAAATCGTAGCGGTGGAGGGAGGGGCTAGCTAAAGTAAATAAGCTGAAATTATATGCATTTAGAATTAATAATACAGTAAAACCAAGAGGCGAATTCAACTCCCCGGGGTGGGGGAGGGGGGACTCCGCGGGTAAGAAACCGGCGTTGCCCGTCGTATCTTTTAGTAGTAAAAATCAGTGATTTGGTCTCGTTTAAGGTTTAAAATATGAATTTGTGCAGCCAAATCCTCACTTTTTGGTATTGTTTATATCGTTTAAAGAAAAAAAAACTAGCCCAATTCATAGCAATGAAACTCATGATTGTGATATCTTTTAGGGATAAAAGATTTGTGAAATCACGTCTTTTTCAAAAACGTCCTGTACCTTTTTTTTCTAAATACGAAGTCCCTCGTCATTCATGCACAGACTTTCCCCTCCCCCCGCAATTTGACTTTGTTGAAATCTGTCTTGTCTGGAACATTCACTTGATGTCACGTGACGATACAGCACAGATAACAACAAGTTATTCAGTAATCAGTGAAGCAGCTGCAAAGAACGAAACAAAAACTCCTTAAGAGTGTCTACATAGACATCTGAAATATTAGTATAAAGGCCTGACATAGATTATTTTTAGCATTTAGGCGTTTGTAATGATACCTAATTATATCTAATGAGCCTCAAGAGTGACGACGTTTAACCCTAGTGTCTCGTTCAGGTCTATTCCTGTATTCTTGGTGACATCACTTATCAGAACTAGATGGTTTAAGTTTTCTCTTTTGAATCACACACATCGCTATATTACAATGCAGTTTAGATGGCTATCAAACATGACACTAACATATTTAATGCTATTTCCACGATTTAATGACTTGCTTTTGATTTATTTTGTGGAAAAAGTTAAGTGGATAATGAAATATCAACAAGCATGGGTTAGCTATGTTGCAAGTTAATTGGCCAGTAACCAATTTTAGATGCGAGTCCTTGTTCACTGTACTGTTTAGATCCTGCAAACTGACTTTTGTACATATAGAATAAATTCGTATCGTAACGAAATATAGATGAAAATCATAAAGTTTATTAGAGTTTTTGAGTGTTATTTCAGTAGCAGAGTTGAGACGTAGGTGACTAACCTAGTTGGGGAACGCGAGACTGTCCTATTGTTAGTAGACCTGTGCAAAAAGGACGAAACGAGATAGCAACGAACAAACAATATTATGCAATACTGGTTGCTTAACTGATTTTATTTTAAATTTCTTATATTCTATATAACAATTCAAGCATAATTTTTATACATTTCATTTTGGACATTAAATAAGCATATTTGTCTGCGACTCTCCTTTTGTCTAGGAGCAAATTTTGTCGAATTTCCTATTAGATTTGTCAATTCTATCCACCTCACAAAAAAAAATCGTGACGTCATATGGCAACAGAGGGATTCATAACTTTCATGTATCTGGTCAATAATTCTGACCACCACCACCACGCAAAGAAACCGTGACTTCATATTGCAACAGAAGGATTCATAACTCCTATGTATCTTGAGTGATTTCTTGATTAACATTGATAGCTTTGGCTTTGATGCGTGGTTCCTTGTCATGGTGGACGTACTTTAAACTATCAAGAATTCACTCTTTAAGATACGAGGATAATAACGCTTGACATTCACAACCTACAAATAACAAATAAACTAGATTAAATCAACATTATCTTAAAGATAAGGCGAAATATACTAAAACTTTGTAGGTCTTGAAGTTTTAAGGTTTATTCGGTTTTCTACAAAATATCTAATACAGAATAGTCGTGTTATCTTCCTATTGATAATAGAGTGCAAACACTAAATGTGTGCAACAGTTGTCACTATTTAGTAGTAAATATCACTAATTAAACAAAAGAAAACAATAGAATTAGCACAAAATAGCACTATTTAGTGGTATTTTAGTTGGACACTTTTTGTGTGTGTACTTTAGTGAAAGGTACAGAAACTGCGCGCTCCGAGTTACACACTTTTCAAGTTACGCACTCGACCACGCCCAATGCGTAAATCGATCAATCATCTAAGGCCGTGGCTACACTATGCCGGATAAAATTGCAACTTTTGCTCCGAGACTATGGCAAAAATGTCTAATCACACAATAGAATTAGGATTCAAGCGTTTTAGTGTGGACAGAAGGCCTAACCGAATAAATAAAGCTCCGTTTTCAAATTTATTCGCGTTGGTGTGGACGTGGCTTAACCTAGTTTAATGTCTTTGACGCGCACTAGGCGCATAACACAATTTGACTAAAATAGCTTTGTGGCTTAGAGCTAGTTCCGCACTTTTTTAATTGTTAATTAAAATCTATAGGGAAAGAATCTATCTTTCTATTTCATTTTTTATTTATTTTTTTTACAAAAGATAATTGATGGACAAATTTTAAGATCTAAATTCCATATCAAGCGTATAGTCTAAATTGTTTGAGATTAGTTTGAATGTATTTTCGAAGATAAATGATAGGGGTGGTGAGGGTAGATAAGAAATCGAGCTAAGCACCCCCCCCCCCCCACCTCCTCCATTGAAAAACTGTTCCGCTGTCCCCTGAGCTATGAGTTATTCTACAAATTATCATACTAGCTAACCATCCCTGTATAATCTGTTGTTAACCCCTAAACTCCCTGAAATCTGAAATCCCCTTCACACGTTACAATGTTGCATTGGAGTTGTTTTGATATGTTATTGGTCATCGAAGCAGTGAACATTTCAAATGGGGAGGGGTGGGTTCGAGTACGAAGACAATACTGAGCGAATTACTACAAAATTCTGCATCATGTCCCAACTAATTTTGCAATTGAAAGCATATGGCTAAAGTAAATAAGCTGAGATTACATACGTCAAAATGATGTATTACAGCAAACATACTCAAGAAATGTTTAAGCGTGCTCAGAGTCTCAACATTTATGTCCAAGATTGTATTTTTGTCATTTTGCGATTTACGACGTTCAGGTTTCAAATCTTGTGACTTCTATGTACGATTTCAAGAAAAGATAGTTGTGTGGTTATTTCTAACCCAAAATGAACGGAGGTTGTTATAAGCTTGAAAAGTTTTACCCCCAAAAATTGTCTCTTGTGTCACGCAAGCAATGCATTGCTTTTTGCGTGACAGCTACGCAACATACGCTCGAAGTTCGTGACTTATTAAGTGACTCATTGTAACGATTAACACAACAAATTTCTCCGTTTCTGAATCCTAAGACAACATAAAAATCATTTTTCTCTAACTTAGAGTGTTAACATGAACAACACTGGCTAGTTGGGAGGATTAACAAGGGCTTTCAAGCACAACATCACATATTTTTCACGAATAACGACGATTAACGGCACCGACACATAAAAATATCAGAGTTATTTCTTTTATATAAAAAAGTGTTTGTTAACCGTTAAGACTTCGTGTTAACCGTGACTATATTTTCTCTGTAGAAAATAGGTACAAATACAAAACTAGTTAACCGTTTATGAATGGAGAAGAGCAATTTTCAAACCTTATAAAAGCACTTTTTAATTTACGCCGCGCGAGTCCTCAGGTTCTGTATATGGCTAGCCTGCGTAGCCAGGCTCTTGGGGTGGGGGGAGGGGAGAAGGGAGGGGGACTGGGGACGAGGGGAAGGGAAGAAGGGAAAGGAGAGCCTGCAAGCAACCCCCATGATTTTGTGTGTACGCCTACCTAGTACTTTATTAACATATCAATATTTTTAACCAATCAGATTTCACCGGATGTAAACAAACGCTTTGCACTTTGACGTGTTGAAAATGCGCGTTTTAACATCCGATTTCAACAGTTAAATTTGAAAACTTTATTCTTCGAGCTTTCGTTTGATAAAAGTTTTGCCAGTTTTTGGAACAATGTTGATGATTAAAATTCTTATTTGATTACATTCAAAATCCAGCAAACAAAGATTGAATGGTTTATCAGGCAAATAATTTCTGGAGAGAACAAATCACACAACAGTGAACACAACAGTTAATTATAAACAAAGACGAGTTTGACCTCTATTATATTATTTGTTATCATTTTCTACAAAACACAATTATACTTAATAGATTATTAGCTAATTGAAGATATTTAATGACCATATTTACTTGTCTTTTTCGAATCTACTGTTGCTTCGTCGAAGCCACAAAATCTTCAAGCAAACGAACCATAATAACAGTTACACAACAAAGCAGTAGCTGCTGGTGCCAGTTTAATTGCGACAAAGAATCTCTTCGCTCAGCGAATGAAATCGGAAATGAAAAGCACCTTAGCTTCGGAAGACTTCAAATGATCGATAATTTAGAGTAGATAAATCTTATTCTAGGATACCAACATCGTTCATTGCTTGAACTGACGGAGATGTAAGTACAAAACTACTGCTTCGTTATTTTCGTAATGCTTGATAGTTGTGAAGTTTTGATAAATTCTGCGTTCGAAAATATCAGCAATGAGGTCTTTGCCATTCAGTAGATTGTTTACAGCTTGTTCTTGCTCAGGTTTAGCTTTTATTAGCGTCACCATTTTGCTTGTTGTATGAAGGATTTCTCGAACGGAAGTCGAAATGTAATCTCTCTTGTCAAGAATCTTGATTGGCAGGGAAGCAACCAGTTGCTTACGTTCACTGGCGAACGTAACCACCAAAAATCATGGGGGTTGCTTGCAGGCTCTCCTTTCCCTTCTTCCCTTCCCCTCGTCCCCAGTCCCCCTCCCTTCTCCCCTCCCCGACCCCAAGAGCCGGGCTACGCAGGCTAGTATATGGCGTGACAACAAGTCACGACTTGGTGCTGGCTACATGATTATGTTAGGTTTTCTCCGTTTGATACAATTTCTAGACTTTAATTAGCACAGTGTATTGCTTTAAAAGACGGCAAATTCATTTACAGTGATTTTATAGCATTTTTATTGCAATACTACTCAAAATCGATGCAAAAACGCAAAATTGATGGAGTTTAGACATTTTCGCGCTTGAACATTTCATCCCCTCACTTCTAGCAAGTGCAGTTGTTTGGTATGAAAGTTTTTCCATGCATTTACACAGTAGAAATGCTCATTCAGTCAAAGAATACCTTGAAAAAATAAAGCGCTCGTGCGAAAAATATTATTTTTTGCCAAATACAATCTTGGACATAAATAGTTGAGACTCTTCAAATTTTGCATAGTTTCATGACTGTACACATCAATATCTGACCCTCCCTCCCCCTCCCTCGATCAATGTTGTTATTCATGGCAGAGAAACACCTTCAGGGAACACAACATTGCTTTTTGGGGGGAGGGGGATAATTGAAAGACCGTCAAAATGATGTATTACAGCAAACATACTCAAGAAATGTTTAAGCCTGCTCAGAGTCTCAACATTTATGTCCAAGATTGTAGCCTGTTTACAGATACCCTACCCTTCCTCCTCCCTGCCCTCGAAAATAGGCAGTTAGGCCTATAGTAATAAAATGAGAAGATACCTTAGTTCTAAAATATATAAAAAAAGGTGTTTTTTTTTGTTACAGTCGACTTAATTAAATATTTTGATGTTGTTTTGCAAAAAAAATCGTATGTAGCTTAATTCCTAAAGTTAGCTAGTACAGACAACTTTCCCCTCCCCCACCAAACCCAACAGAGAAACCGTAGCCGTGGAGGGGAGAGGATTGAGCTTCTGTATTCAGACTACAATCAGTTGCAAAATTGTTGGGTCATAGACAGTTTTTCCCGTTTCCTTTCGAAACATCTTCTTTTTTTGCCATTCACACGTTTTTATTCGACTGAAATCCCCCTCACACGATACAATGTTGCATTGGAGTTGTTTTGATATGTTATTGGTCATCGAAGCAGTGAACATTTCAAATGGGGAGGGGTGGGTTAGAGAACAAAAACAATACTGAGCGAATTACTACAAAATTATGCATCATGTCCCAACTAATTTTGCAATTGAAAGCATATGGCTAAAGTAAATAAGCTGAGATTACATACGTCTGAATTTAATACACAGTGAATTCTAAAAGTCAAACAAGCTTTGCTCAAATCTGTCTTATCTGGAACATTCACTATGTCACGTGAAGATACAGCACAGCCAACAACAGTAGCTTATTCACTAATCAGTGAAACAACTGCAAAGATCATGAGAACAGAAACACAAACTCCTAAATAGTGTCTACATAGACATCAAATATATTAGTAAACAAGTAAAGTTTTATCATGTGTGACGTAGTCTATTTTTAGCAATCACTTATGTTTGTAATGCTATCTAATAAGCAGTTGATGACGTTTAGCCCCGTCTCTAGATCAAAATCCTTTTCGACTTGCTTTTGCTCACTATTTGTGAGTATTGTTCCTGTATTCTCCAAGGAATAAAAATAAATATGAAAGGATGGAAGGAACTAGTATGGTATAGACACGGGGGTACAACGTAATATTCCTTCAGGGCTATTCCAGTCTGACCTGTATTCTTGGTGACATCCTTTATTAGAATTAGATCTTTTAAGTTTTCTGCTTTGAATCGCACACATTATCGCATGCATGGTGACAATGTAATTGCAAAAAAAAAAATATCAGGATCGCTACGATATGGATTTGGTAATTTTGTTTTGACAAAGTTTAAATTTTTCTCATAGTATTTGCTTTCATGCTGTGATGATTTCTATGTAGCCATTTAATCGGTTCTTGTCAGTGGCCGAAAGCAATGATTAAGAAAGCCCCTGAAATGGTGAATAAAATTATCGCCACCTAACAAGACTACAGCGGTCACAAGTCAATTATGATGTTTAGACAAAGTTTACAAATTTCCCATAGTCTTTGACTCATGCTGTGATGGTTTCTATGGTTTTAGCTGTTCAACCGTTTCTTCTCAGAACTTATACGAGTAAACAGGAATAATTGCTCTGTCAGTGTCTCGATCACAATGGCTGAAGGCAGTGATTTTACTGAGACTTTGGAGAATCTAGTAAACTGTGTTATTTGCCGTGATATCTTGTCTAACCCTAAAACTCTTCCGTGTTTGCATACGTTATGCTTTAAATGCATTCAAGACTGGAACAAGACTTGCAAGGACAACAGACGGCGATTTAGTTGTCCGTCTTGTAAAGCATTGGTCAATATACCAGAAGGAGACGTCGTTAACCTTTTAACTTCCTTCTACCATAATTCGCTCATCCAGTTCTACAACACTTTCAAAAACCAGGCAAGCAATCCACAGCAATTACAGGACTGTTCTGGTTGTTCTAGCCGCTGTGTTGCAGTTGGAATTTGTTTTCATTGTCAAGGAATAATTTGCAATGACTGCTACAACGCCCACATGAAGGTCAACACTCTCAAAGACAACCACCAAGCAAAACTCTGGAGCGAATTCAACAAAGGTAGCATCAACAGTTACATGGAAAACAAGACAATTTGTGAAGAGAAATTCCACGGCAAAAAATATTCTGGAATATTACTGTCAAACATGCAAGATATCTATTTGCCAAAAATGCACAGTAACATCACACATCACACACAATAAAATCAGCATAGAAGAGACAGTTTATTTAGCTAGCAAGTGAACGACTTGAAAATGAACACGCTCGCATTTATCAAGTGGTAGCAATACGCAACAAAGAGTTGCAACTGACTCGAATGCATAAGCAAAGAATGCAAGAGGAAGTACTTGAAGACATTTCCAAAGTACATAGGGATTTCAACGATAAAGTTAAGATTCTACAAAATAAACAAGCTACATTGATGCTGAGTTGAACGACAGACTTAATGAGAAAATAAAAAAATAAAAAAAGGAGAAAGAAAACACAATTCAGGCTGCTATGCAAAAAGCTATTAAACTGCGAGATCAGTATAAAACAATGACGAACATGAACTTGAAACATTTTATATTAGAAGGATATGAGAAAATACTGGAAGTTTGTAAGGCAACGGTGAAAAAAGAACTTATGCTATCTACATCATCATTGCAGGCATTTGTGCGTTACATACCAAACCCAGAAACCACTCGAATATTGAAAGAACTTGAATTGGGTACATTAGAAGAAAGTGTTACAGACCCGTTACGATGTTCAATCGAGTGTGTACATCCAACAAGATGTGGGTTTATAAATCACTTCAGTATTGTAACCAGGGATAGTAAACGAGATGTATGCTATACCAATAAAGCTTTGACGTAAATATCCAAGATAATGATGGTAATGATGTACAGAATGAAATCACTGAATCTCAACCTGGACATTTTGCTGTGAAGTTTAGAGTTGAAAAATCATTACCTTACAACGCTGCAGTTAGTATTGCAGGAAAAAAGCATCAAGAACTCCCCGCAAACAATTAGTGCAATCGATGCTAAAGCAGAGTTTAAACCAGTCAGGTTGTTTCAGACAACCAGGGCATCATATCCTCTATCACTAGCTATGAACAGCAAAGGAGACATTGCAGTATTTAACAATTATGAAAGAAAAAGAATGTCGCATTGTGATATATAGTGCTGATGGTGAGTATGTGAGAGACTTTGGTGGTGAAGGAACAGTAGATAATCAACTTAATGATCCATGGGGATTAGCTTTCACCAATGACAACCACATACTAGTCAGTGATTATAAACCTCATGGTGGTTGCATAAAGAAATATCATATTGATGGTAGACTGTTAAGAACTGTTCATAAAAAGAAAGGAATGTCCTTCACAAGAATGTGTGCTACATCAGGTGAAAGCATCGCATGTTTCTCTTGCAATAAACAAAATGAAAAGACAACTTTAATGTTGCTATCTAGAGAAACAGGTGATCACCTACAAGATATCAAGTTCTCTGCTCTTAAACCTAAGGAAGTTCCTTTGTTTATAACCTATGGTAACAATAAGTACTTTGTATCCTTTACTGCTGGTTTTAGTATCTATGTTTTTGATGAGAATGGTGGATTAATGTACAAGATTGGTGAGAAAGGTGACAAGGAAGGCCAGTTTGATTGTCCATGTGGACTTGCTGTGTTTGGCGCTATTAACCACCGGGTACAATTGTTCCATCAGAATGGTGTTTTTATAAGGTCCTTTGGTACATATGGCTCGGATCTTGGTCAAATGAATGGGCCTGATGATGTTGCTGTTACACCAGATGGTCACGTGTTTGTACTGGAATGTGGTGGTAAACGTATCCATGTGTTTAGATGAGATACAACAATTCAAGATTGTCTTGATCTCAAGTACATGATAAGCTTCGTGAAATTGAATTTACAATTTTAACACAAGAAAATATAGACACACTTGTCGGTTTGATTCAGTGATAAACTATAGGTCGATCAACGAATATTGAGTAAACAAAAGTCACTGATTCTCATTTTCTCAGTTCGATCGTTTTGCGAGTGCTAAAATATCAACATATTGTAATGAGTGACGTACCACTCCCCTAATGGGGAATGTAAGAGCACGTAACGTATTAAAAAGAGATTCAAAGACAAAAAATGCTCTTTTAATAGTAAATTATAATCGTTGCTTATACGACAGGTGATGGATACTTCAGCATTTCATGTAGAACGTAAAGTTAAATCGAGACGTAATGCTTTTTTCTCTTGAAACAATGTCCGCAGTTTCATAACAATCGATATTTAAATTTGAAAACAGTTCTGTTTATCGATTTTTGAGCGTTGAGATCAGTATATCTTCTTCATAGGAAATGAATTCAAACTGCTATTTTCTTGACATATTGGCTACAAATCGTTTTTTATTGATTTTGTAAGTTTCGAAATTATATTTTTGTTTTAAAGGTGTTTCATTTTTATTGGAAAGCGATTATGCAATTTACCATAAGTAACCTTTTCATACAAAATAACTAGAAATTGATAAAAATCATCTCAAGAAAATTTTATTTATTGCTCACGGATAAAGTAAATATGGTATAACTTTTAAATCTCACTGAATTCTCAAAGGCTAAAAATTGAATCAAAAGTTACTAAACTAGAATTTTTTTGCTGTGAACAAGCATCATGTCACGATTCAAATTTACGCTCTAATTGCAATACTGAATATGAATCACATGGTACGTTAAGTATTGATCACAGAATGACATTTAAGCATTTTAAAATCAGTTTCAAATTAGCCGCGGTGTACTGATATCCATTGTACTAGAGAAATAATGAAGACCATCCAAAATACACTTGTTAATCTTGTTATTTAAAGTTATTCATTTGCTAGGGGGCGGTCAGGTACCAAGCCTGAATGGCGCTATCCACTGGATAATAAATCCGATCCTATCCAACGGATAAAATCTAAACAAAATCTATCCATCGGATAACTTTTATCCCGGGGCCATTCTCACCTGGTTGTTATTTGGAAGACCTGCTATTTAGCATCAACATTGCTCCTGGGAGGGGGGAGGGTTTGTGCAATGTGAAAGAGTGAAATGAACTCAATTACAGCATATGTTAAAACATTTTAAAGCTATTTTGTGAAAGATTGTAGGTCTGAAACATGATTTTGATGAAGAAAGTATTAGTATGTTCTCTGAAGCCAGAGATAAGGATAGACAAAGTGCTCGTTTTAGAAGAAGAAATAGAGGTCGATCGAGTAGAAGTATGGTAAGTATTAACCCAGACAGTAATCCCACAGTTCCAGAAAGGGTCGATTAAAGTATAGTAAAGATTGATCAAAACACCATGATTAACAAACAGTCTAGTTTTAGACATGACTCCAAAACGTTTCACGTGTTCTTTCAAGTTTAGATGACACTAACATATTTAATGCTATTTCCATGATTGACCACGAGTGACTACGAGTGACCACGAATGACCACGAATGACCACGAGTGACAAAGAATGACCACGAATGCCAAAGTGAAAAAATCGAGAAATTAAAAAGTGAAATGGGTGAACGAATGTGAAAGGCAAAAAAAAGTGAGAAATCAAAAAGTGAAAAAGTAAAAGTAATGAAAAAAATGGGGACATGAGTCATCCTTGGTCACTCGTGGTCACTCGTGTGTACTTTTAGACAAGATCCAAAATGAAAAAGTGAAAAAATGTGAAGGTAAAAAAGTGATAAATTAAAAAGTGAAAAAGTAAAAGAAATGAAAAAATGGGAAAGTGAGACATACACAAATAAAAAAGAATTACAAAAGGAAATAAATTAACGAAATATTATTAAATAATTAAATAGGTAGATTAAAAACAAATGAATGAATAAATAAATAAGCTTTCTCACGTTATTTTTTACTAAATAAACGAAAACAAATGAATGAATAAGAAGTGAAAAAGTTAAAATAATAAACACATAACTGCGTAGAGAATTGATGGAAACGTAGTGAAAAAATTGAAAAGTGAAAAAAAAAAAGAAACAAATTGAAAAAAAAAATAATAATAATAATAACCGCAGCGGTGCGTTTTGACAATAAAGGTGAGCAGATATAATTGTAAATATATTGTAATAATATAATATCCGGATACTAGAGAAAAAAATCACTTGACGTCAGTTTGAATAAGCGATTATTTAGAATTTTATTTATAAATAAAACCTAAAAACTTGCCATATTAACGTAACCGTCAGCTAATATGGTTTAATTCACCGTCCAAAATCAAAACGCCAGAATTTTAGTCGTCAACCAACAAATGACGAATTTTTAGAAGTCAACCGTCAAAGCTACACCCTCATAGAGACCCTCTTTGCAAGTTCGTTAGTGAGGACAACGATCCATTTATATCAAGGCTACAGGAGTCCCGCCATAACTGTGTTTCTTTTCGATGTTCGTTTATTTATTTTTGTTTTGTTTATCATTTTATTTCTTTTATTTTCATGTTTTCACTGATGGTCACTCATTTTATCTATTTTTTAACGACGTAATCATTGACATATTATTTGTTCATTCATTCATTTAGTAACAACAAACAAGAAAATTTAAACGATTCTAAGCTTCTTTTATTCTCCCTTTTTTATTTCATTCCTTCTTTCTTTCTCCATTTCTCCCTTTCTTTCTTTCTTTTTTTCTTTCTTTCTTTCTTTTTTTCTCTCTTTCCTTCTTTCTTTCTCCATTTCTCTCTTTCTTTCTTTCTTTCTTTCTTTCTTTCTTACTTTCTTTCTTTGTTTATTTACTCATGTATTTGTTGTTTATCTTTTTATTTGCTCATTTATTGATTTGTTTAAAATGCTGTTGTTGTTGTACAATTAAAGCTGCAACGCTACACGCTTTTGACAAAAGAAATCAGTAACAAAACAGAAGTATTGCTAATAATTGTACTTATAAATTAAGTATCGGGATCTTATCTAACAATCCCTGTATAGTCTACTGTCAAAGCCTGCCCATTACTCATAACTCCCCTTCTCCCAACAATCCCTCCACCTCCACCTCCCCCTCCCCCTTACCACTGACCTCTGAAAGGAAGCACAGTCCGTTAGGTCTATGAGAATGAAATAAGAAGATAATCAAGCCCTAAAATATAGAAAAGCTTATTTTGGTGTGGACTCAAGTAAAAGTTTGTATAAAAAAACAAACATATATAAACGCATATAGCTTCCTAAAGTTACCCTGTGCACAAACATCTCCTCCCCTCCCCCCTACAACGAAAACCGTAGCGGTAGGGAGAGGGTTGAACGTCTGTACTTAGGCCACAATAAGATTGCAAAATTTTCTAGAGAACATTTAAAATGCGAGAGGAATTAGAGTACAAAAGCAATATCGAGCGATTTACTACTCTTCAGGAATCACAAACGTGAGAGACTCTGCTAGCAGGGAAATACAATGTACCAACTAATTTTGCAATTGAAAGTATATAGCTAAAGTAAATAAGCTGAAATTACATACGTCTGAAATTAATATGCATTTAGTTCTAAAGGTCAAACAAACTTTTATCTGAAATCTTTGTTGTCTGGAACATTCACTTGATGTCACGTGAAAATAAAGCACAGCCAACAACAGTAGCTTATTCACTAAACAACTAGAGAAGCATGGCCAATAGAAAAACTAAAAATTAAACAAATAGAAGCTTTCAAAACAGTCTACATAGACTTTGTGACGTATTTTCGCAGACCAAGGTCGTCTCAGTTTCCGCGTTTGAATCACAAACATGGATGAAGGGAATGATTTTACTAAAACTTTGGAGAATCTAGTAACCTGTGTTATTTGCTGTGATATCTTGTCTAACCCTAAAACTCTCCCGTGTTTACATACGTGATGTTTTAAATGCATTCAAGACTGGAACCAGGCTTGCAAGGACAACAGACGTCGATTTAGTTGTCCGTCTTGTAAAGCGTTGGTCAATGTACCAGAAGGAGATGTCGTCAACCTTCCAACTTCTTTCCACCATAATTCGCTTATCCAGTTCTACAACACTTTCACAAACCAGACATGTAATCCACAGCAATTACAAGAATGTTCTGGTTGTTCTAATCGCTGTGTTGCAGTTGGATTTTGTTTTCAGTGTCAAGGAATAGTTTGTAATGAATGCTACAACGCCCACAAGACGGTCAACGCGCTCAAAGATAACCACGACGCAAAATTGTGGAGCGAACTAACCAAAGATAGCATCAACAGTTACATGGAAAACAAGGCATTTTGTCATGAGAAATTTCACGGCAAAAATATTCTCGAATATTACTGTCAAATATGCAAGAAATCAATTTGCCAAAAGTGCCTATTAACGTCACACATCACACACGAAAAAATCAGCATAGAAGAAGGAGCTAATTTAGCGAGTGAACGACTTGAAAATGAACACGCTCGCATTGACCAAGTGGCGGAAATACGCATCAAAGAACTGGAATTGACTCGACAGAATAAACAAAGAATGCAAGAGGAAGTACTCGTAGAAATTGATAAAGTGCAAAGGGAATTCGATGATAAAATAAAGATTCTACAAAATAAACAAGATGCAATAATCCGTGAGCTAAACGACAAACTTCAGGAGAAAATAAAAGAAAATGATGAGAAAGAAAACACAATTCAGGCTGCTATGCAAGAAGCTATTAAACTGCGAGATCAGTGTAAAACAATGACGAACATGAACTTGAAACATTTTATATTAGAAGGATATGAAAAGCTTGAAGAGGTTTGCAAAGCTACTGTAAAAGACGAACCGATCCTGTCAACATCACCAGTCCAGGCATTCAGTATACATTACATACCTAACCCAGAAGCCACTCAATTCATTAATGATCTTGAATTGGGTGAAATAGAAGAATGCGTGACAGACCAGTCACGATGTACAATCGAGTGTGTACAGCCAACAAGATGTGGGTTTATTAATCACTTCAGTATTGTAACCAGGGATAGTAAAGGAGATGAATGCTATACCAATAAAGATTTGATTGACGTAAATATCCAAGATAACGATGGAAATGATGTACAGAAAGAAATCACTGAATCTCAACCTGGACAATTTGCTGTGAAGTTTAGAGTCGAGAATCCTTCCACATGCAACGTTGCAGTGAGTATTGGAGGAAAGAATATCAAGAACTCGCCACAGACAATTAGTGTAATCGATGCTAAAGCAGAGTTTAGACCAGTCAGGTTCTTTCCGACAATGGCATCATGGCCACTATCACTAGCTATTAGCAGTAAAGGGGACATTCCATTCTTTAGCAATAATTTTAAAGGAGAATGTCGCATTTTGTTATATAGTGCTGATGGTGAGTATGTGAGAGACTTTGGTGGTAAAGGAACAGTAGATTGTCGCCTAAAGAAGCCATGTGGATTAGCTTTCACCAATGACGACCACATACTAATCAGTGATATTACAGATGATGTTGGTTGTATAAAGCAATATGATATTGGTAATCGACTGTTAAGAACTGTTTATCAACAGAAATGAATGGGCTTCTCAAGAATGTGTCATACATCAGAGCAAAGCATCGCATGTTTGTATTGGCAAAATAACGAAACATCTGTAATGTTATTCTCTAAAGAAACAGGTGATCACCTACAAGATATCAAGTTGCTTGCTTCTAGTTTAAAGCCTTTGTTTATTAACTATGATGACAATAAGTACTTTGTATCCTTTCTTGGTGTTGACAGTATTTATGTTTTTGATGAGAATGGTGGCTTACTGTACACGATTGGTGAGCAAGGTGGCAAAGAAGATCAGTTTAATGGTCCATGTGGACTTGATGTGTTTGGTGCTGAGATGCTTCTTGTCTGTGATGCTGGTAACAACCGTATACAATTGTTCCATCAGAATGGTGTTTTTATAAGATCCTTTGGTACACCTGGTTCAGATCTTGGTCAAATTATTAGGCCTTATGATGTTGCTGTTGCACCAGACGGTCAAGTCTTTGTACTGGAATTGGACGGTAAACGTATTCATGTGTTTAGATGAGATACAACAATGCAGGGTTGTTTTGCTCTAAAGTAAATGGTTAGCTTGGTGACATTATGGAATATAAACACTAAGATCAAGGAAAACATACTTGTCCATTTGATTAGTTGATAAATTATAGGTCGATGGACGATTATTGAGTTGACTGATCGATTGATTGCCTAACATTCAGATAAACAAAAAGTGGCGTTCGTTCATTTTTATTTTTTCAGTCGGTTGATCGGTCGGTCAGTTTGTTGTGTTTGTTTACTATTCTGTATATTTATCAATGCTATATATTATAAAAGCTTAATCTAAACAGGACACTGCATGTGTGATTGTTCTCCATGTAGTGAGTGAACACCATGTCAATCGTCAGTGACTTGAATACTATGTATGCATTAGGTCAATATTTTTCTGTACCAAATATGAGCACGCTTTGCCGTAGTGACATATAACAGCTCACTCTATATTATAACATTTGATAACTTTTCAAACTCAAGGTAATCAAATAGTTTTTTCTAGTCATCCAATTCCAGACGTTTATCATGAAAGCAAAGTAAAATTAGCGCAAAAACAAAACCATTTCAACACTCGATATGTAACAAGCATTACGTCACGATTCGAATTTCAGCTTTACTTGAAATACTGAAATAAACTGCACGCAGTAAACGTTCGAAACATAAATACTGCTTAATAGTGCAACTTTATGCTAATTCTATTGTTTTCTTTTGTTTAATTAGTGTTATTACCCGATATTAGAACATTTGATAAATTTTCAGACTCAAGGTATCAGGGGACCTTAAAAACCGATGTCCACAAAATGCAGCTTTAAGAAAATGTATACTTATATAGTATTAGCTATTGTGGACATCGACTTTCAGGGTCCTCTTATACCTTAAAGCAAGAGTACTTGGCCATCAAATAGTTTATTCTAGTCATCCAATTTTAGAAGTTTTTCATGAAAGCAAAGTAAAATTAGCGAAAGAAGAACACCATATCTCAACATTCAATATGTAACAAGCATTATGTCACGATTTAAATTTACGCTTTACTTGAAATACTGAAATAGACTGCACGCACTTTGTGAACATAAATACCGCTAAATAGTGCAATTTAATGCTAATTCTATTGTTTTCTTTTGTTTAATAAGTGCTATTTTCTAGTGACAACTGTCACACACATTTAGTGTTTGTACTCTATCGATCACATGCATGTTACATAAAGTGCCGATCACGTGATCACCTTTTAGCATTCGTAGGTCACTTGAAAAATTCTACTGATTTCCATAGTACTAGAGAAATGCAAAAAGGACGAAACAGGATAGCAACGAACGAACAATATTACGCAATACTGGTTGCATAAGTGATTTCATTTTTTATTTCTTATATTCTATATAAAAATTCAATTTGGACATTTAAAAATAAGAATATTTGGCTGCGACTCTCCTTTTGTCTGGGAGCACATTTTGTCGAATTTCCTATTAGATTTGTCGATTCTATCACCACACAAACAAAACATAACATCATCATGATTGCGACAGAGGGATTCATAACTCTTATGTATCTTGAGTGATTTCTTTCTTAAGATTGATAGCTTTGTCTTTGATATTGCGTGGTTCTTTGTCACTGTAGACATACTTTAAACTATCAAGAATTAACTCTTTAAGATCCGAGGATAATAACGCTTGACATTCACAACCTACAAATAACAACTAAACTAGATTAAATCAACATTATCTTGAAGATAAGGCGGCATATATTAAAACTTTCTAGGTCTTAAAGTTTTAAGGTTTATTCGGTTTTCTACAAAATATCTAATACAGAATAGTCGTGTTATCTTCCTATTGATAATAGAGTGCAAACACTAATGCAACAGTTGTCACTTTTTAGGAGTAAATATCACTAATTAAACAAAAGAAAACAATAGAATTAGCACAAAATAGCACTATTTAGTTGGACACTTTTTGTGTGTGTACTCTAGTGAAAGGTACAGAAACTGCGCGCCCCCAGTTACACACTTTTCAAGTTACGCACTCGACCACGCCCAGTGCGTAACTCGATCAATCATATTAGGCCGTGGCTACACTATGCCGGATAAAATTGCAACTTTTGTTCCGAGACTATGGCAAAAATGTCTAATCAAAGAATAGAATTAGGATTCAAGCGTTTTAGTGTGGACAGAAGGCCTAACCGAATAAATAAAGCTCCGTTATCAAATTTATTTGCGTTGGTGTGGACGTTGCTTAACCTAGTTTAATGTCTTTGACGCGCACTAGGCGCATAACACGATTTGACTAAAATAGCTTAGTGGCTTAGAGCTAGTTCCGCACTTTTTTAATTGTTAATTAAAATCTATAGGGAAAGAACCTATCTTTCTATGTCATCTTTTATTTATTTTTTTACAAAAGATAATTGATGGACAAATATTTTAAGATCAAAATTCCATGGCAACCGTATAGTCTAAATTGATTGAGATTAGTTTGAATGTATTTTTCGAAGATAAATGATAGGGGTGGGCAGGGTAGATAAGAAATCGAGCTAAGCTCCCCCCCCCCCCATTGAAAAACCGTTCCGCCGTCCCCTGAGCTATGAGTTATTCTACAAATTATCATACTCTTTTATAGAAGTCTAAAATAAGATTTTACTATTACTTTTACGAATAACTAAAACAAATAAAAAATTAGACAAGTCACATAATAAATTAGGCTAATTCTATTGGTTAATAATTTTATATCAACTTCAGTCATTGTAAATGTGTTGATTATTCAGACAGAATTCCATTTCAAGTGATATTTCCAAAATGAACCATAACACAGAAAAAGAGTTTAATAATAACAACCCATATTAGGTTAAAATTAGCTTGCCATTCAGGGCGGAGTCCAATTCAAAAAATCCACCATTTCCAAACTCGATATTCGATTAACGACAACCTATCTAGACCAGCCTCTAGGACAAATTATGGTACTTCGCGATTTCAATCTTATGCTTGTAGAATGAAATCTCTTCCACTTAAATCGTTTATTGTACAGTTTAAATATGATAATCATTTATTACAAGACAAAAAAAAAAAAAAAAAAAAACAATGATGTTATGTTTGCCATTATACGCACAATAGTTTCTTGTTTTACATTATTCTACATTATATATTTTTCTAATTTTTTCAAATGTGATATTTATTATACATAATTGTACATATAGTTGTTGCCAATACGCTATTTGTTTGTACTTTTTTAGGGATAAACTTTGTCGAAAGTCAAGGATAACAAGAAAATGCTGAGAAAATGATCGATAATGCAAGCCTTTTGACTTGTTAAAATATTAGATTTGCTTGAAAACTCCAAAAGAACAAATCTAGATATATAATTGTATTGAAAATTAACTACCGCTGTGTTTGTTGTTGTTTTGACGCGCGTTATCACCCAAGGAGTCACGTGAGCCCTTAGTGCAAGTGGCCCATTAATGCTGACAGCGCTACACGCTTTTGAAAAAGGAGACCGATTAGTGACAAGTATTGTTAATAATTCTACTTATAAATCAAATATTGGAGTTTTAGCTAACCGTCCCTGTATATTCTATTGTTCACCCACAAGAAATTAAGCCAGTCCGTTGGGAATGAAACAGTTAGATAATAAAGTTATAGAATATAGAAAAGCTTTTTTGCAGCCGATTTATTATAAATTTTGTTCTTTTATTAAAAAAACGCATATAGTTTGCTGAAGTTAACCTGTTTAGACTGTTTACAGATACCCTACCCTTCCCCCTATCTCCCTTCGAAAATAGGCAGTTAGGCCGATAGTAATAAAATGAGAAGATAACTAAGTTCTAAGATATAAAAAAAAGTTTTTTGCTGCAGTCGACTTAATTGAATATTTTGTTCTTGCATTGCACAAAATCGCATGTAGCTTAATTCCTAAAGTTAGCTTGTGTACACACATCCTTCCCCTCTCCTCCCCCCCCCCCCCCCCCCCCCAACCCTACAGAGAAACCGTAGGAGTGGAGGGGAGAGGATTGAACGTCTGTATTCGGACTACACTCAGTTGCAAAATTGTTGGGTCATAGACAGTTTTTCCCGTTTCCTTTCGAAACATGTTCTTTTTTTGCCATTCACACGTTTTTATTCGACTGAAATCCCCCGCATTGGAGTTGTTTTGATATGTTATTGGTCATCGAGGCAGTGAACATTTCAAATGGGGAGGGGTGGGTTAGAGGAGGAAGACAATACCGAGCGAATTACTACAAAATTATGCATAATGCCCCAACTAATTTTGCAATTGACAGCATATATATGGCTAAAGTAAATAAGCTGAGATTACATACGTCTGAAATTAATACACAGTGAGTTCTAAAAGTCAAACAAGCTTTGCTGAAATCTGTCTTGTCTGGAGCATTCACTTGATATCGATCACGGACGCTACAGCACAGATAACAGCAGTAGCTTATTCAATAATCAACAAGAAAAGTATGGGAACTAGACGAAAATAAAAATAAAACAAAATAAAACAGTCTTCATAGACCTATCAAATATCGCCAATAAAGAAGTAAAGTTTTATATTGAGAGACGTAGATTATTTTTAGCATTCACCTATGTTTGCATTGATGTAATGTAATCTAATGTAGTGCTTATATAGCGCATTTCACTAATGTCTCAATGCGCTTTACAATCTTTAATATTGATAGTATGTAATCCGGTTTTACAAGCATAAGTTTGATAAGTAGTTAGTATTTATTGGTGTAGGCCTATCACCGAGGATCGTCGTTACCTGCGTCCTCAGTCGTTCTTCACGTCCCCCCGATATTGGTAAATGTGAAGTGTGGCGAGACGGGACCTCCAGTTTATCATCCTTATCCGAGAAGACCTTACAATTATAAATCGAAGAACATTCTCCTCAATGATTTTAAGACCCTGAGTCATGATCCGGTTGAGGGTTAGAACCTGCAGCCTCCCGGTTAACAGCCAACGCTCTCCCAACTGAGCTAACCTGTTAATCGGTTAGCAAGCAATATTATGCTTTATTATCCAACTTGTAAAAAATTACGCGTGAGTAAGACTGGATCGAGTAGAAATATACAGCGATATTTTTCGCTGTCTAAACCAGTTTAACAGGTTTTCATCTACAGCTAAAATGTCTGCAAGGCAAACTGGATTAGTTTGGAACGTTTTCTACAGAAACGCTTTCGATTCTTCTGTTAATATAATAAGATAACGAAAATGTCGAAATTAAAATTGAAAACAGAGTCAAAGTGAACATGTAAACACAGGGAACAGAAAATGCTTTGTAAGCTCACAAGTTTATTGACATATAAAGCTGACTGACTAGCTCGTATAAAGGTCCATTACCCATAACCCCCCTTCTCCCAACCATCCCTCCACCTCCCCCTCCCCCTTACCACTGACCTCTGAAAGGAATCACTGTCCGTTAGGACTATGAGAATGAAATAAGAAGAAAATCAAGCCCTAAAATATAGAAAAGCTTATTTTGGTGTCGACTCAAGTAAACGTTTGTATAAAATAACGCATATAGCTCCCTAAAGTTACCCTGCACAAACATCTCCTCCCCTACCCCCTACAACGAAAACCGTAGCGGTAGGGGAGAGGGTTGAAAGTCTGTACTTAGTCCACAATAAGGTTGCAAAATTGCTGAGACATCCACAGTTTTCCCTTTCCCTTCAAAACTTCTCCTTCTTTTTAGAGAACATTTAAAATGGGTAGGGGGGGGGGGGAGTACAAAAGCCGAGCTATTTACTACCACATATAATATACACAAAGTTTCCCTGCTAGCCGCCCTTCAAATTTGTGTTTTTTTTTTCGTCAGGAATCACAAACATGAGAGACTCTGCTAGCCCAGGGGGGGGGGGGGGGGGGTGGACTCCGGGGATAAATCATCGGGGATGCTCGTCGGAATTTTTCAAAAATACCCCTAAAAGATGCCGGACTTTTTTCAAAAGGGCGTGGCTTCGCAAATTTTTCATCCCTAAAAGATATCAAAATCATAAATTTCAGTGGCTTTCAAACCCCTAAAAGATACCAAAAAGTAAGAATTTGGCCAAAATCCACATTTTTAAACCCTAAAAGATACCAAATCGTCGATTTTTACCCCTAAAAGATACGACGAGCATCCCCGATCGTTTACCCCCGGAGTCCCCCCCCCCGGGTCTGTATACAATGTACCAACTAATTTTGCAATTGAAAGTATATAGCTAAAGTAAATAAGCTGGAATTATAAACGTCTGAAATTAATATACATTTAGCTCTAAAGGTCAAACAAGCTTTATCTGAAATCTTTCTTGTCTGGAACATTCACTTGATGTCACGTTAAAATAAAGCACAGCCAACAACAGCAGCTTATTCACTAAACAACTAGAGAAGCATGGCCAATAGAAAAACTAAAAATAACACAAATATAAGCTTCCAAAACAGTCTACATAGTTCTATCAAATATCGCCAATGACGAAGTAAAGTTCTATCTTGAGTGACATACATTATTTTTAGCATTCAACTAAGTTGAGGGCGTTACGTTCCTATAGTCTTTATGACGTCATTTCTCAGAACAATGTCGTCTCAGTTTCCGCCTTTGAATCACAAACATGGCTGAAGGCAATGGTTTTACTGAGACTTTGGAGAATCTAGTAACCTGTGTTATTTGCTGTGATATCTTGGAAAACCCTAAATCTCTTCCGTGTTTACATACGTTGTGTTTCAAATGCATTCAAGACTGGAACAAGACTTGCAAGGACAACAGACGGCAATTTAGTTGTCCGTCTTGTAAAGCGTCGGTCAATGTACCAGAAGGAGATATCGTCAACCTTCCAACTTCTTTCCATCATAATTCGCTTATCCAGTTCTACAACACTTTTAAAACCCAGACAGGCAATTCACAGCAATTACAAGATTGTTCTGGTTGTTCTAATCGTCGTGTTGCAGTTGGATTTTGTTTTCAGTGTCAAGGAATAGTTTGCAATGAATGCTACAACGCCCACAAAACGGTCAACGCGCTCAAAGATAACCATGAAGCAAAATTGTGGAGCGAACTAACCAAAGATAGCATCAACAGTTACATGGAAAACAAGGCATTTTGTAAAGAGCAATTTCACAGCAAATATATTCTCGAATATTACTGTCAAACATGCAAGAAATCCATTTGCCAAAAGTGCATATTAACGTCACACCTCACACACGACAAAGTCAGCATAGAAGAGGCATCTCATTTAGCGAGTGAACGACTTGAAAATGAACACGCTCGCATTGATCAAGTGGTAGAAATGAACACCAAAGAGCTGCAACTGACTCAACAGAATAAACAAAGATTGCAAGAGGAAATACGCGAAGAAATTGCCAAAGTTAATAAGGACTTTGACGCTAAAATAAAGATTTTACAAAATAAACAAGATACAATAATCCGTGAGCTGAACGACAAACTTCAGGAGAAAATAAAAGAAAATGATGAGAAAGAAAACACAATCCAGGCTGCTATGCAAGAAGCTATTAAACTGCGAGATCAGTGTAAAACAATAACGAACATGAACTTGAAACATTTCATATTAGAAGGATATGAAAAACTTGAAGAAGTTTGTAAAGCTACTGTGAAAGACGAACCGATCCTATCAACATCATCAGTCCAGACATCTGTACGTTACATACCTAACCCAGACGTCAGCCAAATCTTGAAAGACCTTGAGTTGGGTGAAATAGAAGAATGCGTGACAGACCCGTCACGATGTTCAATCGAGTGTGTACAACCAACAAGATGTGGGTTTATAAATCACTTCAGTATTGTAACCAGGGATAGTGAAGGAGATGAATGCTATACCAATAAAGCTTTGATTGACGTAAATATTCAAGATAATGATGGTGATGATTTACAGAAAGAAATCACTGAATCTAAACCTGGACATTTTGCTGTGAAGTTTAGTGTTGAGAAACCTTCCCCATGCAACGTTGCAGTTAGTATCGGAGGAAAAAACATCAAGAACTCGCCACAGACAATTAGTGTAATCGATGCTAAAGCAGAGTTTAAACCAGTCAGATTCTTTCAGACAACAAGGGCATCACGTCCACGATTACTAGCTATGAACAG